>VWZS01000721.1:95449-266322 GCA_013397075.1 Rhabdornis inornatus | reverse complement strand
TGCCCGCGGCGCCCCGCCCGCCGCGTCCCCGCGCTCCGCCACGCCGCTCACCAGCAGGGGCACCCCGAAGGTCATCGTGCGGCCCCTCCACAGCCTCCGCACCTTCTCCATATCCCGCTCCCGCCCCACGGCCCAGCGCCGNCGGCTCGGCATGGGGCACCGCTCGGCATGGGGCACCGCTCGGCATGGGCACGGCTCGGCCCCCTTCCCTGCACACATGGCCCCGACACTCAAATCCCTGCACACGCACACACCGCCCCTCACGCTGTCCTTCACAGCTCGGTGATGAGCACAGTTGAGCAGGCCTGGTCACGAGCTGCAGCTTTTCAGTCTGTAGCCTGCTTTCCTAAGGAAAGAAGATTGCCGATCATGATCATCTGTTCTTCTGCATTGTCATTCCTTGTCCCAGTCAAAATGAACCAAAAAAAACCTTTTCAAAACAAAGTTGGCTACAACAGTGCTAGCGAACAGCCTTACTCAGATATTTAGAGCCAATAGTCCTTCATACTTGCTAGGAATTAAATGTGCTGAGCCATCCACCCCAACGCGTCTCAGCTACAGCCACACGCAGGTGTTGGAGTGCTCACCTGTTACACACAGCACCCATTCTCCAGGCGTACGCTGCAATGTTTTTATATATTATTGTACCCAGAGGTTCTGCCCTGTTCTGGTAGCCTATGACAATCGCAGAGTAGAGATGGGAGAATGTCAGGTCCTCTTTTACTTCCGAATCACTACACAGCCTTTTCACATTCCAAGTCATTGCTGATGGCATGCAGGGCAGGGACAAAGTGGAGCAAGGTACCTGCTGTCTCAACTCAAAGAGTAACTTAAAAACATTTGAAAATGGAACACTGATGATCCCTTCCTTTGGTCTTCTCCATTAATCAAGGAAATAGTGGAGGTACTTAATAAAGTTTTCTGACCATGTTAATAAGGTAGCACATATATACAAACTAAAATGAGAATAAAATCGAACACATAAGATAAGCTAATATTATTGCAATCCAGTGTCCACTAACTTGTTCTGGGAGCCCTACCAGTCTAGAGAGAAAGAAACAGAACTGAAGAATAAAAAAATTATATAGCAGGAAATTACTATTTCTTTACTGCCTCAGTAACACAAAGGCAACATGGGTCTGAATTCCAGAGATGCAAACTCTCAGCTGGGAGCAGTGAGAGCAAGAGAACGGGTCTGTCTGTGTCCATTCCCATGCTGTGCTGAGCCTGGGATAAACTCATCACAGAGCACAGGCTCAGTGCTAGGAAACCAGTACATCCAACTGTTCCTTCTAGAGAGTTTGAGAAAAACAGACCTCAATTCACAGAATTGTGAAGAGGAAGGCAACTGACCAAAAAGAAATCAGAAAGAATAATGTTGTGAACTTAAGGAAGTTGCTGCTATAGATAAAGACATGCTGAGGAAAGAGGTTATCACTTACTTCCCTCTACGTATATCTTCCCTAGAAACAGTTTGTTTTGTACCTCTAATATTCCAGTGTTAGGCTAACCTCACCTCCAGTCTTATTGTCCCACCTGGATACTGTTAGGTCACTGCTAGAGACATAACCCACAGCTGCTGATGCCCATGTGCAGAATTGGTGCCCTCTCATCCCAGCTTTTAAAAGGACACCAAAAGTCCTGACTGTAAGAAGAAGGGTTAAGAGTTTGTTCCACTGCAATGGGGTGCTCTTGTTAAGATTCATATGGTGTTCTTTTGTTTTCATTGATAACTGCTGTTGGTATTTAAAATTTCCCACATGGTGTTATGCAGAGAAATCAGCAAGAGAAAGTAAATGTGTAACTAAATACAAATATGATATAATTATGTAATAACAACAATAATTTTGTAGTAATTGGAAGGATAATAAAAATGCCTAAGACAAACATGCTGTACTAGAGATGAACAGTAAATTAGGATTTTGAAATGTCTTAATGTTTAATAATCTAAAATGCTGTTAAATTACAGAGGTAAAGCCATCATCAATATATATTTTGTTTCCACAGTGTCACTTTGTTCTTTTCATTGTTGGTTGATCAGTCACCTTGAACAGAGAGGGGTAGGGAGAAACAGTTTTTAAGATTGGAATATATTCTGGGTTTGATTTACAGCGGAGGTTTGATGCCTCCTTGATGTGACCCCTACTATCATAAACAAATAAACAAACATAAAAGTGGGTAAACAAACATCTGGGAGTTTTATGACATTCACAGCTTGCCCCAAATGTTGTTCCCAGTACTTCAAGCACATATTTATGTTCCCAAGTAGGCCAGATGTGGTTTACTTTTCCAGGTTACCACAGAGCCAGTTAAGCATTTTTTACTATGTAAAGTACTGTGAGAGGGTTTTCTGTGTGAAATGTGTCTCTGGAGCCCATCGCCTAGATGTGTATATGATGCTTCATCTGAAGGTCAGGTGCAGAGCAGAAACACAAGACGGATGGCTGGCTGGCTTTTGTCACAACAAAGGGAATGAGGTGTTTCTGGCTGCAGTTTCCCTGGCCTAGACAAATGCTCTGGGAAAGCCTCTTCTCACTTTTCCCCTTGAGAAGGACCTTTAAAATTCATTGCACGTAATGTGCTGCTGGCTGTTGACAGAAACCCTGGGAACTTCAGACAAATGAAGTTTGCAATCCTGCCATGGTTTAGGCTGCAATGACCACGACTGCAGGGGAATACAGAGTGAAACAGTACATTGTGCAATATGGTTTCTGGGCAGTGCCATGGAGATCATGATGGAAATCTTATTAAACACCTCTGGACAAGCCATACTAATCAAGACTGCTATTGGACTGGTTACCAGGAGCTACAGAATTGCTCGAAATGCAGCACTGGCTGCGGGTAGCCAAGGTTAATAAGGAACGTGACTTCAGTTCAGGACAGAACTTGCAGCAGTTTGTACAGAGGATGAAAAAGAGGCATGTTGTAAAGGTTTTGTTGCCTAAAAATGCATCACTTCAGGAGGCAGTGAAGCGAGGCCATCCTGTGAGTTACATTTCATCCAGATGATCTTTCCAGAGCTTCCTGCTTCACTAAGGGCATGCACATATAACAAACCATTAAACGTTGTCTGTGCAGCCATGATGTACATCATAGCCGAGACCTTCAGCCCTGAAAGCACACACTCCTGTATACCTGAGCTAAAGAAACAGCTGCTTGGACTTAGCATGTGTTTGCGACCAAAAAAAGGAAACTACCACCATCTTAAGGGCTTGTAGTTCTCTCTGGGTGCAGGGTGGAAGTCCTCACTTGGTAGTAGCTGTTGAGAACACCATTTCTGAAATGGCAACTCCCTCTCAACACACTGCCTGTTCCTTTTACATCCTCCTTTGTGTAGCCAAGAGAAGTTGCAAAGAAGAGAGGGGGCCTGGATTTTCCCTTTGGTTCTTTCCTACACCTTCTGACTAGAATTCCTAGTGAGGTAATTGAGTGGAGGAGTTAGTGTACTTGTCCTTTTCTCGTTCTGTGCTTTCTCATCAGTGGTCAGAATTAGCATAAATACATCCAAGGACCAGATTCTTGTCAGGAGCCAGCTTGGAGAGGCCAGTGAGCCAGCTGTACCCATTTTTCAGTCCACTGAAATAGTGCACACAGTAGAAGGCAGCATTGTGGCCCATACATTGGAAGGGTCATCTGTGCTTTCCATATGTGGCCCTAAGTTTCCCCCTCTGCCTCCAAAAAGGGAGGAGAAAGGAACAGGTTGACATTCTTTGGGTTCACTGTGTTTTTTACGTTCTTGGGTTGGCCCAAAAATAGGCCAGGGAAGGATGGCTCTGAAGCCATGTTCTGTCTGTGAGCGTAGAAGAAAAATCTGAAGGAAATACTGACCTTCCAAACACATTCACTCTCCTCTTCCTTGTGCTCAGGAAGACCATTTCCCCAAATACAGCCAGCAAATGTCAGCTAGGAGAGAGATTCCCCAAGGAATCTGGGGAGAAAAGGAAACCAGGAACACTGCCTAGGATTAGGAAAACTGAGAGGGGTTTGTGCCAAAAAGCACCGATATGGTCAAGTCATCTCTGCATCTACTTAGCTGCCTCTAATCACCACAGCCCCATGTTCTTTTTGACCCCAAAGAAAAGCCAGAGTAACACATTCATTTTCTAGGTTCTTTGTTATTATTTTCAAGAGCAGGACAATCATTCAAGCTCTTAAATTTGAGTACTGAAAACAAGTGGTTGTAGACAGGAGCACCTTTCATTTGTCCTTCACATGAGTTAGAAACCTGATAATTACAAAAGGGGTGGATCTGAGTGGAGTTTGTCGCTGGTCTAAGAGATGAGAAGGTTGAGTTCTGGCTCTGGTTCCTTCGCTGGGTGTGGGCAGGTGATCTGTCATTGGGGATGGGAAAACCCAGCCAAAACAGAGAAGAGACTGCTGGGCTTAAATGGGTAGAGGGAGAGATAAAAAGATAAAACAGTTCCAGAGAAGGAACATCACAGTATGTGCATTCTGCCCATACACATCCTCTCATGCCTGAGAGAGTCAGCAGTTCTCTGTATATCAAGGATCATGGAGGCCCCTGGAGGAAAATACAGTTTAGTCACCACAATCCTCAGTTCTGTGTTGGGGTTCACAGCCATTTTGCCAAGCAACTGTAGTGGCAGTCCTTGGAAAAGGGACTGAAGCAGAAAGGGTCTTCCCTCCCCTGTGTTGTCTGTTGAAGAGGGAAACCAATGTGTGCGAAAGGACATGAGAAATAAATAGAGCAAGAGAGCTGGGATGTTGTCTGGGGGCAAACTGGGCAGTTTAGACTCGCGTATGTCTACAGGTTCGCGATGTGCCTGAGGCTGAGGGGGCTGCAGAGGTGGAGGGGGACTCCTCGTCCGTTGTGTCCCCTTGTTCCTCCTTGTGGAGGCCAAGGCTGATGTGGCTCTGCAGGGCTGCTGGGGTCAGCCATTCCTTGGGGAGGCAGCTCTGGAGGAAGGGGATGCACGAGCTGAAGTAGGCCAGGCGGTTCACCCAGCGGGGGATCTCTTTCCCACATAATATCTGTGGAGTAAACCAGAAAGGAGCATGGTTAATAGTACCAAAACAAGTGTAGAGGCAATGCCATCCCCATCCACACCACCTCCTCAACAGGGTGAATTTCCTGCTGCTCAGGACAGAAAGGAGCATCTCCTGCAGCCAGAAAGAGCTGTAATTACCAATGTCCACACAGCTGCCTGACACGCACAGGGACCCCAGCCAGCCACAGGCCTTGTCAGCATCATAACACAGACCAGGAAAAATAGTTCATGGCCCTCAATGGCTTTGGTGACTGTTCTCTGGGCAGTCCACAGGCAAAGAACAGGCCTGCTGCTGCTTCTCAAGCAAGACAATGACGTTCCTTTAGCAAGTAGCTCAAAAAGTCTGGAAAAATATTTGAGCTGTTGCTGGCCAGACCTTGAGGAGCCCAGAAGCTCAGTATGACTAGATAGATGGAGATGCCTGAGAAGCTGTTCTTGATGCTCCCTTTTCTTCCTTGGGCTGACATAGTGGGTTCAGTATCTGAGGGTCCTTTTCCTAGCCTACCATACCACCCTCTAATTTCTCCTCATATGGTATTTCCTAATATGGGGGGGAAAAGCAACAAAAAAAAACCCCTAGGTTGTAAGTATCTCTGTTCCATCATAGATGGTCCTGGCACTGATTTGGATTACACTCTGCTAGCACAGATACTGTTTTCCAAGGTCATATCAAATTCAGCACAATAAAACAACTTGCTTCATACTGCAGATCCTCTCTTCTGTAGCATTTAACCAAGCAGACATACAGGTGCCAGATTTTAATAGCTGTATCTGGCTTAGACCACATAAAATATGTTTCCCCTTATACTTTACTATATCCCTTACCAGGCACAGAAGAGACATGGGGAGCAGGCATGCCTCAAGAGCCTGTCTTTAGTAAATTTACTGCCTGTGTATAGGACCCTACACTGGTATCCTAGACCCTAAGGTCCCTAGCAGTTTCAGGAGTCGTATTACCTGAATTCTCCTTCCTTCCCTGTCTTGTTTCCCATGGAGCAAGAGAGACAGAGAGGAAACTCCACCCCACAGACCTTGTCCCACAACTCACATGAATTAGTGGTTCCAGGATTGTCCATACTGTACCTTTTACCAATCCTAAATTCGTCTGCTCTTCCTCCCACCCTCTTTCTGACTAAAACCACGCTTAATTTAAGACTAAGTAATGCAAAAACTCAAAGGCTGTTTGTCTGGAGTCTACTAAGATGATGATCTAGTGAAAAGTCTCTTATTGGCAAGGTAATGTAGGGCTTAGAGGTTTCAAGAAGTTTTCAGGGAGAACAGAACATTTTCTAGAGGATGGGCTGTGCTGTATTACAGCTGTTATGGCTGACAAGCAGTTGGTTCCTCCTGCATATGGCCTGGGCAGAATGCTCCAAGCCCCGCTCCAAGTCACCTTGAGCATAAGGGAATTAGCTTGCTCCAACGGTGTGGTGTTTCCAATGAGGTGTGGAGAAGGCAGCAAACCTGTGACTGTGCTAATTTGACTACAGAACTCACTTTATTTTGACACGCATTGTTTAAAAATCAATGTGTGAAATTGGAGACATTATCATTAGGTATCAGAGAATGAGCAGAGCCATTTAGCTGCTAAAATTACTTGCAAGCATAGACTGTTCTTTACCTAATACACTCCAAGGACTTCTATTTCAGTTCTTACCAATGCTGCATTCCACTTAACCTTAGACACAGCTATATGATCTGTATTTTTAAAATTTTTAATCTGGGGACAATTACTTTATTAACAATTTTTTATCTCCATTCAAATTCCCTGATTTCCATTGTTAGACCTATTGCCTGAGCCCATAAGTGGATAACCTCTCCACACATGCTTGAGACTCATTTATAGAAAAGTTGCTGATCCATTTGATTTTCTCACAAGAATACTGTTGTAGTTTAAGTCTGTATTCAATATGTTCTACTCAAACATTTTCACCTATGCTACACTACTTTGACCTGAGCCAAAGTCACAAATTGCACTACAATTTCCCTCAGATTTTACAGCATTCCTTTCTTCCTCTTCAAGTACTTTGGCATATTGCCATAGAAAATTACTCAGTTTAGGCTCCTTGTGATGCATGCATGCGAGTTTAGTTCTCAAGCAGTTTAAAGTTTTAATAAAGACTTCCTCACAGATATTAATAGATAGAACAACTAAACCAGGGTATGATTCTTTGGAAAATTAGCTGAAACAACAGAACACCATAAGGCAAGATGTCCTGAAATGGAAATAATGGTTTTAAGAGTTGGGTTTATTTTTTAAGCAGATCCCCTAGCAACTGAAATAGCACTTCCTAATGTGGAAGTAATCCTGAGATGTTTGCATTTTTTTAATAAGAGCTTCTTCACCCAGAATGAATCAATAAAGCAAGGAAGAGCCAGAAAAAGAATTAAGATGTGTGAGCATCAGGCCACCAAACAATAAAGGGCAGTTTGTGGAGCTCAAGGATAATGATGAAGTCAAAGTGGTTTCTCCCTTACCTCAGTCTTGCTTGTCATGTCACCTCTTGTCAGTGCCTCATTACTATTCCACAGCAGAACACAATGTTCAATAGGAGCAAAAGAGCAATGGCAGGGAATGCTACTAACACAACAATCTGCTTCTGTGTTTTTCACTCCTTGCCATAAAGCATATTGTGCTGGAGCATCTGGCAGTGCTTAGCTAATGGAGAAACATCAAATGAACCTGGCTGCCATGGGATTAAGCCAATTGAGTTTAAATAAAACAGCAGAAGCAAGATGAAGTGGGTATTTTCCAACTGCATATGAAGTCACAGAAAAACCTACCTACTGCAGCTCTTCTGAGAAATTCTCCACAGGAAACCACTCACTGGAACAATAAATTCACTGGATGCTGTTACCACCCATTGTTTCAATCAGCAGAACCCTTTTTCAGATGTTTTTAGAGTTCAAAATTTCACATGGCTTTTTTTCTCCCTTGTCAAATAAGTGGGGTTTTCTCTGTTGAAGGGGATGAACTTCCCTGTGCTAGGTCATGTACTAACTCTGGCAGGAGATGTGAATAAATAATAATCTGTTAGAGGTCAGAAACTGCAGCAAGCACAACTCTTGATTGCCTGAAACCAGTTCTCGCTTCAGGCACCTGGGCAAAGGCTGCACGTACTTGCAGCTTCCACTGAGCAGCACCCGCTGACAGAAAGCCAAGTCTCCCATAGCTGCAGCTTCTTCTGGAGACTCTGTGTAAAAACTGTGAGTGACCCAGCCAGCACCTGCAGAGTCAAGTGGAAACAGCCATTCAGTCATCCATGGCTGAAGCCAAATGGGCAGGAGAAATGGGACTTGACAGTTTGGGTGCTTTTTCCAGGCAACTGTCAAATCCACACCAGGATTTCAACTCATCAAGAAACAACTAATTAGGGATATGAAAATATCCTCCAAGCATCCTAAGCTGTATCATTTTGCACTAAACAGTCACCAGTTAAAATGTACAAACTGCCCTGCACCTTCTCCCCTCCCCTAAATGTCCTAGGAGCTACCTGTCTGTGCTGGGCAAGATTTGAACCCTTCCCTGTAAAGCTTTGCAGTGGGCAGGGGAACAGCCTAGCAGCTGAGCAACGTGGGCTGAAATGCCATCCAGCAATAGAAGATGCTGTCTCCTGCTGTCTAGAAGACAATGTTATCAATGTGCTGCATTTTGAGAGAGATTTGCTTCTATGGGCATATGCTAGACATTGTCTGAGATAGTCTAACAGGCTGAGCCCCTTTCAAAATACAGAGAAGAGCTGATCAGTTGTAGATCCTAAGAGAAAGCTCTCAAGTGCAATTGGTTCTGTGCTGGATGATGCAACTGGGGCAATTCAAGCCATGCATAGAAGTATAACTCAAGGCACTGAGGAAGTTTTCTGTAAGTGAGTCCTCTCAGTGGCACCATGTAGTGCTCTAATCCATGAAAATCAAGATGAATAGAGGCAACATAACATTCCTCAAACAACACATGCTAATTACTTCAATTCTTGTCTTCAAACAGAGGCTTGGAGAGTTTAACACTGAATATCTGCTGAACCACCCACAGCTTCCTCCAACTTAGCAGCCTTGCTAAGGATGAGGTGTGTCCACATGGGACGTGTATCCATTTGAGCTACTGTACAGAATTCCCCTCAGTGTCTCTTAGAGAATGCAGAGGGGTTTTATTGACACCTGAGGAGTCTAACACACACCTCAGAGCAATTTAAGAACAAAGGCTTTAGAACTCCAGGGGAATCATTACAGTATTTGCATAAAATGGCTCCTATAAGGCCTACACAATACAGCATAGATTATCCTCATCAGAATTTTAGAATAAGGCTATTAGATACAAACCAGCACATCTATCCAGGCAAGGCCTGCAGGCTACACTAGAGCAGCCAAAACATATATGCAGAAAGAGAAAATAGCAATTCAATCTATTTAGCTCTTTGATACATCCAGAATAAACCAGTAACCCAATGCACAGAGACACCTTTTTTGCCACCTCATGAAAACTAACCTGGCATCATAACTGCCCAGTGCTGGCAGAGCTAAGGGAGTTTGAGTGCATCAACAAGGAACATACCTATAGCTCTGCACCCTAATCAGCTGCTGCACATAGTGTGTACACTGAAAATAATGTTTCTGAGGGAGAACAGACATCACCACCTTCACACAACACACCTGAAGGCACAGTCTCACCTTGGTGGAGTTGGCATGATAGGATCAATTGCTTGAAACAGATTTATAGCATACTTACTGTGTAAAAATTAGTTTCTACTCTGGGGAATTTAAATAGCCTGTGGAAATCAGCAGAATAGATTAAGTGCCCCTGGGCTGTGAAGCTGCCTGCAGCACATGTTCAGCAGAGCCAGGAATGGCCTGTGACTTACAGAGGAAAGGATATAGCTGAGAAACTGTAAATGAGGATAAATGAGCTCAGTAATGAAGCTGTGTTCTGGGAGGTAGCAGCCAAGTCAAAGGAATTTTAAATTATTTTAAGCAACTGCCTGAAATGCCCCCATTCTCCTATGCAATCCTTTTTTGTTCTGCAACAGGCAGGGCACTGCAACTCCTACAGGTCAGGTCTTCTCCAGGACCATGCATCTTGTAAAGTAGAGGTAGCATCTGGACCATCTATCTGAGACTAGGCAGGAGTGAGGAAAAAAGGAAAGCATTGAAAGGAGAGACTAATACCCATGGTCTTACTCCCCTTGTGAAGCTAGTTGGAAGGATGTCAGTCACCTCTGTGGAGACAGACGTGGTAGAAGGGCAGTGTTGCCTTTCTGCAGCAGTCTGTGTGCACAGATGATGGGGTAGGTAGCTCTGGGTCAAATGAGACAGCTGGCTCAGCACTCATAGCACTGTTTCAGCTTCACTGGCCAGGCCACCAGCGGAGAGACGTAGTGGCTGTCATTGCGACATCTTGTTGAACTACACTCAGAGTTGAATTCTGAGTGGCATCACTGATTAGTCACATACCAACACTGGAGCATGGCAGTGCCCTCTTCGGCATGAAGGTCTTTGTAATGAGCACTTGTAAGTACAGCCAACAGCTGCAGGGCAATAGGGTAGGTAGCAAATGGCCTCATAACAGATGACTGTTTGGGGAAAACTGGGTATAATTGAGTCTGGGCTTGTCAATGGCATTTAAAATAAAGAATCTCCCACCATATGAATGAACAATTGCAATTCATTCCTATTACCATAATGGAATGAAGAGGAATTGCCTTCTCCTAGCAGATACTACTTCAAGACCAGTGGCTGAGAACAGCTGTTGCTTAACAAGGTTGTCCTTTCAAATGTTGCGGATATGCTGAGTATGACCAGGCCAACCCATATGCATGGAGGGACAGACATTAAGAGTGTCTATTTTTCCTGCATAGCAAACCAGAAAAATCTTATGTTTCAGTCTCAAGCCTTGTTTCCCAACATTAGTGAGAAGCAGGTTGCTGCAGATGGAGATACAATGAGAAGGGAGAATACAGGAACTCAGAGGAATAGAAAAAGATCTTCTGTATGACAGTGTTGGCAGGACTCCTAAGGAAAAGGTTCCAGTCTCAAAAGCCTTTCAAGGGTGAAAAGTGGTGAAAAGGACAGGGGTATTTTTTGCCATCTTCATTTGTGGAAAGGAGGTGCTGTTCTCAGGCATTTGCACACACAGACTCAAAGGCTCTATGAGAGTGTGACTAGGAATGAACTCCCCAGACAGCGTGAACTAACTTATTCCCAAGGTATTATGCTCATTTATAACAGATAAGGAAGCAGGGGTTTCTGTTTGGTCAGACAGATGCAACAAGCAGATAGAATAGCTAGATAAACCCACCACATTTACACCAGCCCCATAGACCTCAAGATATTTTTCTTTTGTTAAATTTCCTCTTAAAATATCTTCTCTTCTAATATTTTTAATTTTTTTTCTCCTATACGGATCACATTACAGGGAAAACCTAAAATAGCTGCAGAGGCATATATTGTGGCAAAATCAGGCCTTCTTCAAAAATTGAAATGATGTGCTAAAATCTTGCCATTTAAGGGGGTTGATATCTGTGTTCAAACTACCACTCAACTCATATTATTCTCCTGCACAAATAGATAAATGGGGAAGGAAGATGGTTTGAGAGCTGAAAAGTGCATATAAAGTTATCCCAGTAATAATTTTTGTTGGGCTACTCAGGATAGCAAGGCTAGAGAGGTTAACAGTGGGGGGAAATAATATTTTTATAGAAGCCTGCATTCTAAGGAATTCCCAAAGACTTCATAAATTTCAACTTACACACAACCTACACCTAGAAATGTTATTTTACTGCTGCAGAGATACCACATCAGGAATGCAACACAGCAATTTTTTAGCTGCATGTAGTCAAAATTGTGCATGCATACAGGCAGAAGCAAGATGAAAAATTACATCCATCTGAAACCATGAGAATAAATTTATGGGTGCAGGGCATCTTCATAAATAAGCTTCTTTTAAACATATGTGGCAGCTGAAAAACAGAAAACGAACATAGCCTGTTCTCCATGGAGCTAACAACATTCAAAGGCTGCTGCAATGAAGCAAGTCTTTCCATCAGCTTCACTGAGGACTGGCTCAGGCACCAGGAAATAAAACTTTCCCAATGTTCTTTCATGTCCTGTGGCTGTTTACTTGTTTGTTTTTTCATTTTCTTCTGTCTTTTATGTCTGTT
The DNA here is from genome assembly GCA_013397075.1 of Rhabdornis inornatus. Taxonomy (NCBI): domain Eukaryota; kingdom Metazoa; phylum Chordata; class Aves; order Passeriformes; family Rhabdornithidae; genus Rhabdornis; species Rhabdornis inornatus. The sequence goes on along the minus strand of VWZS01000721.1, from coordinate 254,162 downwards.
GAGAGCATTGTCTCCCTTACCATTAACAGAATTGCACATAGATTTTCTCTCAACAAAACACCTACCTCCTCTGCAACAGAAAAGCAATTGTTGGCTAAGGAAGACATCAGCATTATTTAGGATTTGCTAAAGATTGGTTTATAAAAGCTTTTGCTGCTTTTGACTGTGACTCAAGTGCCACCTGAACCTCCTTCCTCTGGTGTTTAATCCTTTCTCTGTGATAGCTTTCAGGCTAAGGAGAGCTTCCTAGATTTTAATAACTTGATGATAAGAAGTCACATGGGATAATGCCTGGGGATGGTCCTGAAAAGCTTTAGTCTTAAATTACTCACTGATGATTAAAAAACTGCCATCATTTGATCCTCGATTCAGCAAATCTTCCTTATTTCAGAGAATTTGCTGTAAGTCAAGCTTCTCTGAAGAAAGCAGGATTCTGATATAGGTTTGTTATGTGCTGTCAGTTTTGCTGTGGCTGAAAAAGGATGGGTGAATATTCAGAGGGAAAATAAGATGTACTGATTACTATCTCCTGTCACTTCAGCACAGCTCCACACTCTCCACAAGTAAAATGCAATCCCTCTGTTCTACCAAAACTCCAGCCATATTGACAAAGGACAACTGGGACAGCGACGCTATCAGGGAAGTATACACCAGGCATAGCTGTACAGCCAATCACAGAGATATCTTCTGCATATTTCCTGCTATCACACTGATATGCAATGACAATGTCTCCCTCTTCTATTATCAATAGGACAGATCTCTACCAATAATACAAAGGAAGGGGTAAAGAAGCCCTAGCACCCAACCTAGACCCAGTGATCTGCCTGCAAGCAAACTTGATTGCACCAGGATCATCCCCTGCCCCTCAAGGAGATTCAGGTGTGTGGCTTTACCAAGCATTTCCATCTGGCATGCAGATATAATAATATCCCTATGGTGTCAACATCAATCATGGCTATGCTAGATGCTTGCTGCAGTCCTCAGTAACCATCAGGATCCACTGTGCAGACTCCATCTGTTAATATTCAGGGTATTTCCTGTTAGAACCATCCTTTTAGGCTGATTTGAGAGTGGTCTGGTGACTTCAGGAGACTGGAAGCTATTTACCTCCCAGGCTGAGCATTGAAGTGCTGCAGCTCTAGGACTCTAGCTGCAAATTATTTGATTGGGACAGGGTTCATAATCCCTGCCTTCTAGGATCCAGCCTCATCTAGGATGCTAAAGAATTTTCCAAGGCTGATCTCAGCCACCTCAAATGCTTAGAAAACTCTCTTTCCCTCCTTTGTCAATAAAGACTAGTCCCAGCTCACTTTGATAACCTCCAGATGTATTTTCTGAGGCTGCTTCAGCCCAAGGACAAGATCACCAGTTCTCCAAAATAATTTTCTCTTTCTAGAAACTTCTGAAAATTTTACAACTTCAAAATGAGCTTCTAAAAAATGAGGACAAAAATTCCAATTTAGACCTCTCTCTTCTCCTGCTGAAACGTGTTATTTCCCTGTTTATTTAAATAATTAAGGTAGGACAGTTCCCAGAGGAGAAGCTGAGGTATTCCCTGTTTCAGAACATCTTGTGGCTGATATTCAGGATACCTTTTCCTGAAATATAGGACAAAAGGTAAATAAATCCTTAGTCCATCTTGCTCTCCTGCACCTCAGCAATCTTCTCTCTTTCAGTTACTTGTGAATGAGTATACCTCATCAGCTAGAAGTTCTGTTTGAATCCACAATACATCCCAGCAATAGTTGTATTAAAACTCTCAGATCCTTCTAAAAGGCTCTGCTTTTGAATACCTGGTTTACTCCAAAAATTTTAGTTCAACTTGTATAATTAGTTCAAATTTTAACCATGTATCCAGATGGCATCTTTAAGCCCTGTCCTTTAGATCCAATCATTTGGATCAATAAATGCTGAACAATAAGGAAACATTTACTATTTAAATCAGTAAAGGGGTGCAAAGGCTCAGTAGGTACAAAAGTAAGCTGGATAATGGAATACCAATCATATTCCTAAAGAGTTTTTAATTCCTAAAATCCAAATGACCTTGAATGACCTGAAGAATGATCAAATATGGGCACTAACTTCACAGCTGGGTCTGATATTTTTTTAATAGGTTTCTGTGGGTATAAGAGAAAGATAAGATAATTTGGGAAGCAAATAGGGATTTTTGACTATGCTTTATCACCTCTCAGTGATGTAGTGAGATTCTGCTTTCATAAACTTGGAGGAAATTCATACCAGACCATTCAGGTGTTTCTTGGGATAGACAGAGGGTTTTGATCTTTTCCAGTACTTAAGATAAACTACTCATACAAATCAAAAAGAGATCATTCCTCTTTCAAGAAGATGAAGGAAAGATGTGATATGAGAATAAAATCTTTTACCACTGCAATCCTCAGGTAAAGCTCCAGCATCTACAATTTCTAAGGCAAATCAAACCACTGCCTCTCCATTAATTTCCTAATTATAATGAGCATCAACTTCATATGTAATCAAAAGGCCCCATAAGAGCCACTGACTTCATTGCTTTCCTACCACTAGTAAGGCTTTTGGGGACTAAAAAGGGGCTGCCTTCCCTGATGCTCAGGAGCCACACTTCTTTGATAAAGATGTGCTGTATGTCCTATAGCAAGGTGCTGCAGGGTTTCCTTAAATAGGGAGAGTTGCTTGGCAGTAATCACATTAATGAAAGGAGGAGTGCTTTCCTTGAGTGACTTCACTTATCTTCCAGTTATGGTGCTGATTCAGAGGTGTTTTTCTCCCTTCCCGTGGTGCTTTGTCCTTTTCTGAGATGTGTTGTAGCAACTGTCGTCACTCTGGTAAGAACACAGCTCTACAGCTTATTCAGAAAACTTCAGAAGCATAAAAAATTGGTGGTGAGAAGTCAAATGAGTTGTCTTCTCATTTGTTTGTGAATGTGCTAAGAAGTAAAAGCTTTTTCAGAGTCTTTAAGAGCCAGTGACATGTGCGATCCTTACACTCAACACTGAGGAATATCACCAGACTGGAGAAGAACCTCAAAGCAGTAAACCTTCATCCTTGCTCTGACCCTCTAGTTGCTGCTATCTCCTGTGCAGAAGCTGTCCTCAGGCACTGTACACTCAGCATGTGCCCACCCATTCAAAGGACTCATATTCTTATATGCCCAAACTCAAACCCTGTTGGTCAGCCTTCCACCTTTACCTGTGTTTGGAAGTACAAGCTGTGCCAAGTATACTTTTATCTCTCCCAGGATCTGCCTTCCACAAGTCCAGATTCTATTGTAGGCTTGCAGGGAAATCATGAGCCATGCTCTTGCACTGAAAAGAGCCTTCTGGCAGCAATTTCACAATTCCCTGTGTCTGCATGCTCCTACCCTTACTTATACCCAAGGAACAGACTTGGTGACAAAGTGTATAAGCACAAGTCTTTCTTGGCACCTCACATCAGTTTCCTGTGGCCCACTGCTGCAATGACCAGTGATTCTGCAAAGCAGTGGCAAGGACCAAGGACTAAGACCTTCAGGTCCTCACAAGTGAACTTACAGTGCAGGAATTTCTTTAAGTTTGGCTTTTCCCTGCCTTTATGTCTTCAATTAGAAAAAGGACAGAAGTGACAAATTGCTCTCACATCTCCATGTTCTAAAAGAGTCAAGAAATTCAACAGTTCACATTATGGAAAGAACTAATTATTTTAGCCTTTTGTTTTGTTTTAAAATGCATTTCTAATGTTCAAAAGCCAGTATTTTTTTGCCATCTGGCAGAGTTTAAATAGTCTTTTTTATCAGCCAGGACAACTCATAAAGAACATAAATATTTTGCAATTACTTGAAGAGCCCTTTGAATGTACTGCTGTAAATATACATTGGGGAGGATTGCAGGGGATGGTTAGGAACAAAGTAACCTAAAACAGATGATCAAACAGAAGGGCTTTTTCCAGTCTTAACATAGTCCTAAACTGAATTCCCTGCACATGCATAACTTCATCAGAATGAAACCCCACTGGAGTACTAAAGTACAGAATGGTACATAAACTCAGAACAGGACAGGAAGTTTGGGATCTGATGATGATGACTTCACTGGTTTTTCTTTGCATAAACTGTAAGCACAAGTCCTCCAAAGGGATTGCCCATCCTTTTGGACAGTTTCTTCAGAGAGTACGGTACTGCTTGATTTTGGGGACTGTCAGCATAAGCAACATGAAAGGAGTAAGCTTCTTGTAGGCAAGTTGCTAATCCCAGTTGATGGACCTCTTCATTTTAACCCACAAACAATTTGCTTAAGAGATTTACAAATACAGGTATCACAACACCACATTGCAGGAATCAAGGGGCTGAGGCAACCTTGACTAGATTTTCACTGTTTGAATCAACGTCCTCTCACATTTCCACACTGACATAGATGGTGAGGGTAAAGGGAGGCTGCAAAGGGGTATAAAGTTCTGTGCATAGAGTGACCTTAAATTGGTGCTGGGCAAATGCACAGGGAGTGCGTCAGATTTCTTTCCTGTGATTACCCATCAGGAACTTCTGCCTTGCTTTACATCAGAACTTCCTTCAATACTGATGAAAATTCTGTGCAGACACTTATGTTTTCTGGTAGTTCTTTGCTTCTTGAATAACCCAAAGTTCCTGGTGAAGAAGAATCCACAGGAACAGACTCCTGATCCTCTTTGTTCCAATAGCTGCTCATTAAAAGTCCATAGGGAACTGGCAAAGCAGGGAGAGAACTAAGTCTTGGGCAAGTTAAATATGCTTGACAGTCTGCAGTAGGGAATAAGGAAACTTCAGAACTAAGCGGCAATGAGAGAATAACAAAGAAAGCCCCCTGCATCTTATAAGTGATGTGGGCAGGAAGTTCAGAAGAGATGCATGGATTCAGGGAGAGGCTCAATTCCACAGCAGCACACAATGAGGCTGCAATTGCACTGTAAAGTGAGTTTTTTTCAGAGGTAGATAGTAGATCAAAGGCATGTCCAGTGGTTAAGTACAGCTTAGCTGCCTGTGCTGGACTTCTATAGTCCAAGGATTTTCCAAGGTGCATGGCCAAATGGCAGAGTGGCAGTCATAGGCTCAGACATGCCCCAACCATCAGCAGTCAGCCTGCATGTAACTCTTCAAGACTGTTACCAGTTATCATGGTGAGACCCAAGGCATCATCATATTAAACGCAAATTTGACAGAAAAAATGTTTCCTAAACAGATGTAGATGGAAGATTTCTGAATGGATGTTCTATTTGTTAAGAAAACACAGATAAAGGAAAAGAAAAGAAAAAAATCTGAAAATAGAGTCTGGTTTCAGCAGTCCTTCCGAGGATGAGGAGCCTGTCCTACAAGTCCTGGCAATTGGATATGTGACTAATGAGCAATCCCACAGCCAGCTGAGGAAATTAAGGTGCCTGACACAGCTCCCTAGCACAGAGCCTACAACCAAACCTCAAGGCCTGCCAGACAGGTGTGTGTAAACACACATTAACTCAGACATGACCACTCAGCTGTAAAGCTCTGTCCCTGGCTTTGCATGCTGAAACAGAACAATACAAGCCAAAAACCAAGTAGCTAACGCTGGCAGATGAGAGAGCTGTCATCAAAAGATTTCAGAGTCCTTTTTGAAGGAAGCAAATAACCCAGTGTGTGAGGAGGGGGATCCTTTGGCACAGCACAAGGATGTGACCTGCCTGGCATTACCCAGGAGGCTCAGAAAAACTATCTCCTTAACTGTTCACAATGGTTTATATGCCTGTAAGCAGAAAAACCTAAAGGGCTGTTGGGAGCAGAGCTGGGCATTCCCTGCTTCATGCTAAAAAGCATCCTCCACCCCAAGCCCTCTCTGGGGTGAAAGGCCATTGTGGTACCTATAGCATCACCTGTCAGATGGGCTACAGCAACAGAGATCAAGAACTTGCACACAAAATCCTTGGCTTCATTTTTTTGTGGCTGGAATGAAACCCCAGTTCCAGTGCTTCATTCCATTGAGAAAAATTTCTACATCTTTTCTTTTAATTCTTTGAATAATTTTTCCAGTTTACTGCCTTTAACTGTCACATAACATGAGTATGCTATAATAGGTGCTAAATATTTTTGTTGTTGTTGTTATTACTCCTTCACAGATGACAAGTCTGAAGAAAAGAGCAATACAAATACTAAAGAGACACATCTCAGAATTGATTTTTGGGTGCAAATATAATTTCTGTTTTCTGGCCTATATGGTGACACATGTCTACAGAGACTTGTGAGCCAGTCATCATGTAGCCAGCATGTTCTGTGCATTGTGAGGATGCATCTTGTAGCTCTACACGGAAGGGACTGGACCTTCATAATGGGGTGATTTTTGGTTTGTTTAGTTTTAATGGGAACTACAGGAAGAAGAAGAGAAAAAAAAATCACTTAGGCTGGGAAGTAAAGACAGTGTTCAGATGTTGAGAATAGAAACTTTCAGTTCTGTCTCAATAGATTTCAAGCAGACTTCCTCCAAAACATCAGAAATATCCCAAGATAAGCTATGCTACTTCTCACCTAGCTCCAAATTGCCAAAATGACTGTACTTACCAGAATGGATGGGGCTACCTATTGTAAGGCAGCCACACATATTCCTCATGTTGCTGACTGAGGCTTATTGAATGGCTGGGACTTTTGCTTAGTGTCATACCTGTTACTTCTATCAGAATTTCAGCTCCCATTTTCTGTATCCCCATGCTAGAGACCATCCAGAACAATCAGCTCCTGGACCTGCTGTCCAGCTCCTCTGGGTTTGCATTTGTAATGCACTGGAGAGGGTTGATAAACACAGGCATATGTGAAGAGCAACAACAAGAAGAAATCCTGCTCGCCTGTGAAGATGTTATTTAAACTGACATAAATCTCAAGAAAATTCTGCTCCTGGGAGCAGAAGTGTCAGAACCAGCCATTCAGGCTTTTGCTTTACAATCTAGACAGGTTATGGGGCGATGAATGAGCACTCTGAATCCACCAAGAAAGGCTCTTGCAGGAAAACTTAACCCTGAACTCCACTCCCATAAAGATGCCTACTAAAAGCATATTAAAAACAAAATTTAAAATACTCTACTACTTTTTCCTATAAGATCTCTTACTTGACTAGTGTTAGCAAAGCTGGACAAGGAAGGGGCAGTGAAGAATACACTGATGTGTAGCAGTAGAATCAAGGAAGAATGGCTTTGAGGTTATAGCTTAGAGACAAGACAGACATTTTACCTTTCAAAGTACATAGTGAGCAGTGAGTTTATTTCACTGCTGCAGGTAAAGGATTTTGTCTTTTCCTAATAATCCCACAGCTTTCTCCTGAATTTCCTTCATAATTTTTAAAGTTCCTATTTTTTGTTTTAGTAATTTGACATTTTGTTCCAAATTAGTAGTGTGGATTTATTCACTGTACTGCTTGGAACTTCATTCTCTGTTTGTAGCAATTCAATTCCTTCCTGTTTGTTTTAATTTGCTAACATTTGCAGAAAGGACTCTATATATAATTAATAAGGATGGAACCAATAGAGAATTGGTGTTCCTAAGAGCCTAAGCATGTCCCTTGTAAGTCAGTTGCTGGTTCTCAGATTCACTCGGTATTTTCTTACAAAATCATACAGTACCTTTTCCACACATCTCACCTGGGACCCGTGATGGGTTTGTTTGGGGATGAATGAACACTTGTGGCAAAAGAGATAATTGGCATAGGACTGTTGCCCCATATGATGGAGAAAGGAAAGAGATGTGTAATCAATTAGGATGGGGATTCCATAGGGAGAAATTAAAGTTTCACTGTTACTGTAGTCCTACTCTATTATGACAGATTATATTCTCTCCTTGAGTTTGCCATAAAGCAAGTATGGAAAGCACAGGAAGAGTTTTTATGGAAGGTCATTTCCATTTTGTGCTTTTCCCATCTTTTTCTGACACTGGGTTATGATCTGTAGATCAGATTCACACAGATGCAGAACATTCACACCTTAATTGAAGCACACTTTAACCAGCTCATCTGGGAGTTGAGGGGGAAGGCAACTTCGGCCCAGAATAATCACATCTTCAGGAATCAAAAATCAGATACCCCAAATCAGCAGATAAATGGAATAAAATTTGTGTTTCTCTGTGCTTCAGTTGTCTCTGAATAGTAATAACAGCTCTGTTATATAATTTCTCAAAACTCACATTGGTATTGAGAACATGGAAGTGAATAAGCACCGACGACGTCTACAAGAAAATCAGTTCTTTTTTTAATAGGTTTGGATGGTGCAGATTAAATAAAGAAAAAGAATGGCCACTCTCTGAATACTACAATTTTTTGTTTCCAGAACACTGACAAACCATTTTTATGCCTTTGCAGATCATACACTGTTATTTATATGTTTGTTATAAAATGATGCACATTTGCATGCTAACCAGGTCTGTCCTTTCAATTCCTGCTCAGTGCCTGTTCAGTGAACCAAATTACAAGCACTCCTGTTTTCCCACACAGTTTAGACCAAACATGTGATAAACCTGCCACATCTCTACCTCCTGATCCCCTCCCTTTCAACAGCAAAAGGCTTCCAAAAATATTAAGGGCTCTGACTTGGCAGGGTGTGCTGACCCCAGGTCCCTTTCTGTGGACATTACTACAGATCTGAAGCAGTAAAAAATGAATAACTAAACCACATTTGTGCCCACCTCAGCCAGAGCAGAAGAAAAGTGATTACAGTTCTTGTGCATCAAGTGGTACGCATTTCCTTTGTATTCCTTGCCCAGCTCTTCCATAATCTTATCCACGTCCTCTTCTGTGAAGTCTGTAGTGCCCAAGGCAATGGATTCTCTAGTTAAAAACAAAACATACAACAGGAAAACACGAAGATACAGTGAAGAGTGTGATACATACCAAGGGAGAAGGAAATGATCAGATATTGGCAAGAAGGACAGGCTTGAAATGTTATGGACATGCATATCTGAGGCCATCAGAGACTCTCACTAAGAGAATGGCACAGTAATATCCACAGCTTTTCCACAAAGCAAGTTAGCACACAGGCAACAGCCCTGAGATCTTCTTGCTCACCACCAGGGAAGTCTCATCTCTGGGCGTCTGCTCCTGCTCTGCCCATCATCCCAGAAGAGAAAGTTCTATTACAAGAGAGGAGATGTATTTTTCACAATTGAGAGGGTCCCCTGGGCCAGGAAGGAGCCAACTGAAAACTTGATGCAGAAACCTATTTCTTCTCCCAATATTCACTCAGTAGCACTTGCTCTAAAATGGCCCTCAACATAAACTGGCAGTCTGGCAAGGTCGAGCCCCTTGCCATGGACATTTCCTTGACCCACAGTCTGAACATCTTGAACAACACAAAAATGCAGCACCCTCTTAGACTCCCCTAGCAGTCAATCTGTCCCTTGTAACAGAGCAGCAATAAACACATGCAATGAATGACTTCAGGTACTCTGTGTGGTATCCACAGATAGGGGGTTCTCATAAAAGGAGAAGTCTTATTTTTTCCCTTTGTGCCTTTGCTCTGTGTAACAGGCAAAACTAGGAGCACAGAAGATGAATAAAATGGGAAAAGAGAACTGCACTCATTTGTAAGTGTGCTTTTAATCCCTGACAAACACAGTTCATCACTGTTCCCTGTTTGCTGTACACACTCTTTTATCCCCCTCCAAAATCCCTGCAGGGCTGCCTTTGGGTCCTCCTTTCACTCTCTTCATAAGTGCCCTCACTGCCATCCTTTACATGACCCTGATTCAGAGGACAGGACTTCCCTGCTCCCCCTACACTGGCAGCTACCAGGGGCAGAGGGGAAGATGTAGAAAAGGGCCCTTACTTGAATTTAAAGGTCTCGCCAAGTTCTACCGCACTGCCAGGTGTGATCTCGAAAATCCCACTGAAAGGGTAGGGATGCCCTCCATAGGCAAACTCTGACAAGGAAAGAAACAGACTGTGAGTAATTGAATGAACGCCATGTCAGGAAAAGGTCTATGGCAGCTGTCTGCATGGCTCAACATCAGCACCAGGGGCTGGGCTATTGCCAAAATCTGTTTCAGCCAGACTGAGAGCTGTTTTCACTGCCTGGTTACCTTTTGGACTGAGGATGCCCTCACAGCCTCCCTCCATGCTAGCACTACTGCTTTCCCACAGTGCCAGGAAAACTCTGAGAATGTGTCTGTCCCCATCCAGGTGGCTTTCTCTCAGTGGAAAGTTCTGCATTGAAGGCATCTGGATAAACTATGAGAGGCTGCCAGTGGTGCTACTGAGCTGGAAGAAGCAGTTTCTAGAGTAGGGAGAAATCCAATCTTCCAGAGGGATTTACAGGCAGAGAGTGGGAAATCTTTGCAGAAAGCCAGGCTGATCGTACCCTGCTGCCTCAGCACGCAGGTCAGGCCATGGGGTCCCTCCACGTCATACAGGCCACTTTGCATGGGCTGTGAAACACAGCCTCTGATCCTTATGGTGTCACACAGGCCATCTCACAGGGCCTGCGTACACCTCTGTGCTCAAGGTGGAAATAGCACCAACAGGAGTTCTGGCTACTGCGTGGCACTGCTTAAAAGTACCATAAGTGAGTAGCCAAACCATTCCCATTTAATGCTGAAAAAGGAAACAAAGTCTGTGATGCTAGTTCACCCTTCCCCACACTACAGATGTTTTCCAGATCCCTTGACTTTTGAAATGAGTGGCTCTAATCAGCTTGTACCCCATCCAGACAATTTCAAAAGTCTTACACGACATTTTCCTTTCTTTGCAACTAGTGTTTCAAATCAACAGTTTCCAATACCTGGAAACCCAGATACCAAGATCTCTAGACCATACACTTTTATAAATAATTACTGAAAAGAACATTTTTTCCTGACAGAATTAGCACAAACATCTGCAGGCCTTAAGACCGCTCCTGATCGACCTCTGTTCCCCCTCCCTCATTTCTCCCATTCTCTATCCCCCTCCTTCACTACAGAATGGCTTTCTAGCATTGCTCCTCCTATCTACCATCCTGCTAACACACCTGCACAAGCTACACAGGCTGCAGTTACAGGCTGAATAAGAAGGACTACGTGCTTCCTAACAGAACTGCACGAGTTCCTCCTAGACTTCACAATGGGCTCTGAAAAGAGAATTGGCTGAGTTTTTCAGATTTTATTCTTCAAAACATTCTTTGCTAAAAGCTGTAAGTCTGGGGTGCTTTTCCATATCTGGAGAAGGCCGTATCTGGCCATATAGTCATCCCCATGTTCTGCAGGTAGTAAAAGGGAAATACTTCATACCTCTGCCGTAGATCTCGATGCCGGAGTGGAAGACACCAATCCCCAAGGTGGAGGTGTATTCATTTATCCAGTACTACAGTAAGAGAAAAGCCACATTGGGAAGCATTAGTGGAAAAGAAACACATGATCTTGGTCTAGGGTATGTCCCTCATCTCCCCAGCTCCTCTTAAGGAGGAGAGTGATTTTGAAATTATCTTGAGACAAACAAATTGAGACTTTTGCAGACCAACAGAAGTGGATACTGTGTTTATTCAGATGGATTGGATTAGCTCTCCAAAAAATGCTCGTCTAACCCTTTCCACCTGAGGTACTAACCTGTGTTAAGATACAACTGGACCTGAACCTGCATAAACCCAGCTGCTAGAGGATGTGTGATTATTTATCTATCTTCTCACCTAACACCTGACACTGAGTCAGTTTTATCAATTCACTTGCCTTATTTGATCTTCAAAATCCTCTGTAAGAGAATCTCCAATTATTTTCCACACACCTTGTATCATCACCTCCCAGCACCCCTACTTATTATTAGCTTTTAGGCAAAGAGATCATAGAGATAGATGTTTGTTGCCCCAATAGGTCAGACAAATTTTCAACAGGAGCTGTTAAGTGACTCCATTGCTCTGGAGGCCAGCATTCCCCATTACATTTAGAGCAGAGAAACACTGCAGTCCAGTGCATGTGTGTGATGCTCCTCCACTGAGCACTGTGCCTGTTTCCAGCACACCGTGAAGGACAGTGCAGACACCCAGACAAGTCCCAGCGAAGCTAATTCCAGAGCAAGAAGCTGTTCAGCCATGCCAGGGCAATGCTGCATTGGAGATGATTAGCACTGCTCTGCATCAGTGTTTATTAGGTCAGCTGCAGAGCTGCACTGCTACAGAAATGATGTTTTCGGGCACTGAGGGAACTGCCCATGCCTGGTATATTTACAGTTCACTTACAGCTGCTGTGCAATGAAGATACATCTTCTAGTAACTCCGAGCAACTAAATTCTGGTTTCAATCTACCACTACAAGGAAAATGAGTGTTGTCCTCTTGTTCTTGTGCAAGGATATGACAGGGTCATTAAACTAATATTCTCTTCTAGGTCTGGTAGCATCTTCTTGTGGGACCAGAATAAGCTGCACCTTCCCTGTGTCTGGTGTCACTGAGCTGCCATGGTATGAGTAAGAGCCCCTCTGCTGTCAGGCAACCACAGGTCTGGCATACGCCAATGACTGTGCTTGCACTACTTGCTTATGTATTTATGATGACTGCAGTAGCTCTGTAAATCACCTGAACATGTTTTCTGCAAAGCCACTGCTATTGTGAAAAAAACACAGTAGCTTTGATATTAAAGCCACAGTCCCAAGCCTGACTTAATGTATGGCTAATCCTGATATCTTAAACTATGTCCCCAAAAATGCTTGCCTCTGGCAGTACAGCAGTTCCATTTCCCTCCAGAAAAGGCTGTAATGCTTCTTGTTCTTTGTGAGTTTTTTTTAATCACAAATGATATATTGTTGCAGGGGGGCAGCAAACTGCCTGACCCCAGCTGGACCTCTGCTGACCTTGTGTAACCTCCATTTACTTCACTTGAATTATGCAAACTCTTGTTTTTAGGGTCAGGTGGCTCTCAGCCTCTCCCAGTTGGACAGCACATTAGCAGTGAACCCTGGGTTGAACACCATGCCTGGTATTTAGGTACCCTTGCCTTCTGCTGCCCTTCCACACAGTTCTCTGCAGCAGGAATATCCCTACTCTGTCTGGGGAAGAAGATAGAGGTGGAGGCCACACATGACATCATGGGACAAAAGCCTGTCTTCCCTGGACACAAAACCCTTAATTCAGCTCCTGAATCTCCCACACCTCATAGAATCATAGAATCCTTAAGGTTGGAAAATACCTCTAAGATCATCAGAACCAGCCATCAACCTAGTACCACCACTATGTTCACCACTAAACCATGTCCTCAATGCCATATCCCCTCATTTTTTAAATACTTCCAAGGATGGTGACTCCACCACTTAGTTGTACACTCTGTTCCAACGCTTGACAACATTTTCTGTGAGGATATTTTTCCTGATATCTATTCTGAACCTCCTTTTACACAACTTGAGGTTATTTCCATCCTGTCATTTGTTGCCTGAGAGAAGAGACCAACTCTTACCTCACTACAGCCTCCTGTCACATGGTTGTAAAGAGCAATCAGGTCTCCCCTGAGCCTCATTTCCTCCAGGCTAAACACTCCCAGCTCCTTCAGCTGCTCCTCAGACTTGTGCTTGAGGCCCTTCACCAGCTCTGTTGCCTTTCTCTGGACCTGCTCCAACATCTCAATGCCTTTCTTGTACTGAGGGGCCCAAAACTGGATACAAGATTTGAAGGGCTTCACCAGTGCAGAGTACAGGGGGTCAATCACTGCCCTGGTCCTGCTGGCTACACTATTGCTGATACAGGCCAGGATGCCATTGGCCTTCTTGGCCACCTGGGCACAGCTGGCTCACGTTCAGCTGCTGTAGACCAGCACCCCCAGGTCCTTTCCTGTCAGGCAGCTTTCCAGTCACTCGTCCCCCAGCCTAAAGCACTGCCTGGGGCTGTTGTGACCCAAGTGCAGGATCTGGCACTTGACCTTGCTGAACCTCATACAATGGCCTTGGCCAATTGATCCAGCCTGTCCAGATCCCTCTGCAGAGCCTTCCTGCCCTCAAGCAGATCAACATTCCTGTCCAGCTTTTTGTTATCTGCAAACTGACTGAAGGGGCACTCGTGGGTTAACTCCTCAGATAGTCTCAGGTAGTCTCAGTGAGCTTTAGAGAAACACTGGTTTCTCAAATCCTACTGAAACAACTCCCAGATGATATGGTAAGTAGTTGTCTTCTTCCCTCAGGCTGAGCTATTGCATACAGCCAAAACATGCCCAGGTCACGCCAGCTGCTTTGCTTAGAGAAGTAACTAATAGGAAGAGAAGGGAGACTTTTTGAATTAAAAATACTCTTGCCAGTTATCAAAATCAGGGCTATCTGCAGACCCTCATCTGCGTCAGTCTTTGTATTTCAAATAAGGAAGTTACACCGAAAGCCATTTGCAGCTATTAGCTTTTTCTTCTGCCATATTAAAGGTTATGTTGGATCCAAACAACAAATAAGCAAACAATCAAGAAAAAACCCCTCTCCTTGACTGACTACTTGTTAGAATAATGTTCTGAGGCTTCACCACCTCATACATGCAGAGCAGTCTCGACTCACAAGTCTGCCCTGTCCCCCCAAGTACTCTTGTTCACAGCACAGAATTTCAGCCCATGCAATCCATTGCCCAACTGCAGGAGCAGAGAGACAGGCTTCAGGTCAGCTCTGAAAGCACAAGTGATGAGAAGGCTCCTCCAGATATAAAGAAGAGAGGAGCAAAAATGTTTCTCTGGCTGATGCCAGGTGTTGCAAGATTATGACCAAGACACAGACATTTCTGTATTTAAATGGTGTCTTTTTCAGTATTAATTCTTTTAAATGAGCTATTATGGATTGAAGTACAACAACCTCAGCCAGACCTGGATTTGAACTAAACAGAAGCTATCCTGATTTAGTACTTTCTTTCAAATCATTTCAATCACACAAGGGTGTTATTGAAGCAGGGTCTGATTTGCATCTTGGTTCTATTGATACAATACTGATATGACCTACTAGCAAGACCAAAGTGCAAGGCAGCTCTGAATCATGGCTGTACTGTCCTCATCTCACCTCTGTCTCCAGGGTGCTGTGGAATCTGCCTCCAGTGTGTGACTGAACTCACAGTGAACGCCTCACAGCACTTTGGCACAGCCCCCGGCTTGTCTCAGGAGGAAGCTCTGCTAAAGTGAACATGTCAGTCACTTGCTGAGCTGGAAAAGAGAATCCAAGCCTGATTTGAAATCAGGTTTGTACACACATGCACGAGCTGGCCTTGTTTTCCAAGGGGTTTGCAATTCTGAGCATAAGAACAGCAGCAACAGTCAACAAATACTCATCTCTGGAGTAAATTGGTTATTGCTTAGATTAAAAACAAAAATCTGCAGCCTGTTCAGTCAGCTGAAAAGAGCCAGGGAACTGAATACAGCAGTATCTTGCAGGGAGTTGTGATTCATGCTTGCATTGCATACTGCCTGGAAAATTGGGCCCTAAACCATACAGAGAGGGGCTTGCAGCACTCTGTCTCATTTCCACCTTCAACAGAGATGGAGAACAGCTCAGAAGATAACAGAGGCAGGGAAGAAGGCTAACCAGGCTATTATCACTTCATAACAGCAGCAGATAGCCCAGAACTCACAGTTCAAACCCAGAGAGGAACCTCTGCATTCAGTTTGTAGAGTATCAGTTAACAGCTTTTAATGAAGGACCCTGATGAAGTAAAATTTGAAAATTTTCAGTTTTTATTCAGATTTTCCCTGATTTTCTGTTGGTTTGGTTCAGAGATCACAATAATTAGGGAGATAGAGTACCTCCCAGAATCTAAACTCAGTCAGTTCTTGTGTTATTCACTTCATTTATCCATCACACAGAGGTGAGTCTAAGTGAAATAAAAGTCTTACTAGAAGAATGAACCATGCCCTAACTTTCCAGAAAAGAAAGAAATTTAAAGTTTCGTTATATTGATATGCATCTTTTAGGTCTAGAATGGAGAAGCAGATGTGATACTAGCAGATTATACCATTCTGGGAGTTCCCAGGAACTCATGCCAGAAACATGAGTTTCCAGATAGAAGAGGCCCATCCATGTAACCACTAACTACCACCATCAATTAATACTGTACTACAACATTGAAGTTTCTGTCACTAACTCTCTCTTCCCTACTTCAGACCTACTACATTACTTTCCATGGTGTGTCACCAAAATCTTTCCTGCATCAATGTACTGAGCAGTTGAACTAAACAGCTCCCCAGATGCTGGGGACAAGACCTCTCCTATGAGTATCTCAGATATTCTGAGCACTTGATACTTTCTCTGAGCAGCCAACACACTAAGCAGTATTCCATTTATCACCCCAATACTGACTGGATATTCCACTCCACCAGATCCATCCACTACTGAACAGATGCTAAGCCTTCCTTCCTTATGATCTGTATGAACGTATAGAAAAGAAATCCATCAGTTGTTAATTAGATCTGATTTCAATAAATAGCTGCAAACTCAGAGAACCCATTGTCATAGATCCTTGCTGAGAGCTCTGCTCTTCACCAGGTATTGCACACAAGCAATGTCTGAGCCAGGATACCAGGCTAGACAGAGCTTGGCTCTGACCTCATCGGGTGATTTGATGTCCAGGTATGGCCACACACTACTGTGACTGAGACACCTTTACCAGGGATGGGTGCAGATGATGAAACAGTAACTAACTTGTCCCTGTCTCTTCTCAAAGCACCATCTGCATGTCATTCAGAAGGATTACTTCTTTCTCCCTGCGAGTTCATTGGTAGAGCTTTGCTTCTAGGAGAAAGGAAAAAACCAGTAAAGAATGCTATTTAGACATTGCTAGGGAGCAAAGAGCATGTCAACACAGGTCCCATAAGAAACTGTCAGCCCTACCACCTGAGCTTAATTTTAATCCTTTCCTTCTTGAGGGCCAAGTCACACACTGTACTTAGCCCTTTCCAGGGATGCCTCCTCCCCTAGAGGGATCCCCCTCTAGGATAGGGGACTTGGCTTACTGAAGAGACCCTTGGCTCAACAAATCCAAGTGGAGGACACCCAGGGCAGTGCTTGCCCCTGCAGTCAAGTTACCTAAGCAGCCTCATGAAGACATACAAAGGACTGTGTGCACTAACAAATATACAGCTCAGTCATACCTCAAACACCAAGAGAATGCTCTGCAATGTTAAATCTCAACACAAAAGGCAGCCTTTTAAAGGCAACATCAGATTGATGCAGCTAGGGAACATCAAAGTAATACCTCAGCATTATGTCCTGAGATGCATTGATCCAGAAATTTGAGAGCACAAAAGATAAAACTGGAGGGGAAAGCTAGAGAACAGCATTTCAGGAAACCAGTGAGTAAAACCCCAGCTGTTTACAGCATACAGCCAGCAGCTTCAGAAGAGATTTTTTTGTACGTGATCTAAATCAAGATCCAGAATCTTGGGCCCACAGAGGTGGAAACAGAGGGCCCATAAAATTATTCCCCTAGTAATGTCTGCAGGGGTGAAGGAAGATTTACTTCAACTACAGAAATGCAGGACAGGGGGCTTCCTGCAGATCCAGGGCTCTTCAGTCATATCGCAGCAGCGCTCACTTCTGTTCCACAGCCCCAGGCATGCACACAGTCCTGCAATATGTTCCAGTCCTTCTGCTGTTCACCCCTTCTGCCCTGGAGCTCTAGTGATAAAAGCTCACTATCATCTGGGATGACGTCAAATTATAGAGCATGGCTACTGTTAGCAAGTTTTCTTTCGCAATTGGGTGAGACCCAAGCTCATTTCAGTGTGACCCATGTCTCTTACACTCCATTCTCCAGGGGTTCAAAGCTCATATATTCATCAATTCTAAAATGCTATTTTCCTAATAATACTGTGAATACAGGTTAAGTGAGAAAGGGTTTAAAAACATGTGGGCAGAACAGCAACTAAATAAAGCTTAACAGAGTATTGAGGAGTGATGGCACACCTGTCTTTGGTACTTCACACCTGGGAAAAGCTGCCTGAGTGGGTCCTCACTCCAGCACACACAGAACATGGTTATTCACACCTGGAGGATCATCTCCTGTGTCAGGTCCTCTTCACTGTTGGCAAAAGCTATCAATCTGCACATCATGGACATGGGTGTGAAAGCACAACAGGTCGCTCCAAATCCAATCAGCCAAAAGCACCTGCTTCAGTCAGGTGTGTTAACTTTCAACTACAATTCCAGACAGTGTTAAAGAAACAAAGTGCTGCAGTAGAGAGGTCTGTGTTTACAAAACAGGCACAGCCTCCAGTTCCAGTAGGCAATAACTTTCAAGCATCAAGAAAAACAGTTCCCAGGATGTAGGCATTGGCCTGCTTGCAAACAACCTGACTGGCAGAACTGATTAAAGCTCAGGGACTATAGGTTTTCTTCCAGGGGAGCATTCTCAAATACTGAGAAATCTGCAGCTTCAGTGCAGCAAGAGAGCTTGCTGTAGCTCTGATGAGGCTGAGGGGCAGGGTGACACAAGGTGACACAAGGACCCCATTCAAGAACCCTACCTCATGATTGGGACAGGAGAACTGGCTGAAGAACAGACATCTAAGGAGCAGCCACAGAAAGAAGAAAAAGACAAGGCATCCTTTGGCATGCTACTGCCTCTGCTCTGCTGCATTTTGAATGAAAGGGGCTTCTGCTGAAGATACTTCTCCACCCTTCAGGTTAATACACTCTAATAGAACAGGAATTTCCTGGGAAACGACAGCCTGATACTGCTAAACATATTCCCTCCTGCAAACCCACTAAGATTCTAGGAGAGGAGACCCAAGGCAAGATGCTCAATTGCAGCCTTGAGAGGAAGGAGAGGCCGAGCCTCTGTGGGACTGCAGCAGCCAACTCTGCCTCAGCAGCTCTTCTATTTCAGCCAAGTTCAGCCCTGCAAAGGATCTTTTCCTCTCAGGTTGGGCTAAATACAGGCTGTCTCAGGAAGAATTTCTTCAGAGTTTACTGTAGCTTTTCAGACATTATTATAATACGTATCTGAATTGCCTGATGCATGAGCCAACAATAAAACCTTTACAATCAGGAAGCATAAAGAGCTTACTTCAGAGGCTTCTAAAATGCTGTGTGTGGATTAAAAACTGATGCTGCTGCTGAGAGAGATTAGAAATCTACTTATGCTTCAGTGTTGTGACGCAAGGCGATTTTACTGGAAGAATACAAGGACAGAAGAAAATATTAATCATGCTGTGGAAAGGAAACAGTAAGCATTTCAGAAGTTAACCTTTGTGTGTATTCAGAATATTTTTAATTAAAAGTCACAAACAAGATTTAGCAGTGACAATGGGATACCTCCAGCGTTTCCACTTACAGCCTCATCCTATAAGCGGTAGGCACAGTTCTAGCTCAGTATACTGGCGTTACTTGAAGTCTCTTAACATTTTCTGCTTTTTCCATTACTGTTTACACTCTCTGCCCTGTTACACTGCTGGCAGGTGTTGTCCTGAGCAGAGCTTCCTTCCTGCAGCTACACCTGTGAGGTGTTTACAAGTTTTCTGCTGTGTATCCTTGGCCTCAAGGCATGCACACCTGGAGCTGCTATTCAGAAGGCAGCTGACCCAGTGTGCTCTGCATTAAATACAGTTCTCATGTTGAGGAGAGCCAACACTCATCCAACTCATGTTTCAGTGCTTGAGTGAGAGCCTGCCTTACCAATGGAGACATAGGGCATCTTGCTGGCTAAAATAAACAACTATTTTCAGTCCCTGCAGAATGACCATCCCTGTCTCTTCTGTTTGTAGGTTCACACAAAGCCAGCCCACCAGGCCAAGAGTTTGTCACACCAGTCATGACACTGATGGCCCATCTTGGTTGTCTGTGTACACAACATGGTATTTATAGCAGACTGTTTACAGCATACAGGAAGCAATATCCCATTTTTCCAACCTCCACCTGTTTCCCTAAACTTCATTACTGACTGTGCCTGAAGGAGTCAGCTCAGTGAGCCAGGGTGGGACTGGGGACATCAAACAGAAGTCACAGAGGGGGAGTTGCTGGAGCATGTGCCACTGCTAAGAGTCTGCCCCCCACAAAAAGGGCATCCATTTGCAGGATTACACTGAAATATATTCACTCATGGAATGTGCCTGAGAAACTCACATGTGTTAGAAACTTAAGGAAGTGATAATGCCTTTGCCTTAGACGCATTCACACTGACAAATTGAGAGGTATTGAAAAAGAACAGCAGCAAAATGATCGGGGAAGTGGCAAGACTGACATAAGAGAATTAATTAGAAGCACTAATAGCTTGGCAAAGCAATGACTGCAAATGACAAATCTGCAAACATTTGAAGGGTTGACTTGAATTATGGGAGAATACTTCTTAAAAATGATACAAAAGATTCAAGTAGGAGCAACATACTCAGTTTAAAAAGAAGAGAGACTTTGACTAAGTGCTTAGAAGTTTCCTGGCAGCAAAAAAAGAACAAGAAAACATTTGTATGACTCAAAGCCAGATATTGAGAAAATCTTAGTGTGCCTGTGCAAGACAGGGTATTGAATGGTCTGAAACGTTTTGCTGTGCTAATGTCAGGGAGGCTGTTAACATTCTCAGCTGTGGTATTTCAGATGCTGCACACCTGCATTACATCTGCATTGTGAGCCCTCAGCCCAGACTGTCAGCAGGTAGACTTTCCATCAAAAGATTCAGATGAGTTAAAAAAAAATGCAAGGGAGAAAAATATTCAACAGCTTGGGCAGGAGCTGATCAGGAGCTGTCTGAAGCACAGTGCAGGTGCTTTGGCTCTGGAACTAGATTGACTCTGACCTGTCTGGTAAGGTCAGCAATATGGCCTTAGGGCTCTCTGTCCTTCATCTTGCAGAAAGGATGTAACTGAGAACTGTAACTGTAATAACAAATAGTGCTGTTAAATGATTTTTCAGATGTGGAGTAATGCTGCGGCCTTGCTCAGACCAAAAAACATTAACATCATCTTTTTCTTGTTGGTAAGCATCCTTTGCTGTCTTCTGTGGACCCATAGCAGTGTTTCTCTCCAAAGAAGAGGCTAACCCCCATTCTGATGTCCAGCATTACAGAAGGAAAACAGACATTTGGTGCACCCTTTGCAAACACACTCCAGTTCACACATCAGTCCTGCCTAGGACAAAGCATCTGCTTTGTTCAGAGTGTTGGGCTGCAGGTAGCCTGCACCCCGAGTCCCCCACAGAACAGCTGATTGACAAGCAGCTGTAGCATATCCCCAAAGTGCTGAAAAGTACAGTTTGCCTCTGCTTTGGCAAATTATTAGCAGAAGTTTAAACTTCAGTCTTTCAAATCCAAGACGAACACCCTAATGACCAGCCATAGCCTCTCCATCTAAGTGATGCATGCATATGTAAACTGCCCAGCAGAAGAGAGATTCATGCCAGCAAATAAACCAGCAGCTAAGACTTTTCTACCAAAGATCCTGCTGAGGTTCCTGAACTTCTCTTCCATGACAGCAAAATGCTAATACGACACTGATTCTTCCTTATTGACCTGACCTCCTTTGGAATGTGGGCAAACACAAATATCTACTTTTTGGTTAACCCAGGCACACCAACATGCCCGACCACCTGAGGCAGGTCTTGTGATCTCGTCTTGGTTTTCTAATGAGAACATCCAAAACACTAATCTCTTTCAAGATACAGTATAGTTTGAAACACCCTTAACCATGCTGTTTCTATTCATAAGTACTTCAGGATCCAATTCATAGCCACAGCCTTCAGAGCCCTTGAGGGAGAAAATGAATACCTATGACAAAACCGTCTGCTCATCCTGTTAACAAGGCTTCATGGCTTGGTGGACTGGGGAGCTCACTCTTTTTCCTGAATGGTGTTTTATTTTCTTTTATCCTCTGACAGTGGCTCACACCTACCAGGTGATCCAGACAAACATATCCAATCTTCATTTCATATCATAAGCCTTGATTACCTATCAAGATCATTCTTTTTCCTAACCCTATCTAGTTGATAGCAGAGGAAGGAATGATCATCTCCAAAATTTCTAGGCTGTGACCAGCCTGAAGGAATGGGAAGCAATGGACTAATAAAGCCCCTCTTGTGACACATATGACCTTGAAAATTTTGATCAGCTTCATGAAGGCCACTTAAACTTTGTTTTCCCAGAGATGACTACCAAGTGGAGGCAATACCCATATTTGCATTGCAATCCAATTTATTAATGCCTTCACCAAGGGCAACAGCCTCCTAGATGCAAAAGGCAGGGACATTTATGCTCTTTATGCCAAGAAAGTATAAGAAACTGGTTAAAATAATTTCTGACTTCTGCCAAGTTTCTGCATAGCTAACTACTTGGAGAAGACTGAGGTAACAACAAAGCAATTGCAGCTACAGCCATCAAAAAGGGATAAGAAGTCTGCTTATGACATCACAAAAGGACTGTGAGCACCACAGGCAGTAGAATAACTAGTTCTTTTTGTTCCATCCCATTAATTCAGAGCACAGTAACATATTGGTTTCAACCTGTTGTGTAGAGACCCAAGGTAGACAGGAAACAACTTCAAAGAAATCTGTAGGCTGGCAGGAGTACATTTGTTAGACAAAAGCTAACATCTTCAGTAGAAAACAAAATTTAAAATGAGAGGCACGCAAACATTAAAGGAAATAAAATTATTACCTCCAAAGAAAAACAGAGAAAAAAATCTTGGGTTCAAACAGGAGGTAGGAGTATATATGAACATCCACAGACAAACTGACGAAGGATAGTTCCATAGCTAGGATGCCAAGCAAGAACTTGAGAGGTATTTCCTGCTCTGCTACAGACATACCACAGATTTACTCCAGACCAGGTCAAAACTGAAATTTCATTAGCATGATACTACATTCACATTCAAAACTGTGATCCTCCAAATTCTTCTTCAAAGTCCCGTTTACCCTGAAGTGTTTAACATCATCATTATCAGCAATCTGAATGGAAGACCTTCCCATTCCACTACAGTGTGAGCTCCACACTCAGATAAAGAGAATCCCCAGAAGAGATGAAGATCCCAGCTCTCCTTTCAAACACTGTTTGATGCTGGAAGTCCACAAAGTAGGACTCACCCTGGGGTTCCTAATGGCAGCATTTGCACCTCATAGTCAGGAGTGAAACCTACCCACAGGTGAATCTGGATCCTTACAGAAAAGTAAAAAAACGAATGTAAGATTCCCCTGATTTTGTCTGTACAAGGGCTGTGTAGAGTCAGAATTACATATAAATTCTCATTCCATCTCATTCCCACTCACTTGCCAAAACCAGTTGTGCCTGTTCTGTGGCCAACAGCAGATCAGAAAAGAGCAGGGCAGGGCCTATTAGCACTAAGAATCTATACTCCGTGCTACCTTTGGTGGCACATATTCAAAATACCTCATAATGTCCATGAGAGAAATTGACTGTGTGCCACTAACATTAGTTTGCTACTGAAAAAAAAAAAAAAAAGAAAATCAATATTTGTCTCCAAGCTTCTGAGAAGAGAATCTATTCTGCAGCATAGATGGGGGAAACCCTTTCACAATGTGAGCTGAGATTTTTTCCTGGAGAGGTTCCAGGGCCCTTGCCTGGCTGGCAGGGTGCCTAACCAGCTTAGCTTAGAAAAATACTTGGGAAATACAGATTCCTGCAGCTAGCAACCTGTCCTTTTACCCTACAGTGTTTGTCCTGTCTTAGATAAAACCCTTCAAATACAGTGCCAATGTCATACAGTGCCTCATCTCTGTGCACTCCATACAAGTAAGTGGATATGTGTGCATTTTTGCCATAATTGTATACTCGCTCCCTGCTCTTCCAGCACAACTACTGAAGAATCGCATTGCAGTGTTATCTCCAGATTAGAATTTAAGGTATAAAACCGAAAGCAAGGAACCTGAATATAGCAATGATAAAATGCTGCTGTGCCCTGCAGATTCAAATGCATCTTCCACCAAAACCCACTTCTGCTGATCTGAAGAAGGAAAAAAATAAAACAGTAGAGCAAGGAACATTTCATTGAGAAGGGAACTATCTTAAGAAGCAGTAACTGTATAATCTAGCTCAATGCCAAAATGGTTTGTTGGAATAATTATCATCTACAAGGCACAAAACTGATACAGAAACACCAATCAGGGAAGTTCAGAGAGAAAATAGTTTATAACCCATGACCCAAGGGCTTCTATGCTGAGTGATTGTCGCACTATTTAAAATTACCAAATATAGTAAACGTGAATAGCTTAGGAATTGACTAACCATTTCTTATTGATGGCATTTACCTATTGGATGCTGACAAAGTGTTTTAAGGATACCTTTGCTCCCTCCATATGAAGATGCAACAGAATGATTAATATGTGCAGCATGCTGCTGTATCTAGGAACAAATTAAAAAGCTGTGGGAGTGTCTTAACAACTCTGATGTAATGTGCTCTGCTTTGGTTTGGCTGGGGGCTACAGAAGGTTTGTATTTTGGTTGGTTTTTTTTCCCCAAGAATTCCCTCTGTCTTTATTTAATGAGCAGCACTGGATGTGCAGCTCTAAAAGCATTTAATAGCCATCCCTTGTTGAAAGACAGAAATGGTTGTTAGGAGCAGTGCCTGGCAAGGAGTCATCAGCATTTGGTACTATGAAGATACTGTTTTGCGTGCAAACCACTTCAGATTAAAATGTGGGAGTTTGTCCCTTCAATCAAAGGGACAGCCTCTGTGCTTGCATCTCCCAAGGGTCACACACACACCATTGCACAGGGAAAGGCACAAACCTGACAGTGAAGCTTCTTTGGAAAGCACTAAGTTGCCCTTTCTTTCTTCTCCTTACCCCCACCTCATAAACAGCACAGCATGTGTTGGACTAGCACTAGGCTGCCCTAAATATTTCCTTTCTTCTGGGCACAATCATAATTTTACATTTGTATTAAGGCAAATCTTCTCTGCTAGTCTGCTGTATGTTGCATACATCTAGGAACAGACCTAAAATGGCCCAAGAGATTCAGACAACTGCTTCCTTCACAGATTTGCATCTTACAGCATCGCCACATCTGAAATGTACCCAGTAAGATCAGGAATTAAAGAAAAAAAGGGAAGATAAAGCAAATTCTCCCCTTTGGTCTTATTGAAGTATTTCCTTATGTAACAAGTTTCCCTGGGAATATTCCTCCCTCTGTCTCCTCCTCACCACCCCCGTTAGTATTTATTTCTATAGAAATCCATTAGATACCGCAACTACATCTTGGCTCCTATTTGCTCCAGTGAAAAGAGAAAGGGTTGTATATTTGTACCACGAAGTGCAAATGGTGTTGTCTGCCAGATCCCTCAGACACCTGCCAGATATTTCTCCTGCGTGCAGAGTGGACATCTAATCTGAACTGTGGCCAGGCTGGTGTAGGAGAAAGAGGTCATGCATCGCCTAACTCACAATATCCTCTAATATCAAAGACCTCTGCTCTCACGTTAAGCTGTCTCCCTAGACTGGCCCTTCTAAGAAGCTTCTAGATGCCCAGATACCTATTGTAGAAAAACAAAGCCTTATTTGGCCTTAGGAGGTGGCCCATGGTCAGCTTTCTCAAAAGCAGATTGCAACTTATTTCTGGAAATGAAGAAGCACACTCCAAGCACATCCTCATTTTGATAATTATCTAAAATAAGAGCACATGCTCTTAATAGGGCACTATACACAACTCATATTCCATAGTGACCCAGAAATCCTTCTCAGAGAACCAGAGACCTAAAAAAGTCATCACCCTCTTTCCAGAGTGATCCATATCCATAGAGCAGAACAAGGGCAAAACCCCATTCAGTTGGTCTCAGCTTCAATACGGACATGACTCGCTTAAGTGATTAAGGGTATTGTACAGAACACGTGGATTTCAGTCCCCTGGATTTGCTTTTCTGTAAGTTCACTCATGCAAGCTAAGGAATACAAATGGGTCATAAAGCCATAAATTAAGTTAATTACCCAGTAAACCAAGAGAAAATAAAGATTTCTATTCCTACATAGCAGGGAAGTGATGTGGACACTCTAGCAATGAAAGTCATGCAGGTGATGAATGGATAGGTCTGAGACCATTCAGTTCCCACTCCATATATCTGCCTTCTCCCGAGTTAGATGGATGCATGCATGAGGTAAACAGATTCATCAAACAAATAAGATCAACAGCCCAGCCTGATATATTTCATCTTATGTGAAAGTTCCATTTGCTCTATGAAGTACGAGTTCAGTAGAATTTTTGTAATTCATTTTACTGTGCTTCCCTTTAACACCACAATAATCTTGTTTAGCCTCTCTTCCTGGAAGAGACCACAAAGGGATAAAATTCCCAAAATAAATAATATAAAAGTGGGCATCATGACCAAAGGACTGCTTGCATGACTGAGAGATCTCAGGAGGGGTTAGTGTCACCAGATGGAGTTCATAAACCAATCTCTCTTCACATGCTTCCTATCAGATCTAGATGAGAAGTAGCTTGTAATCTCTTTGGAGCCAGAACTCTTTCTCTGGCTCCTATTTACCAAGTGTCTTTTTGAAATATGATGGAGTCCCAGTTCATGTCTGAAGCTCACAGTTCGTATCACAAATGAACCATTAACAGCAGGACAGGTCAAACACCAGCATATTGTAAGCAGGAGAGTATTACCTCCTTCCACAGAAGAACATTGAGAAAACTTCACAAGCAAACAGGACATATTTGCTCATGCACCACATATGCAAACATAAATACAGTCTGTAGGTGTACAACAAAGCCTTAGAGAACAGCAGTGTTTTAACCCTCTGCTTCCCATCCAGCAGCCAGCTGCAATAAACAAACATGCCCAAGGCTGTGTATAAAGCCAACAATCAGTCTCCTTTCACATATGCTATTTTAGTAATCAAGCCTAGAAACAAGCCCAGTATTGCAGCAAAGGTGCAGCACTGCAGATTGGTCCTTGGCAAAATTCCTCAGAGGAGCAATTTTCTCCTAATCATCCTCTTCCAGAACATGGTGACTTACACAAGCGTGCTGCTGAATCCCTAGAAATGCCTTTGCTTTCTGTGGCAATAATTAGCCTGCTCAGAAGAAAGCCTTCTTCAGCAAGTAAACTACAGAAGATGCAATTTTTTTACCTCTCAGCTTACTTTATCCTCCAAAGTGCATTTGTATGTGGTGAACAACAAGAGTAAGCACACAGCTTGGTTTACTACTGTGCACCAGCTATGTCCAGGTAACCAAGCATGGAAACAGTGCTGGATAGAGAAAAACTGGCCAGCAATGATCCTTTTTTCCTCTCTCTTTGAAAAGAAAAAGACCACCTACTGTGACATGGCCTTAATTTCTATTCTGTGTAATTGTATAACCATGGTTTCTGCCTCACTTGAACACTAATACCATGGGGTTTGTGCACCCCTGTTTGCAAATACCTTCTTTGCTTTCCCTTCCAACTCAGTCCTAGCAAGGCACATACTCCTCATCTCTTTGATCAGATGGCACTACAGAACGGATGTGAGCAAGACCAGCCTGCTGCTGAATTGCTGTGCTGGTGCCAGTCCTAAAGAAAAACACTCATGAGAGAAACAATGCCAGCTAGGTTCAGCAGAGAGATGGGATGGAGAGTAACATGATTCACACCACAAGGGAGCCTTTGGAAGATGGTTGAAGTAAATAGAAATCAGTCTTGAGTTTTAAAGCCTTAAGAATAGCCAAGATTTTGGAAGCATTCAGATGCATGGTTTCTTCGGCATGTGGAACTGCTTGGCACTCAAATCTTAGTTCAAGTGCAGTCATAATAAATATTTAGACATCATGGACACACAAATTAGGGGTGGGAGAACTGAGTGTCCAGCAGAGAGCACTGCAGACAGCACTTGTACTGATCATTCCTCATTCAAATTGTCTCAGGACCCTGTCCTTTCAAGAGTAGATGAAAACATTTTCATTTTAGCTTCTAGACAGACCTAATAAAATAGAAGAATAGCTTCTCCAGTAATACTTATTTCTTCAATCCTTCCTCCAACAGGTCAGAAGAGAACTCTTTAGGGCCAAGTGATAGCAAAGCCGTAAAAGGAGACTTCAAACCTGACACCCACTGTTGCAGAAAAAAAAAATTCAGTCTTCCCATCAGTTTTCTTGTTTCCACCAAAATAAAACTGATGAGATTTCCATGCTGGAACCTCCCACTTTTATTTTTGTAGAAGTAGGAAGAGTGAAGAAATCAGAAGAGGAGTTAGCTTTTCACCACGGGGTAGTACACCTGCAAGCTACCAGCAAGGGCTGTTGACACAGAAGGTTACATTTGCTCTGGAAAACTGAATGGAAGAAAGAGCCACAGAGGCCTAGTAAAGAAGCAGAGTTCAAGCTCAGAGAAACCCCAGAGCTAAATTTGTGTGAATGTGTTAGAAGGAAGTACCACATATGCTTGTGCTGCTCCATCTCCCAGTTGTGGGCACAAGCAGACAGCAAGGGAAGTATAATGAAATTGGATGAGATAGATCCTTGGTCTGAAACAGTCTGGCCATTCTTATGTTTGTGTGTTCTTTGCTGTGAATAAGAATAAAAATATGGAAAGGAAACCTTGGAAATACAAGGAGAGGAGGTGTTTCAAAGATGAGGTTTCACCTGTCTGAAAGGCTGGGCAAGCTTTATGAACCTGTAGAAGAGAATCTGCCTCACACTTTGATAGTCAGAATACAATTTAAGCAAGGGTTTTGAGATTATGCTGTAATTGCCCAATTAGCTCTTGCGTGCAAAAGGGATTCTCTTCTATTTATTCATATCCAGCAGGGCAGAAATCCAAAGCTTTCTGCCCACTGTGGATTTGCTCTTCCAATTCATTAGGATTAATTTCTTCACCACCCACACAATTCTCTGAATCTCTTCCTCCCCTCCTGCCCCACTGCCACCTGTCAAAGTTATAAAGATGATTGGTGCTCCTTAAAAGCAGCACAGAACATCTTTACCCATCTATTTACTGGCAGATGCTTTCTCCCCCCTTGCTCCTTTGCTAGACTAGTTCTTTCCAAAAGCCTGCAGTCTGTCAAGCTGTCCCCAGAGCACATATGTGCATGCAGTGTTTAACCACATCACCTCCTGTAACCTCAGTGTTCTTATCCCCCCAAAATCCTAGGTACCATTTTATTTTGTCAAGTACCAAATTAAACAAGAATATTATCAAATCTGTTAGCCATCAAATTAAATTATAACTTGTGTAAACAGGCCAGCATAAAGACTTCAGGCTTGTCTAGAGCAATTGTTTTTATTTCTAAAGCAGAGGATAAATTTTGGTGGATTAACATGAATGTAATCCTGTTGTCAAGTCATTGGGCAGAACTGGGACTGGCTGTTTCTCCTTTACCTCATCCTATCTCAGTCCAAAGCTTATACAGAGTCATGAGGAAAAAACGGGGACATTAATTGTTCATGCTCAGGCTCATTTACCCCTGTTTACTAAGTGACACCTTTTCAGAAAGCCTCTTTAATTGTATTACCAGAGATGCTCTGTAAATGAATCTGTTTGGAAAGAGCCATCTCTGACCCTGTTGCATCACAGTACAATCACATGAAATCCTAGGAGTTTTCTTTTAAATGGGAAACCATGATAACAGAGAGTATGCACTTTCATTCTGAAAAGACTGAGTGCTGGAAGAGTGCTTCTGACCCAGAGTTCTTTTCAGTGCTAGAAGCTATCTGAACTCCATCAAAGGAGAGCACAGGTAAACTGGGAAGCCTCAATAAATCATTCTGCTTTGAAATATCTATCACAGTCCTTAAAAAGAAATCAGACCATTTTCAGCAACCACAGCTAGAGAAGAGTAAGAACAGTCTCACAATCCTAACTCCACATCAAAACCCGAGGGACACCACAAGTTACCTAGAGTCATAGAATATCTAGAATTGGAGGGGGCCCATAAGGATGATTAAGTCCAACTCCTTGCTTCTCCCAGGACTCTATAACTAAACTATAATAACTAAAAATGTTGTCCAGATGCTCCTCAAACTATGTGAGGCTGGTGCTGTGACCACTTCCCTGAGGAGCCTGTTACAGTGGCCAATCACCCTCTCAGTGAAAAATTTTTTCCTGATATCCAGTCTGAACTTCCCCTGACAGAGCTTCATTCAACTCCTCATGTCTTATCATCAAAGTCAGCCTCTCTGCAGGCCAGTGCCTCAGCTGCAGATTGGGAATAACAGCCTTTTCCTTCTCCAGGGAAATAATGGCAAGTACACTAAAGAAGACTGAGAAAGGATCATGCCTTGGAGTAGAAAAGGCTAAGCAGGTCCCTTGGGTATCCTTTTCCAGCCCCTTCAACAGCAACACAGCATGGAGATACATTTGCTTTAAATTGTCAAGTACCATCAGCAAGGTCCAGGGCACAGAACTGCTCAGGGGAGCTAACATATCCTGCCACAAGGCACAGCACACAGCCCCCTCATGCTGCATTGTTTTCTTACCCACTTCTGTGTCTTCCATCCCTTGGACAACATCCACCACACTGTAACTTGTATGTTTGCAATTCATCTTGAGTCATCTTGAATTGCCTGGGCTTTCCTGACAGAACTAAATGAGTAGCAAATTGAGCTCTGTCTTTCCCTCCCCCTTACTTCACCCTCCCCTTGCTTTTGTACATGCTGAAGTAAAAAGCTTCCTCTGACTCAGATTTCAGCTGTCACAGATTTCAGCAGTTTTCTCCTAGGAAGTCTGGATGCTAATGACAGAAATAGCAGCTGTCTCTAAGTACTCCATCTGCTGTCTGTGGTCAAAGGGCAGTAATGGCCAAGGCCAGGAGCAGGTGTGGTGGATAACTGCTTCAGAAAATCCCCACCCTCGCCAGGCAGGCTTTGGTGAGATGGGATTGGGACCACCAGCCCCTGAATGACAGGAAGGCCAGGGACAGTTGCCAGGGCAAGCAGGAGGGATGGAGCAAGAGGGCATGGACTCACCAAGACACAGGTCAGGCCAGCAGGATGCAGGGCTGCTGCCCCTCAGCCCACCACCCAGAAACCCTGCTGCTGCCTCCCATTCCTACGGGAATCATGTCCACCCAGGCAGCTACAGCCCAGGTGCCAAAAAGCAGTCAGAGTTTTAAACACCCAAGCATCCCATAAATAGGGCATCTTAGAGGTGAGATGACTCAAGGTGAAGAGATTTAAGTGGATTGCTAGAAATGCAATTAAGATATGAACTAGGACTAAAGTTTGGGTATTTCTTTCTCAGCATCCAGTGCTTTACTCAAAATGAAGGTTTGGTTGTTCTCGGCCACAGTCCAAGGACACACTTTGTTGGCAGCATGAAACAATCTGTTTAGAGCTTTTTGATCTCCACATGTTCAAAGCACTTGTACTTTCCACAAAACATTGTTGTGTCATTGAACACAATGTTATGTTTGAACTGAAGGGAGGAAAAAAAAAATCTCTATTATTACATGTAAAAAAGAGTTGGCCTTCTATATTGTATCTTAGAAAAGAATGAAGGAAGATGTTGCAGTTGCTGAAACTGATACAACTGGCACCATCACCAGTCCCTTATTGTCTTAAAAGCTTCTCATGCCTTCTCTCAGGCAGCTCCACACAGCACTGACTCCTTCTCTCCCCTCTGCATGACCAGCTAAACCCCAGCCTGTCCCTTACCTGGCCACCTAACCCTGTCTGCCCCTCACACAGCATCTTCTTACCTTATCTGTCCCTTCCTCCTCACAGCACAGCCACCACACTCCATCCCAAACTGCAGCAGACTCTGATTCTCAAGCTCCAACTGCAACTTACTCCAGATGAGCTGCCCCACTCTTTTATAACCCCCATCCTCATAGGGCAGGCAAGGCTGTCTCCACTTCTGGCAATCAGTGCAGCTGTAATTCACTAAATAAAATTGCCTTCTGCACTATCCTTACAAACTATCTTCCACAGGAAGAGTGAGTTTGAGCCTTGCTGTGCTAATCATTAATAATCTACCATCAATTTACCCAGATAAAAAAAGCATCCCATCAGATCCACTATAATTTCATTCACTCTGCACGAAGACATCCTGGGATAGAAGGAAGGGCAGAGAGGAACACAGAGGTACCTGGGGTACCTAATCATTTCCTAAAGAGCACAATTTAAGTCATGTGTATCATCCTGTCTTAATGGGTTCACTTACCTGCAACAGCCAAGGCTTCCCACAGAAGGATTTTAAATGGTAGCAGGAAAGTGTGATATTGCCTCAACCAGAAATAATGCTGGTGCCATTCCATTTCCAGTAGAATTGTCCCAGCTAGAAGGAGTTGGGTGTCAGCTTCCAAAGTCGGAATATTCCCAATAATAAGAAGGTCCTTGAGACAAGTTCAGTGATTTTCATCTTTCATGCCTACTCTTTGGTTTGTCTCTTCTCAGTCTCTCTTTTGGACTAGCACAGAAGCTGAATCAAAGCTCAGATAAGTCTTAGAGCTCCATACAACCTCAAGTGTTTCGCTGATACTAAGTAATGGCAAACAGCAGTATATCACAGAAAGGCACAACAGCCAGCCAACAGTCACAGAAAATCAGTTGTGCCACCCAGGATTTAGTAGCCCAGCAGGTGTCTTTTAGGAAGCTAAATATTCAGGTATGTTCCTAGTAGGCAGGTGTTCATAATGGGCAATACACCTGTAACTGCAGTAGCATTCTCATCACATGCAATGGTACAGCACCAGTTCTGTTGTCAGATCCATGAAAGAAGCTTAACTTTCTCTTGTGTTTTCCCAGTTTGCACATTTATTGCCCCTGCTAGTACCAGGTCATCTGGTGTGGGCTCAGATGAGATAACTATCACATCTGGGTGCTTAAGTTCTTTGACAGAACAACAGCTTTACAATAGTGAGTGGCAGAACACTAAAACTTTTTAACTGGACTGATAAAACAGTTCTCCATGCTTCATGGGCAGTTCAGATGCTTGACACGAGGGATATTGTGATGATTAATAATTAACTGACTGGAAAGACTGAGAGCTCAAGGACAGATGCTTCCCATCTGCAATCTCCTGGAGCTGAGGTTGCACTTTTCAGGAGGAAGGGAGGGGAGCTGGTAGGATGAGAAGGTGACAAGGTTGGTGTGCCCCTGGAAGTCAGCAGCCTTTTCAAGATACTTTGCTTGTATCTCTCAACATAGAAGAAGGTATTATCCTGCACTTCTCCAAGTGGCTTTCACTATCCCAGGCACTGGGGGACCAGGGCAGCAATGATCCCTGCCAGCTCCTGGTGTCAGCTCACCTAAATGAGATGCATCATTAGAAGCTGCATTCATGTATTTAATAGGCTTGAACATCAGCTTTAATGAGACACCTCTGAAATCTCAGGAGAGGTAACAGACAGTTAAAAATATGCTTCAAAGTCCTCTGGGTATGAAAAGTAAAATTCAAGTTCAGAGGTACCAAGTACAGGATTTTTAAGTACCTGATGTTTTAGAGACTATTAAATTGTTCTTTACACTAGCTTTAAAATTTCATCTGCATAAATTTCTTTGATCCATGAATGGCTTTAACTGCATTAAAATTAATCAGAACAGAAGCTGCAATAGGCACTGAACTGCATATCTCAGAGTAATTACACATTACAAAGGGAACCCTTGAAGCATTTCAATAACATGCCATATTACAAACAGCACTTGAAAAGCCACAGATGGACGTGTGAAACTCCTAGCATAACTTTACTGCAGAGATGAATTTGGATGGTAGGATGTCACCTTTCCTCCAGCTTGCTTCCTGCTTCCTTGCCTTTCTCTCAAGAGTAGAGGGCACTTCAAAGAGTGTTGAAAAAAGTTTTAGTTGATCTTGTGCAGTTAAAAACTGAAAAAGAGATGTGTAGGGAGTCTCTTCCTCCCCATACCCATTCTTTTTTACCTCCCAATTCAGCTCTCTGGTGACATGTTCCTTCCTATTAGCTCTGCCTGAATAAAAGGGACAGAAGAGTACACGCTCAGCAGTCAGAGGGATGTATAACCAATCTAATTAACACAGTGCTGGGATGAACTCCTCTGTCCTCCCTTGCCCCCCAGGGGTGTCCTGCCTGTTTGCCAAGGCCCCTGGCTACCATGATGCAGAGCAGCTCCTGCCAGCAGCACTCTGCCTGGGGGAGGAGACGAATTTGACCCAGACAATAAAAACAACCAAATTTTTTGTGGATCCATGTGGTTTGCATTTTTTTCATCCTTCCAGAGGCTTGTGCTCAGGAGAAGTCACAGCTCTTGTTTATATTGAGACACATAGGAAATCCTATAAATCTTTTTTTCCCCCCTTTCTTCTGGTCCCAACAGGACCAATTTAATTTGCCCCTGTTTCTTCTTGGCTTACACTGGAATTCATCTGTTCTGTTTCAATTCAGTACAACCTATTCCTCAATGCCCTGTCCCCCAATATTCTTGCAGTAGCCAGCACACAAGGCACAGTGCTCCAGCAGTAATTCCACATCCCAAAGAACTGCCAAAGAGAAGATAGCCAGCTGTCTTGGATAACGAGCAACCATAAAAATTAGAGTGGATAAAAGTACAGCAAATGGCACTGCAATCAAGAACAATGAATGTTAGAGCTGGAGACAGATGGTGGGTGGATTTCAGCTTGGGACATGCATTTTTAGCTCTGGCCTCCGCAGATTTGGAAATCTTCAGCACTACCTTCCCCTCTTTCCACAATGTCTCCATCATAGGGTTGCTCAAAAGGTATAATAGCCCTTGAATTCTCAGTGCTGGGACAGACTCAGAAAAAAATCTCCACAAGTAACTGCAGGCTAAGTAGATAGGTAAGGAAGAAAGGGCAGAAAAGATCCTCTCAGCACAACAAAGCCTAACATCTGTCTAAAAATGCCCTGCTTGAAAACAAACCAGTAGGAGGATGGAAGAGCAAGGCTGACCTCTTAATTCCCAGGAGGAGCAAGTGCTTTCTGTTTCTAATAACTAGGAACCCAGACACTTGTCCAGGAGGGTACAAACCAACTTTCTAACAATCTCAGCCTGCCAGAAGGAATCTGAATCTCCACCTGCCTCAGAGAGAAGCAGCCTAGTTGCCCTATCATAGTGTATCTGGAGTCCAGCTTTCTCATTCCTTTGTGGTGAAGCAGTTTTAGAATTGTATGAAGTAGAGAATAGATTCTTTTAATATAAAATACATGTTCAGCGGGCCATAGAACAAGTGTGAGTAGCACTATAGCTTGGCTCCAGCCTGGACAACCTCCTGGAACAGCTAGGATCCACTGGAAATATTCACTCTTCTGCTAAGTGAACATTTCAAACAATACAGAAATATTTTCACACAAGAGACCCTGAACAAGCAAATCCAGACTCCACTGCTGTCTGCTTCTCTGGCAGACCTGTGTGAAGGGGCAGTTGTATTTGAGTCCCCCAGGGATTTTAACCTGGTCTCTGTCACCCCAGATGCATCAGCACACTAAATGGTAGAAGCCAAATGCAGAACTAGTACTGTTACTGCCCCAGCACATAAGCAGCACTCATGATGGAGCCTCCAGGTATGTCATGCCATCTCAAATGCCCTAAAATAGTCAAGACATCTCTTGAAAGTTGATAGTTATGAAAAAGGATCAATGAGGGAAAATACTTCAACCTTTCCTGAGAGAAATTCAGAGGTCTGCCAAATATCCTAAAATGTCCTTTTATATTAATGCTTCTCTAGTAGAGCCTTTCGTTTTCTAGATAAGTGATTTGCTAAAAATGCACCCAAGCCCTGCCTGAAAATACCCACAACCTAGGTCTCTTCTTATGCAACCAGAGCAGATAGCTGAGGCTCTTGCCCCAGGTGCTGCCCAAGAGTAGAGGTTAATAACAGAGGTAATGACTTATCAGATTAATCCTATGGTTAACCTCTGCTCCTCTCTTTCTGTCAGTTCTCACATTCACCAGGCTAGTCCAGAGCTGGGGGAAATGACAAATACAGGGCAATCATAAAATCATCAGCTACAAGTAATCCCAAACAGAGCAAGACACACACATGAGCTGAGAACAGATGTCTAGGAGGACACTGTGTACCTAGGGAAAGCTAACCAATGGCAAAGCCTGTAATTCACTCTGGAAGGCTTCATCGGGCTCCTCACACACTCTCAACTCCAAGGCAGCAATCAGCATCTAGGAAGCCTATCTTCCTTCGTCAGGATCCAGTATAAGTCACTCACTAGCAGATACTGAAGAGAACAGTAAAGGGGTTGATAGTTCCTTGTGGGTTTAAGTATGACCATATGGAAAGCAAAGTAACAGATCCATGGTTGAAGGTTCAGCAAACCATGTAATCAACAGCTTACACTGTGCCAGGCTGTCCCTTTCCCAGAGATGTGGATCTGTCAGGAGTGACGTGGCATTCATGTGTTGACACACACAATGAAGGCACTAAACAGGCTGAAATGCTTTCAGCATTTCCAGCATCAGACACTTGCTTCTGTAGATCAGCATTCCCACCTATCAGAGATCATTTATTTCTCCCAGATTTTTTCTTCCAGTATCATTGCTTTTCCAGACACCTTAAAATTATTTGTTTAAAAATTAAGTTACCAATTAAAACAATTTTCCAGTCTTAGGATGCAACCTCATATTTTCTTCTGAGATGAGAAGACTCACAGATTCACATGCTGATAGATAAAGCTCTGAAGTGAGGAGACACCTGCTTTCTCTGCTCTGGATCTTTCATACTCAAAAACAATTTACCCAGAATGGTAGCAAATATTTTTTTTTCCTAACAGTTTGAGTTCACTTGTTAGAGAAAGAATAATTAGATCTGTGAATTTTGGTTTCTTTCTTCCCCAGCAGAAATATAGATTTTTTTTGTATTGATTGCTCTCTGCCTCCCTCCCCAGCTTCAGCTACGTCATCTTGGCATAATGACAGGAACAAGAGGGACTGAAACAAACAGAGAATTAGAATAAGGGCAACTCAGGTCACTAACATAGCTTTCAGCCCTAAGACACCCATATAAATTCAGTTCATTGCACTAATGCACAACTATATACCTGCCGATCACCACACTTAGGAATGGATCTGACAGCTGTTCCAACTTAGTAGCTCACTAATGCTCAGCTCTCCCCTACAGGAGCTCCCACTGCATGTATAACTTAGTCCCTGTGGGCTGCCTGAGTAGGAAGCTGGATGACCAGCTGAGCCATGACACCAGAGCAGCTCAACCTACACGCTAGGGATGAGGTACAAAAGCCAGAAGGGTCTGCTTTGCTACTGCTAGCATAATTTTATTTGTTAGGAAAATGACAATCTCCAGTACTGTCAACACATCAGCTTTCATCAATAGTAAGAAGGGTTTGTTTGGTTTGGGGGCTTATTTGTTTATTTTAAGGAATAGCCAAGTAAAATGAGGAACCTTGACAGCCTACTGAGCCAGAAGCTAAATCTTGCTGACAGAAGTGTCATGTTCTAAAAGGAATCTGCCTTTCTGTAAGGGGAAAGCACAAAAAGCACCAGAGAAAAATCACTGGAAACCAACTTCCATATGGTTTCAAGAGGAAACAATCATTTCTCTCAGAGCTGCTCAGAGCCAGGCCAGGGGATTGTGGCTTTGCCTGTGGACAGGGTTAAAGAACAGATTCCAGAAACAGCAAAAGACTGTTTCTGGATCTTCCGGATCTCAGGGTTAGAGCTGACCTTACTTTGAGCCCCTGGGCTTACACCTGAAATCCTGCACAGGAGATTCCTGACTCCACAGGAGTTCAGGCTGCCTTGAAATGAGCGCTTTAGAGACACCAAGTCAGACTGTCATCTGCAGGAGCAAACTCAAGAGCACTGATGTGGGAACTGTGGGCTAATGACAGGATCTGTGAGGCTTTGCTCTAGAAGCAGAGTTCACACATTTTTTTAGCACTGTTTTTAGCTTTCCTAGATTCTCCTTGCTGATGTAAAGGAGAGCATGTTGTGGAGCAGTTTTCATTAAGGCAAACAGGACTAACAGAAGTGACAACTCCCGTGTTGCCCTGGATGAGTCAGTTCAAGTCAGTCCACTGGGCAACAGAGCACTGGTTGAGTGAGCTTGCTGATGGGATAAATGCCATGGCTGGAGAGAGCAATGCCCTGGGTACAGTCAAGAGAGCTCTTTAGACATCTCATGCATAAGCATACAGGAGCCAGTGACAGGGCTGCA
Source organism: Rhabdornis inornatus (assembly GCA_013397075.1). Taxonomy (NCBI): domain Eukaryota; kingdom Metazoa; phylum Chordata; class Aves; order Passeriformes; family Rhabdornithidae; genus Rhabdornis; species Rhabdornis inornatus. The sequence goes on along the minus strand of VWZS01000721.1, from coordinate 216,282 downwards.
GTGCTGGAGAAGATTTGCAGTAACATGGACAGGTACCCAGCTTGTCACCCTGACAACATCCAAACATGTGTTCCCCCAAGGGATAACACATCTCCAGGCTGTTGCTAAGACAACAAAAATTCACTTATTATGTATAAATGGGCATACTTCATTGCTGGACTTATTAACTTGGGCCATGCCACTTACTCTATCTTCTTAATTGATCGAAATCAGATGACATGTTTGGATTCCTTCTTCATGAAGGAAAGGACTCAGCTGCAGCTCAGTGTAATAGTTTTTTTTCTTTTCTTCCTCCAATTGATTTCCTTTCTCCAAAGACACATGAGAAAAGGGATGTCTAGCTGCATTTCGTCATCTTCTCTCAGGCTTGAAGCAGGCACTGACTACAACAGTGCTCAGCATCACCAAACTGCTTTTCTTGTCCCTCTGCTTCTGCATTCAAGCAGGGAAAGGGAACAATTCCACCCTTCTACCCTGCCTGAGGTCTACCTGTTGTAACTCAAATGAAATTGATGCAGTCTAGGAGGAAAAGAGAAGCAGAAACAAAGCCTAGTTTTCCTCACCTGCACACAATGCCAGGCTGCTCAGCCTGATTTATTTGAAACCTCTAATGTACTGCCATCAAATTTGCCATAACACCTTTTTATTAAAAAATTATTGATTTTTTTTTCCAAAGTCAAGAGTATTTGCACTGGGAATTGTATCCAAGAAAACTGAAGCAGTCTGGACACATCTCTCAAATCTTGGGCTCAGGACTCTGCTGTTACCCAGTGAGAGCAGCTTTTTCTGCTCTCCTCTCATTCTGAGCAGTGGTCTATTTAGGCTCTCTAACCTTGAACTGAGAGTCTTCCCGGAGAGTTTTTGGGCCCATAACAGAAAGTATCATAGTATGACACAGGAATGATGAGGAACCCTGAACCTATTATGCAGCATATGCATAGTTGAATAATCTAAACACACTTCTACCAAACAAAGAAAGAAATAAACCTAACCAAACAAAAAAACAGCACAGAAGGCCTACTCAAAGCTCCAGGAAGAGTTTGCAAAAACCAACACCCATGGGCTGCCTGATCCCTCACACTACCACCTTTGAGCAGCATTATGTCTGACTACACCTACAAAAAAAGAGCATTTAGTATTCCTGTGGGATATGCTGTAGCCCCTGTTAGCTCACCATTCGGCTTTGTTATCCAGTACCCTGTACTGGATATGGTTGGAAGACAGAAGAATGATTAAGAATCTGGGTAAATGAAGAGTCAGTGATAAAGTAAAATGCTAAACACAAAATCTTTGAGCTTACCTCCACAACAAGCCTGTGAAGATTAAAACACCCCAGATTTTCCCTAACCAGTTCCTAGTCATGGAAGAGGGAATTCTTACAAGTTTTGTGACTGGTCACGGAACATATAAGAATATGGTACATCTACCATGACCTTCCAAGAATGTGGCAAACTTTTGAGTGAACAGTGTGTTTTGGAGAACCGAAATGATTCAGATTTGACTAATAATTTTGGCCAGAGACGATTCACAAATATTTGAAGGAAAATCAAAGCGTTTAATTTTATATATATATACACATATACATATATATATATTAGAAGTTGCCAAGGAGTTGCCAGAATTTAATTAAAATCTCCCAAAGGCAATATTTTGATTTTTGCTCTCTGTTTGTTAAATACATTTGGTGTGGTCAACATATGAAGGAGGAAAAAAAAGTCCTAGTGACTGTCCATTACTTAATCTTTCAAGACCACAAGTTCTACTATTGACTTGGAGCAACTGTTCAGCTCATCACAGCAAGAAATTTCACACTTATCAACTTATTTGACAAAAAATTCCCCTTTCTCTCCATGTGCCTTCCTGGAATACCAAATAGAGTCAGGTGATGCTGTGCTTCTCCACACACAGCAGCTCACAAACAACTAACAAGCAATGCAGAGATGGGGCCACCACCTGCACTAGGATTTTTCACTCTTCCCACTAAGCGAGCTAAGAGCATTTGAGACTTTCACCTACAGTAAGCACAAACATGTTCACACTTTTCTGAGTAACTAGACTTATTCTTTCCTCCAGAGAGATAATGGCATGCTCCATGATCTAGTCAATGCTTTAAAACAACCACTTCACAGAATGAAGTGCTTTGCTTGCAATCCTGTTGCTGTTTCTCAAAGGCTCCTTATGTACTGAAGACAGAAGCACAAAGCATCTCTCTTCCTTCAGTCTATCTACAGTGACCTGAACATTACTTCCCTCTCCAGAGGGAATGACAAGTAATGTCAGTGGAATCAATGGAATAATTGCGGGACAAGGCTGAGTAAGAGAGCCCCCCTCCTGTTCAAACAGACCCTACATCACTGCTCCCTGCCTCCCTGCTGACCAGGGCTCTCATTCTCCTTTCAGCACATCTCAGGGGCTCATTTACCCCAGAAAAATGAGTAAACAAGAATGTCAGTAGATCAAAACTGTTTTGAATGTTATTAGCTGCAAAGACAGGAGAAATTCAGGAGAACCTCAGCTGTAATAAAAGAGGGACAACAGTGATATGAATATCTTTGCCTCTAATATGATAGCATGAATGTGCTATACAAAAAGCTGAAAATAAGAGAGCCCCCCAACTTGAATCTCTGCCAAGCAAACTATTTTTAGTGGAATGTGTTTAGCTTGTTAAAAATTTAGACATAGGAAATAATTGCAGTTACTCTTCTGCCTGATTGAAGTAGGCAACATTTATTAATGTACACTGACTAAATAACATAAGCCACAAAAACTTAAAGTGATAAGGAAACAAGATAATATCCTGACTAAAAACATCAACCCAGTGCCTGTGATCTAAGTAAGATCTGTTCCATGATAAACAGTTTATTGACCCAGACTGGAGTGAAAAGAGCTGCAAGTTATGAAAGGGAATTTGATTTATCCCTCTGAAGGCAAAGTGGTAACTGACTAATCTGGGCAAACTCTCTCACAGATTTTATAGACTTAGTTATTTCTTGCAGGTCTCCAACCAGCAGATGGCTTAGATTAAGTCCATGCAAGAGCTGAATTCGGACTGGCAAAGAGATTCACCAGTGATCAAATCCATGATCCATGTTGTTATTTTGTGTTCACACTTACACATTAAATCAGAGTTCAGCATCCTGCATATCTACTCTTTAAATTGTCCTAATTGAGCAGCAAAGTCCACCTGCCCTGTCTGTTTTGCAAGTGACCAGGTGTGTACAAGCTCTTTGGCAAGACATAGGATATAACCACCCTGTGCACTGGGGATGAAGAAAGGTTGTTTTTGATTACAGTATTCAGAACACTTGGAAAACCCAGTGATTTTTGCTCCATTATTTTACACTGAAGAAAACAAGTCTACAAATAGATCTACCTGCTTCAGCAATTTGTGTAAAACACCTTATTAAATAGCAGAACTCTTTTTCCTAAAGAAGCCTGCTTCATATCCAATGGGTAAAAGGATAAATGACTATAATCTTTGAATATACAAGACTACACAGAGTGGGTATTTCATAGCTGCACAAAGCCCATAATTGAACTTCTGCCCTAGGGATAAGTTTTCCTGCAGTGTAAGTGCCTCCAGTTGCCATACGGGGGTCATGTTCTTTGTCAGAAAAGCAGAGCTTTACATTCAGTTAATTGTTGTTCCCAGCTGTCTTTTTTTGTTGTTGTTGTTGGGTTTTTTCCACTGAGGCTAGTTTTCTAACAGTCATTCAAGCAAATGTGCTCATTTCCCCGTTCCCCCGCAATTCCCCACCACCATGTAACAAAGTGCAGATTTTGCGTGGCTACATTCCAGGCTTCGTGGTGTTAAAATCATAGCAGCAATGGAAAAGCATGTAGCCTCAATAGTCACAATGTAGGACTTGAGCTACAGGTGACTCAGTGGTAGTCAAACAGATGCTCTATGAAAATAGAATAGTTTCTGTGTACAGACTGGTTAACCCATGGAGTTAGTACTTACACATGAAGATTTCCATGGTTTGCTAAGCAGCAAAAACTGCTCAGTCTGAAGTAAACTGATGACCTCAATTCTGTTCACTGTGTCTGGGTATCCATCTCAGAACACAATGACCATGAAGAGCAAGCTCCTTCTGCCTTAATTACTTAAGGCTTCATCTTTGGTGTCAATCAATCAAACATAAAAAGGTAAAGACCATGTCCATCCAGTGTTTGGATCTCTCCAGCTCAGTGGTGAAACATTCACTGATTTGGGATGGATCAACAGTGGCTGAGAGAGGAAAGCTTGGCCCATGCTCTGCTGCAGAACAAACTAAAAAAATTGCAAGGAAGTTAGTGGATATCATAAAAGGACAGCATAACTCCTTTATTTTCCTCAAAGGATTAATGATAAACTCTTGTGTGTGCATTTGCAATTTGAGTCCCTTGTTGTCCAGCACTAGCTACCATCTATTTGGGTTAACAAACCTGTTGGTTGAAGAACATCTTGAGCAAGTTCACAGTTCAGGCTGCTAAGCAACTGACCAATAAACACTCAAGATCAAAGTCTTGGGAAGGATTTTACACCAGCTTGCTCAATTTTACCAATAATAGCTCTGGAAGAGGCAGCTTCAGTCCACTGTACTTGTGCTTTTTGAACTGCTCACCAATGCAGATACAGTCCTACCTAAATAACCCTTACCACTCACGCTTCCTTCAGAAAACAGCCCACCTGTTTTAGTTCACAAAAGATCCCTTGATCCTTATGATAAAAAAGACATTTGACTTTTACAGCAACCCACTCCAAATCTTTTTGGGTGTCTGTTCTTTGGATTTCCCCAACAGGGAAACCCACACTGTTCTGTGGGCTTCCTGGTAAAAGTTCTCACTGATGATAAAAAGCAAATGTATGCCATTATCTTAAAGGTCTGGAGCTGGATATTTAGAGCTCAGTCAGCACCTGGGCCTTGTAAGGTCATATCTTCCCCAGAAAGGTTCATTAAATTTGTGGAAGATCTGATACTTTTTAAAAATCATTAGTTGGTAATCAAAAAACAAAGATGAAATACATAATCATCAAAACACTCCACATGTGAACATGCCTCTCCTAAGCTTCTGTCAGACCAGCAAGCAAATAGGCTGTGCCAAGCCGCCTTCTCTTTGGGGGTTTGTGCCAAAATTTGGGCCTTCTGATTTACTATCACAGAAAACACCCACTCACATTCCCTGTTGCAAGAAGAGGTCAAGGAAAACCACTTGCTGCCCTGTGAGCTTTCAGGAAATATTGCTGAGCAGCATGTGCCCATGCCCCTTTCTGTGCTGAAACTTCACCAGACAATTTCTTTCTCTTCTTGTTGCAATTAAGCTTCAGAGAAAATTATTAACTACAATCTTATGCATATGAGGAATTTATCTAGATTCTTAGAAACTATACAACTGTTATATTATTAGCAGCTCTACAGCAGTTTCTCCTCCTTAGATGAAATCCTGACCCCCACCCCACAGCCTGGTAATGCTTGTTCACTCAAAATTAAAGGACGATTACCTCAAACACAGACAGAGGTGATTCACATTATCTTCCTTAAGTGGGGCACTGGAAATTAAAAAGTCCTCTCTTCAGCCAGTCCTGAAAAATCCTGCAGAAAATCTGGCACAATACCTGTAATCTGGCCCAATATGCTAAACGCTAATTAATTAATTAATTAATTAAGTAGGGTCGGCCTCATCTCTGACATGAGAGGATGATAGGCTTGGATGAGGAGTTTGGGCGCTAAGAGAGGGAGGGGGAGGGAGGAGGGAACCAGCCTCCCCGGGGATCTGTGCTTTACCCCTCTTTGTACAGTGCCTGCCCTCCAAGCATGAACTGCCACCCAGCCCCACTGCCCCCCAGTCAGTAGTGTTTCATACTCACCATGTCATAAACATTCAGAATCACTGGTTCATTTGCCATTGTTGATTGCAGTAGAGGCTGGATTAAAACCTTTCAGTCCCTGCCAGATGTGTGTTGTTGCCCCAAGGGTATGCTTTTACCCTGAGCCACGTAGAAGAAAATGCCTCATCCTAGTCACTGAAGGAAGGAGCATGGAGGGAGGAGGAAAGGAGGGAATTCTCACGGTTGTGTGTGTGTGTGTAAAGTTGGTTGCAGAGAGGCAGGAAGGCCTGGGTTGGGTTTGCTGGTTGTATAGGGTTTATTCTAGCCGTCCACACCGTGACAGATCCAAGGTTTCTTCCTAACTCTGTAGTGCACCTCAGGGTCTGTAGACTCATACACCACTGTAACCAGGCACCGTCCAAGCTCTTAAATCCCGATCCACAGAAGGCAGATTCTGAGCCCAAACACAAGCCCTCTTCTGGCACCGTGAGCAAGGTGGGTGGCAGTGCGTGCGGGGAGATTTCTCGGCAGAGCCGAGTGCCGCTACCGCAGCGAGCTGCCAGCAGTACACAGGAGCCCGGGGCAGCAAGGCACGGAGCGGGGCTGGGGCGGGCGCCGAGCTCCCTCCCTGCCGCCGGCCGAGCTCGGGGCTCCCCGGGATCTGTCCGTGGTGCTGGGGCGGTCTGCCGGAGCTGGGATCTGCCCGCGGAGATGCGGTTGTTCCGCCCGGAGCCGGGATCTGTCCGTGGTGCTGGGGCCGGTCTGCCGGAGCCGGGATCTGCCCGCGGAGATGGGGTCGGTCCCGCTTAGGCACTCGGTTGAGGGTTCTCCGCCCCCGGCAGGACATGGTGAAGAGGCTGTGCTAAAGGGATTCCAGCGCGGGGCTCGGCGGTGGGAGGAAGAGGAGGAGGGGGCTGGCTGCCCCCGGGGCAGAGAGGGGATGCCGCAACCCCCATCCTGCCCACGACGTGCAGGCAGAGCTGGCGTCCGCGCCGAAGTTAGCAGGCAGCTTTTCGCGGAAGATGACGGGGGATTAACCGGACTGGGGCTGGAGGGAGGAAGATCCCGAGCCGGCGATGCTTCCAGGCAGGGTACGGGGCCAGGGCTGGACACCCCAGCTGTCTGTCCTCTGCTCTCCGGAGGGCCAGTCCTTATTTCGCGATCAGCTCGTCCCGAACCGGGCAGCTCCTAGACTGACAGGCGAGGGAACCTACCCCGTCCTCTGCTGGCTGAATGCATCGCTGCATGGCACACGGTGGGAGGGCGGGGAAGGGACCAAGCGACCGGGCAGGGCGAGTACTTTCACTTCTGGCAGCAGGAGGGTCTGGAGTTTCTTCCTGAAGCTACACTCGTGTTAGGACCGTGAAGCTCTGCAATGTCTTGCCAGCAAACACTTCCCTCTGACCTGGATGCGAGAATCAATTATAAAATGCACTGCGGTAAATTCATCTTCCTTTTGCTCCTCCTCTCTCTTTAAAGGGAGAGCAGAGGCTGTGATGGTGCTGGGAAAGAGTGCAGCTGGGAGGGGGATAAGGGACTTCCTGCTCCCAGAGATTTGCAGTGGTGTGGAAATTACCTTAAACGTTCATACACAACAGACTTCTGAAGCAGGAGAAAAAAAAAAGCAGCAGGGATGACCTCATCTGAGTTGGAGGCGTATCTGAGGCTGAGGCTCCCTGCCAGCTCACAGCCAACCAGATCTGAATGAAAATTGCAGGGAGCCCGTTACATCAGCACAGCCCAGCATGCCTCAGCCCTGTCTTCAGCCACATGGGAACCATGCCGTCCGGAGAAGGGCTCGCCTCCCTTCGTCAGGAGTGGAGGGACAAGACCATAGAGCTGCAGCTTTGTAAAAGACTTGTTAAACAGTGTGCAGGAGAATTCCTGGTGAAGGCAGGCAGTAGGAAAAGGGAGTGAGCCCATGTCCTGCATAGCTAAGTGCCAGCCCAGCAAAGTCAGACATAAATTTTTTCTCCAGACATTACCAAAGGAGATCCATAGCTGCTTTGCCCTAGTATGCATTTTGAAAGTGCAAAGCTACAGCCAGGCTTGGGCATGATGACATGCGACGTGGCAGGCACCTCAGCACAGTAATTTCATCTGGACTAGTCATTCCATGGGTGGGCTGGACAATTTCACACACATAGTATAGCAGCTTGACCAGCACTCTGACTTCACCCCCATCCCTAGCTCTCCAACCCACCAACTCAAACTGTGCCATTAACCATCTGTCTCAGCAGCCTGGGCCTGAAGGAGCAGTTTGTGCAGGTGGGTGAAGGTGCTTCCTCTGCCTCACCATCTCAGAGTCCAGATACTCCTCAGAGGATAGACTGAGCCCTCACTGTCATTTTAAAGGCTATGGACCAATGGAAATCTTCCTCTGCAAGAGGCTAAGCTGCATAATTCATGCCCTAACTTGTGAGACAAACCACCTACTGAAACCCAGAGGCTCCTGCTAAACTGTCACAGATACCCTGAGTGTCACTAATGGATATGTGTCCTGTTCTAAAGATGGTGATGTTTTAAAGAGACTTGAAAGGAGAGGGAATAGCTGATCTTAGACTGATGTAACTGGAAAAGAAAAGCAGCACTACAAGGTCTTCCCACACTTACCCACATGCTTATTTGCTAAATTAATTCTAATGACTGATGTGCTAGGGTTCACTAAAATTAATTAGAGACTTAAATCAGATACTAATTCCAGAGATAGACATCTATAAAGACAGACATCTATAAATACTTATTATTTGAGAAAGGTGATAGGCAGCCACAAGCTTTGATGTTTTGTCCTGTAAACGTTTCAAAATTAATCGAGTGAGGGAAAAAAATTAAGATGACCGGAATTCCCCTTCTAAACTTTAGGGATAGAAGAGGGGGGAAATTAAAATGAAAACATGTCTTTAAACTAATCATATTGCTTCAAGAGATCAAAGACAGTCTAAATGCACATTTGTTTTTTAAAGGACTTTTGCTGTAGGAGAGACAGTAAATGCCACTTGCACATTAAGACCTGGATTCTCTCCCTCTAACTTGAAACAACTGTGAGAGCTAAATTACAAATGTCATTGCCTCAGGCTCCCTTTCTGGCCCTTTCACAGAAAGAAGTTGTTCCACATTGTGACTTAGCCTCATCAGTGTTTCAGTGGGCCTTTGAAAATACCTTTTTTTACCCCATTCTATTCTAGACAACTTATTCTAGCTCCAGATAGAAGGGATCAGTCTGAATTCAAAGAGCTCATCAGTATGAGTTGTTTTACAGTAACATAAACTCTTCACAAGGCTTGGTTTGCTTTGGGCTGTGTTGAAGTGTTTCATCAACAGCCTGAGCTGATACCACTTGAGAAAGTGAACTGCTCTGTTTCAGGAGCATGAGTACAATCCCACAGATAGCCTCGTGCCTACAGGCACCAGAGTCCATATCTTACACTGTAAAAACATTACAATATAAATGAATCGCATGTACAGAAGAAAGGGAGATTCTTCTGCTACTCGTTAGAGCAGCTGGAGATAGAGCTTTGGGTTGTGTTTTGAATTCTTCTTTTAAGCACTTATGCTGGTTTTAGGACAAAGCAGATGCATTTTTTCCATATATACACCTAAAGTTAGACAGCATCTTCATTCACATTTAAGCAGCCTCTTGCAAGCCCAAACTTTCTCAGATTCTCCACATTCCTAGCACTCCCTTTAAAGGGATTCATGTATTTATCTGTGGTCATCCCCACTTACTATTATGGTATAAGTATGCATGCATCCTCAAGGATCAGTGTCTAGAGGAGACAACGTGGTCTTATGTGTGTTCTTTGATTAAGAAAGAGGTGAAAAGGGTTAAAAGGAAATTAGTGCTGCTACCCAACATGGACTAAAAAAACAAGAATCAGGTTCAACCTTCCAGAATTACCTGGTACATTAAGCAAGGCAGTCAGTAGCTGAGAACTTCAGCCACCTCCTCCAGGTCCATCACAAAAGTGGCTTTGCTGGGCACTGTAAACAGAACTGAGACATTCCACTGGGGGCAAGAACAAAAGAACAGCAGTGCAACAGAGAAATAATTGCAGCATTAGAAGTGATGGTCTATCTGCAAGTTTGTCTACTTGTGTTGCTATTCAGGAATTCTAGTTTAAATTAACACCTTTCCTTAATGTACCCCCATGCACTTTCAAAGGCTCAGAAGCAACCCAGAAGACAATGGGGCTTTCAAGCATGTTTCACAGCAGGGCTGCCCAGCTTAAACTTCAAAGCCTCCAATGGTCTTCTCTCCATCTCTCCACATCAGGTACACCACCCCTGGCTGTCCATTATATTTTTTGACAGCCTGTCATTTTGAATTGTATAAAGTGCTTCCATGCATGTCAAGTTGTCATTATTATCACATTCTGAGTACATTAGTCAAGAGTATCCATTTTAAAGAAAATATAAAATGGCTGTTGAAAAACTAGAGATGGTATTTTTTTCAGATCCTCAAGAATGGTAGAAGGTATGCAAGAATGAAAAAGGAGTTGCAATTACTGCCTTTCATCTACAGGAATAAATCACCACCTGGACAGGTGCTTAAGCTTTGTAGCCTTATTCTGGGAGTATGAGAGGAGGTATTTTGATTAAGGAGTTTGAAGAAATTTAATCTTACTTCTAACAGAGGCACTTGCACATACCAAGGATCTGACTGATTCTGGTCAGACCTGAGTATGGGCTATAGGAAAAAATAGGGAGAGAAAATCAGCACAGGATGCCAGCAGTGTGCTTTTCCCTTGTGTAAGGCAGCGTGTGAAATATTTAACTTCTTATTGCACCACAAAAGGAAAAAAACAACACTCAAATTGGATTACTTCAATAATTGAAAATATTTCATCCAAGACTATGGGGATTTGTAGCTCAAAATGTTAGTAGAAGGGAGAAACAAAGTTAATATTTGCATTGAATTCCTCATTGAATCAATCCTGATTTTACATTCTATGTCCCTTGTCATTGCAGCTACACTTCACAACTTTTTCATATAAAACTCTTTGTCAGGAAGCAATGAAAGCTGACAGCTCCTAACATGACCGACAGGGCAGGGTCTCTGCCCTGTCCAGGTCTGTCCTACAGGCTGTGAGCAAGGTGTGCAAGGCAGGCCTGCAGATGGCCACCACATTCAGCCATGAGTCCAGATCATCAGGCAAGTTTATAGGAATAAGGCAGGTCTAAGGACAAGCCAGGACATCAGCCCATGGGTTGGGCCCAGCAGAGCAGAGCTGGAGACCAGGATCCTATCTATGTCACAGGGGCAGGGGCTTGCGGCCCCAGGCTGGGCTGAAATGGTGCTCCTGGGCCATGGAGAGGCACCAGGGAAGCACAGGACTATCTCCTCTGCTTACATAAAGCAACACTGTCAACAGAGAGCCAAGCAATGTAAACAGAGATTTTCAGCCTGGAAACCAGGATGAAAATGCTGAACATTCCCATTTATTCTTATGCTAAGGATTCGGGAAGTAGTTGTTATTATCGCTATTAAAAATTCACAGCACAAACTATCATGGGTCAAAAGGAGCCAATGGATGCAGTTAAAAGGGACAGTACACAGTAATGTGTGCTGTATTTCTGGTAAGCAAAGCAGGCTTAGTTTCAGAGGATTTTTCCACAGCAACATCTTCATATTATTTATTTGCATTATGTTATAACAATGTTTAGAAGCTGTGGCAGAGGGCAGGGACCCATGCACTGGACACTATATGAACACAGAGGAGAAGAGTGCACTTATTCAATGAAAAGTGGTAATTAAAGAGATGTGACAGGTGAATGGCAAGAGAAAAGATACATCATTAACCACATGTCACAGAGGTATGGGAAAGCAAAGTGACCAGACTTCAGCCAAATAGCATAATCTGCTGTATAGTGAGGACCAAAGAGAACTGAAGTGAGGTGCAATGCCACACTTGTAAAGAAGGCAGGAACAGATATCATCAGATGTGATCCAAAAACCCAGAGTCTGCTTAACCCTGAATGTGTCTAAGCTGCCTCCCTCTTGGACCAGGACAATATTTGTTCTGCTGCTGAGCCTGCCCAGAGCTACCACAGCAGAGACACTGTGGTTCTTCACTCCTGCTGCAGTCTGACAGAGACCCAGGAATCAGCATGGTGCCATGTAATAGCCCCAGATCACTTAATCTGCCTGATGTGCTCTGATGCATCCTACTGTGTTGAACACAGAATCTTGAAAAAAAGGCCATGCTCCTTCAAAAACACCCTGTTGGGGCCACCGAATGCCTTTTGTACAATCACCTATTAGTTAGATTAGAGGGAACCAGAAACCTAGTCTTATGTTCTCACACCTTACATCCTTCATGCTCATCACACAACAAAGGATTCAAGAGGCCTGGGCTCCCTTCCCAAAGTATTTTATGCATTTAACACTGGGTGAAGACAACTGTCAGAAAAGGAGACAGAAGCTCCAGCATTTGTTCCTAGACATATTCTCCAGCTACTAAGCAACAGTGTTTCAGCACTCTCAAGCTGTCTATTGATTAGTGTCCAGAGTCTCTTTCTCAGTCAAGCTATCATATTCTTGAAAATGATAGCTTGACTGAGAAAGAGACTCTGGACACTTGAGAAAAATTATCAAAGCTAGTGGTACAGGGCATTAATTAAAGAAATGCATATACTCATCACAGCTTACTCACAGAATTTAGGTATTCCTTTTCCTATATCTAAACTTCTCTTTGCAGTCGTTTCATAGAACCTGAACTTTTATAAAGGAAATAAAGAAATCACAAAAAGTATTGAAAGGTGTTTCAAAATTGGTCCTAATTTTTAACTTTTCTATTACTTTTCTAAATCGTGTGTTCAAAGTAGAGTAAAATGCAACTTGCAAGAGCTAGTCATTACAGCTTGCTAATAGTGTTAGGAATTACAGGTGCTCCACTGTCTTCTTTGATTGCATGAATTCCCTTACAAATCACTGTGGTTGGTTGTTGCGGGTTTTTTTCATAATAGTAGAATGTAGTTCCCTCTCCTTATTTTACTTGCTGCTGTGATTCTCTGGGGCTATTATAGCATTCCAACAATACAAGGAACCTGCCAGTTTCTAGAATAAAACAAACACCACAGCTGAGGGCAGGTGCATCCACAAGTGCCTTTTGATAGTTTCAATACTACGATTACCACCATACTACTATGACCAGCTTTAGCTGGTTGATTGCTTTTGCCAGTTTTAACCCCTCACTTAAAAACTCCTGTTATTTTTAAAGAGTGAGCTATCAATCTATGCCTAAGCAAAAATGGTAGCTCTGTAACTCCCCAGGAGTATCTCATCTCTTGCTTGGTTAGATACAGAGACTAGGCAGCTCATTCCCTCAGAAAAGCAAGAAGGTATGGCTTTAATGTTAGACCTTTAAGTGGATTCATTTGATTTCTGAATCTGGATAGCTTTTTACAGCTTTACAAGGCTTAGTGATGGGTTTTGTTTAACCCAATAAATTCTGTAAGACGTGCTCAGAGTGATCTAACAGGCCCCTTCATGAAACCCACATGAGCAAACAGGCTGTCTAACCATTAGACCTGTGTGGACTTACCAAATGACTCAGTCAAACCAAATCCCACTGCAGTGCCTTCTCAAACAAAACTCACATAGAAAAGCATCATTAAACAGTGAAGCAAAGTCTGCTGATAAAGAAGAAAATCTAGTAGGATTTGGAGATGAAACTCAGTAGATTTTTTTCCTCTCATTACTCCCACCCTCAAATTATCATATAAGCCTTCTGTAGCACACATTCTAGGTACCAGTGTTTTTGAGCACTGCTATAATGTAAGGTGAAATCCATACCAAAGAAAACCAGTAATGGTGTCCCATCCCATCCCACCTACACTCATTGAGCTTAGTCTGTGGTCTTACTTGGCAAGGGCAAATGAGCCCACTGCACAAAGGCAGCCTGTGGCAGTGCATGTTTCCCATTTTCTGCCTGTTCTTGCCAGTATCATGAGAGTGGCCCCATGCTTAATCACCACGTGCAGACTTTCACAGAGGACCTCTCTGCTAATCTCTGACAAGTCTACTAAATGAAGGGAGATTCTGTTTAACTCTGCCAAAGCAAAAAGCTGTGTTTGTTTCTACAGAGCTACTGAAACCCAAAGCTTCATATTGAATACATTTGTTATCTAGGAAGACAGAAGCTATCACAGATGTCATGGGAATGTATTGGTCAGAAACTGTTTTAATAGATCTTCCCCATCTTACACTTATCAGCAATTCTGTAACACAAGGCAGATCATCATCTGAACAGCAAAAAAAATGTGAACCCAGCCACCCAAAAGGTAAGGAGAAATAATTCTGTCTTGCAACAATGATGAAGAAGGTTCAACTGCAGGTAAGGCAGAGAGGCTGGGGGAAGCACAAAGGCCTCTTGAAAAGTTGGTGGAGTTCATGGATGTAAGGATATGTTTCTTACCTTCACTAACCTAATTCATCCTGCCAGATTTTGGGATGCTGTTCCTATCCTGCATCCTTGCTAATATCTCAGTCTCTTCCTGCAGTTCCAGGACCATGGCTTTCCATGAAGCACAGCCAAATGGTTATGCTGCAGTAGCCACTCTCCAAACCCAAGCACACCAACTTCCTTTCATCCAGTAAAGAATCAGGGAAGAAGGAGGAATGGGAAAGAAGCAGTCCTGGCTCCTGAAGGCATGCATGGACAGGGTAGGCATCACAGTTTTGGTTCCCCTTTCTCAGGGCCATTTTTCTCCCCAGCAATCTGCCCTGTGACCCACCCAAGGACAGAAACCAAATCTACAACACTTCTCCAGGTGGCAGAGATGATAATATCACCATTCCAGCAAAACTACATTTGCTGCTTTCATTACCCTGCATATTTTTAACTCATGAATGCTATGAAATGCCACAAAGTACCAGTGGTACGTAACTAACCACTCCAACTTCACCACAGAGATGGCAACTCCTGACAGGACTACTATCAATAGTCTCTGAATCATTTTGAGATGAATCAGACTGTTCAAAAATTTAATAGTCATGCACCAGCTTTCTGCTTCCTTACAAATTATGAGTAATACCTGCATTGAACAAGGAACTAACATTTTGAAGAAAAATAATCTCTAATTCTCCCTGTTTTTTCTGCCACTGGCTAATATCAGGGCAATAATTTTCAGACTGCTGATTAAAATCTTCTGATGAAAAGTTATCTTTAAATGATGGAGGGAAAGAACGTTACATGAATGGTTTCCCACTAGTTTTTATTTTTCTAAATATTCCTGGCATACTACCTGCTCCCCAGAGGATGAGGAGGCTAGGTGGCACTGCAGACTAATGGACTAGCTTATTATTATAGGAATTAATTTAGTGAATTTGGTGATCTTCTCAACCAGCTCCATAGCTAAAATAGACTTCTTCAGCCCTCAATCATGGAAGAAATCAAAGGCAATGGGCCTAAGCACATAACTTTGTAAGGTCAGTGCTGGAATGAAAAGCCAATGGGAGAGAACCCACTGCTCATCCTCATAACTTTGCTTGACATAATGGAGTAAGGATATAAAAATACTGCTTCAGACATATATCAGAGTTTGCCTGTTCTGCCAATTCCTCATATAAGGATCATGAACACTAAAGAACACACCTACAGACATAACCTAACCTAACAGAGAGAGTATTTGCTCCTTTCTGGTAAAAAATACCTTAATAAAAAAATTAAATAAAGTTTAAAATAAAATAATAGTGTTTTTCTTCCTATGGTGCCTATTTTGCCTAAGCAGTATGTCAGTATCAGAGCACTGTCTATGTTCCTATTAAGAAAGAATCACTTTATCAGTAAAGGTGTTATGCACATATCATCCTGCTGGCTCAAAAAAACCACACACAACAGTCTATTTCCATCAACAAAGCAAAAACCCCATAGCAGGCTTGCTTCTCCCTGTGCTTTCCTCTGTCAGCACCACTCCCAACACCTTCTCTCTGGCTTGCCCGCTCCACACACACACGTGCATCTTCAGTTCTCCGCATTTTCAGACTTCCCCAGACCATATACTTCAGCCTTGTTCAAGCCCCTTCCTAGAATGTCCTGCCTGTAATTCCACCCCCTGACTCTGGTTATTTTATTCCATAAAGACATTTTATTTATCTTGTTGCATGTTGAAAAAACACACAGTGTCTGCCTTGCCCTTATTGGCATCTTTGCACAGCAGTAATCATATTCACCTTCTATAACAATAATTCTCATGTATAAAATAACAGCAAGGAAGAATCTCCAGCTCTGAACTAGGGTGAAGATCTTCCTTTAAAGGACAGAAGTTTCCAGAATAGAAGCTCCTACATGATTATTACTTAGAAAATGACTCCTTATTGAAAAGCAAAAAACAGTCTTAGCAGTATTTTAACAGAGGTAAGTACAGCACTGGAGGACAATTGCTTAAGACAGAAAAAATCTTCCAGATTCTCAGATTTGACATACCTACTTCTATAGTGTAATTTTTCTTTCCTGCTTTATGACTAATATTTTGATTGTCACATGTTAAATCTAACGTTGTAACATTATATATGCCTTACAATGACATGAGGTTTGTACCTTTCAGTCTCCAGTAGACCTTGTCTAAAGAACCTGGGAATTTAAATTATGCCATCTGCTCTTTCATCTGCTCAAATAGGATAATACTGTGATCTTTAAAGCACATCACACCTGCTACCTTGATTTCATGTGCACTGTTGTTGCAGTGACACCCGAATATTTAGTAAAAACTTAGCTTCATTGCACTTAAAGACATAAAACTTAAAGAGATAAAAGCTTAAGGTTATCCTTAAGCTAAAGTTCCAAAGATACCCAGACTGTACTCATGTCCTTCATATGTCTTACTGGAGCAGAAGGGTACTAACCTCCTCCTCAGCCCTCTCCCTTTCTCCTGTCAGAGGGCTGTGAATTCCCAGACCAGCACCTCTCTTCCTTTCTAACTCCTAATGTCACCCACCAGATGTGGGGAATGGCAGAAGGGGTAAAAAGTGTGCAAGAAGAAATAGCCTCTACATATCACCCCTACCCCTAAACCAACACCATTGTCCTTTCTCACCAACAGGATAAGAAAATAACTTCTGTTTTCTAGTCTCGTCCAATTTCCTTCCAGTTTCCTCTTGCCACAGAGGACATCTTTGAGTCCAAGAGGAAATACTGGACAAAGAACTCATGCTGATACGATGATTTCAACATCTCTTCTGCAAGGCCAGAGGGCAGCCCCTCTGCTTCTGTAACCCTGAAACAGCCAGAAGAGGGAGATGATGTACAGAGAAGCTGATGGGAAAAGGGAAAGGAGAGGGGAAAAGGCAGAGGCAGCAGCTGAAAACTGACCTTTGTTGAACAATCCACACCAGGCTCAGCTTCTTATCTGTTCCCAATCTCTGTTTTGATTTGCACCATGAACTCTGCTTAGTCCTTACTATCTATTATTTGATAAAGGGTAGGGAACTAACTGGGCTGCTGACAGAATTTCTTTTCATTTTTAACAGTGATAAAAAATTGGTAGGAAAATACAACAGGGTTGTAAATCAGTTAAGTTGAATGGGCAGTCCTTCTATATCTAGAAACCAAATATATCAAAGTAGCCATGGAAATAGCAACTGCTTCTGGTACTCTTCAACAGCTACAAAGCTCAGGTATAGCACTGCAGCAACACCACCTGTGTTCTTTATGAAACAGACTCAGATGGTGTGTCCTATACATTTTCTGCTCACCATTAAATTAGAAAGATGAAAATGGCTGGCAGGAAGCAGTGGCCCAGCACAAACCCTTTTTTGGCTTAGATGTGCTAAGGGAGCAAATGAGAACTACACCACATTAACACTATCATCAGAGCACCCTGGCTGGCAGACACACCAGCCTGCTCATGTCTGGGACACAACTCTAAGTGGGAACCAACAAAGACTGCAATTAATCTATTTATACCAAAGGGAAACTCTACTATCTGAGTGAAAAAGAAGAGAGAATTCTCCCAGTGCCAAAGCAGCAGAACTAAGCTATGCAAGGCTCTGCTATAACACAAGGGTATGCTTCTGACATAGAAAGAACTATGGAGTGACTAAGCCAAGGGTATGGCCTCAACAAAAGGAAAACAAAAGAAAAGGAAAACAATTTTAAAAGACACAATGTGAAGATATGCTGAAATGGGGGGGTAGAGGGTAATGAAGGA
Source organism: Rhabdornis inornatus (assembly GCA_013397075.1). Classification (NCBI taxonomy): domain Eukaryota; kingdom Metazoa; phylum Chordata; class Aves; order Passeriformes; family Rhabdornithidae; genus Rhabdornis; species Rhabdornis inornatus. The sequence continues at coordinate 198,320 of VWZS01000721.1, read as the reverse complement.
GAAACATGATTAAGATTCATAAAGCCTCCCCCATCCTGTCCTGAAATTACCATCTGAAATGCTCTGGAGGCCCCTCTGGGATGGCAGAGACTGTACCAATTTCAGTACACAAAGACTCAGAGATTATAGGCCAAACACATCACCAGAGAATAAGGGAGAGGGCAGTCAGACAACTAATAAGTTTAATACAACAGAGACTGAAACTAACTGAAGGGTAAAGTTACAGGTACATATTTTGATTATCCCCAAAGGAACATGGATTATTAGAAAAGAAAACGAAAGTCTAATGAAACTAAAAATATTGGCAAGGACATTTTTCTACAAAGGTGCTCAGGCTTTCATGAAATATATATGCAAATAGGCGTATATCCACACGTATATATAGAATCACATACATATAACAAACTTTTGACTAGAGCTCTGTACCCTGTTATTCTCTATATAATACTTTGCTAGAATTCCTTTGCTCACTGTCCTGAGTCTTTCCCTGGAAAATGGAGAAGAGAATTTGCTTCCTTTGGTAAATCCCACTGAGACTGCATGGGAAAAAAAATGTTTCCTGGAAAAGGAGAACAAATAAACAAGCAAAAGATCCCAAACAACTAGCCTTTTGGATGAAAAACATAGCAGTAGAACAACTCCTGTCAAGATAAAGACAGGAACTCCTTGCAAAATGGAATTCCAGCAGGATATCAACCCTTCTTCTTCCTCAGCTTAAAAGCATCACAACCTCATCAAGCATTAAGGCCTCAATGAATTAATTCCTTAGAAATTCAGGCAGTGCAACTCCCCCTTTAGCTAGCAAGTCAAACACACCCACATCACCCGTGCAGAGAGAAATCATGCTAATAATGCAAGGGTGTTGGCTATGGTTTGTATTCTGGGCATACTCCAGAGGGGCTCTTGAAATCTTGCTATGCTGATGAAATTCAGCTTGGCCTCATTTACAACTGTTACCAAGATCCCAAATGGAATCAGATACAGGTCAGTGTTTTCCATTATATTGAAGTGCATTGCTTTTGAAATCTCTATGTTAATCATATCCCTTGTACCTGGTATGAGAAGAGAAATTCAGATGCTAGATTCTAAAACCTGTTGTTATGAATGAAATTTCTTAAAATCTGGTAAGTGGCATCTCCTGTCCCTGCCACGCAGTTAAACTTATCCAACCCAGAAATGCATCCTGACCCCAGCAGCTGAGGGACACTCAACAATATCCTTTGCTCCAGTTCAGCTGTGGTACTGCCAAGATACACTTGTACCAACTCAGAACACCTGAACTGTCCATCTATGAAACCCACTGCAAGCAGAAAGGAAACTTTCACATGTGAGGTCTTTCAGTGAGGTGTAACAGCAGAGAATTAACCCTACTTTCCATTCCAACAGCATTTTAACCAGGTACATCCCCATCTCCCTTGTATTTACTTTACTCCACCACTCATCACTGGTGAAAGATGAGCCTACCTCCCTGGGACTACAATGCAAGAGGGAATCAATCATTTCTGTATGAACTAAAGAATCACAACAGAACATAATCTGAAGAGCTCCCTGTAAACTGCCCTGTGTTGTCTCAGCACAGCTCTAGAATCTGTGAGGGAGGCAGCATCCAGAAAGAACCAAGTAGGAACTAGTTAAAAACAGAAAGTAGAAATAGTTCAAAACCACCATCCAGCATGGTACCGGAGTTTACAGAGATTGGCTAAGGACCACAACAGCACAGAAATGGTCTCACAACAGTGGCTGTAAGCAGAGGAGGTAGGCAAGAGATGAGGATTTAGGAGAGACAGACAGAATACAGAGCTACAGGAATCAACGTGCAGCTCTCAGAGGCATGTTTCACATCTGCACAACGGCATCTCCAACCACTTGGGACTATTAGGGACAGTATTTGTACAGGTGCTTGCCACATCTTTCAGCTCTACTTTTCCTTTATGTGTTCTACTGGAACAGTTCCAGAGTCAAAATTCTTTGGTAATCTCATCTTTAGATTTACTCAATGGTTATACCTTATCCAGTGTCTGACTTGCTCAGATCAATCTATAAGGAAATTAATACCTTTGCTCTCATTCATACTCACCCTGTCCTTCCAGCATGCTGGCCCAATACTTTGCTCCTTCCTGCAGAGTCAGTAAAACACCAGCAATACACAGGTCTTAAAGTCATGATGGTCTTTGTACCTGGAGTCTCCCAGTCTTACTGAAACACTAGTTTCTCAGGTGAAGGGAGAACATGCACAGGTTCAGCAGGAAACATTCTGGTTTGGGTTTCTGGTGGATAGAACATATTTCCTGGAGGGTGCTCCACTATCAGTGCTGCAAGCATGATGCTGTTTACAATCATCTTCCCATTTCCCCTTTGGCCAGCTCACATTCACACAGACACTGCCTGGGAAGAACAGCACCCACTTTTGAGCAAAGTTTGCAGACTGCAGCTGTTGCTGCTCAGCAGTAGAGGGGGGAGCACTTCACTCCACTCTCAAAAGTCAGCACCAAGATTGTTAGATTTATCCCCAGAATAAACTCTCTGCACTGACAGAAGTCAGAGGTTAAAAGAGACCAGATGAAAACTCTACAGGGAACCATTTCAGAGCCAGGTCTTCTAGGAAAGCTTTTTTCTCTCTCGGAGAAACCCTGGAAGATCAGGAGAAATAAGCTTAGCATCAGATGTCCTTTGCTCAGCTTGAATGTTGGAAGTCTCTTCTGTTTGCTTGAAAAAGGCCAGGCCTGAGCTCTGAGCACTGGTGGGAGAAACCTGCTCTCACTCAGGCAGGAAGACAAAGTCAGCAAGAGGAGAGGACACAGCCACAAACATTTTTCCTTATGGCAAGTCAGTTCTAACCCAGCTCACATTGCATCTCCAAGCTGCAGAGGTGAAAGACATGTTCTGCTTACTGCTTACTAGAAGAGTGCCAAAGAGAAAGGATTCACTGATCATACCTTCTTCCTTCTCCACTATCAAAGAAAAGGCAATTTACCTAAATGAGGAGGAGGCATTCAGCCACACCAGACAGCTACTGGATGGGTGCTCAAAGAATGGATACACCCAATTGAGCAATGCAGAGTATGTATAAAACAGAAGCCTGCTTCCTGAATAAGCCATACCTGCCAAACAAAATATCTTTTTCTAACAAATGGTGCCTTTGACATTTGCCTTCAGTCGTGAGGAGACTTAAAATTCATAAGTGCCATAACCATATATAATTCATCAGCTGTCTCCACAGGACTGAAAAATAAATCAGATCAAAACCAAAATCTATTTTAAACATGCTTATTCACATGTTATTCAATGCGCCAAATTAATTTTGCTTTGTGTAGTTAAAGGATTCCTTTTTTTTAGGATTTTTCTTTGTTTTTGAAAGCATTTTGCCTTAAAATGAATTACACTTTAAAAGGGAATTCCTGCTCAGAATTCACGTTGGTTGCTTTGCTTTTTAAAAACAACATCCTTCTCCCAATATATTGTAACTATGCACAGAAGCCTCACTGAACTCAGAAGCAAAATCAGACCCAAAAGACATAGGGGAGTAGAACAGATTTCAGCACTAAGAAATAAGAGCAATTTCACAGGTCTGGGAATCATGGCATGGGGGAAAGGGGAAGTGTCCTACCATGCTTGGAGAGCAAGGCAAGGTGCTGGAAAGAAGGAAGAGCTCATGTGCCAGTTGAACCTGGATAATGAGGCGTAGCCCAATTCTGCCAAGTGCTGAGGGCTTCTCACAGTCATGGGAACTTGTGGTGCCTAGCCCCTGGTCACCAAAGCCTAAATGCTCCTATAATGCTTTTAAAAAGGAATTGCCAGTGATTCCTCCCACAATAGAAATAAAGAATACCCTTGCTCTCCCTGCTGCTGGGCCTCCTTACAGTTTTCAGTATATGCCCACTGGTTGATGCCCACTTAGCCTATCTGAACTCACCATGCTGTTTACAGACAGCAGCAGAGTCCGGATGTGGCCATGATTCCGAGGGGGAAGAACAGAACAGGCCCTGAGCAGCAGCCTCTGTGTCACATCACCAGGACTGCATCACTGTGCACATGATGCTCCATAGAGGAGATCCCTGTCACTGCTTCTGCTGGTCCCTACACTGCAAACACGCTTCCCAGGAGGCTTTGATTCATGGGCTCTATGTGAGCAGCACCACTTCACTTTCTAGAGCAGTTTGTAAAGACTAACTCCTTTTCATTCCTGAAAAGCTGGGGCACAGTGACAGCTTGCCCTGAGCACCACAGAAAATTAATTCAGTACTTTTTCACTGCCACGTGGTTCCAGTTCCAGGCAGCTCAGGCCCTGCTTCCTCCACCCTTCCAACCCCAGAGTGCTGTAATGGCTCCAATTCCTTCTGCCCTGCTTCTAGATGGCTGGGTACTGAGATCCAGGGACCCCAGGTGTTATCAGCAATCGATGGCCATTCCATCATAGGGGAGGAATAGGAGATCCCAGGAGTAGAAGCTAGCAGGGGCCAAAGTAAGACTTCTAGCATCTCAGTGCAAGAGGCAGCAGCTGCAGTATTCTGGGATGCCCCAGCAATAAAAGTAGTAGTGACTGTAGAAGAGCTGTTCTATTGACACTTGGCACCATACAGCTTGACACATGCTGAGCTGGCCATACCCACTGCTGCTTACAGCAGATGTGTTTATAGCTGCAACCTGGAAGGTATTTTAGGATTAAATCTAAAGTCTGACACCAAACACAGACCCAAACATTCTCACACCTTACATGTCTAAACATTGACTTTTGAATTGTTCTCAAACAAATGGATTTTGTAGGTAGTTCATATATAATACATGCATACAGAAGTCCAGATATTTAAGATGTACCTTTTTAGGGGATGCTTAGAAACAAAGCTGAGTGCATGAAAATGGATATGAAGTAGTTGTCAGCCAGAAGTGACAGCCTTCAAACACCATCACTCCTGGTTTAACTTCTGTCGCTGGTGTGGGTTTCTGGGGTCCCCAGGAATCCCCGAGACTGCCAGGAGCAGTCCTCAGTGACAAAACACGCTTCCAAGCTCGGCCCGGATAGAATGTGGCTTGGAGTGTGCTCTCAAACCAGCAGGGTGAAGAGATCAGAATATGAAGAGAGGCACAATTCCATGGTTTATTTCATGAAGGCATCCATTCTAGCATATTCAACGGTTAGGGTTTTTCAGGGGTTTTTATACCTTTAGAGGGTTTTACACTTTTCACCAATAGCTAAGGGAATTCTAAATTCTAACCAATCTACAAGGGATTTTACATTCAAAGCTAGAAAGTGAACCACTAATATTACAGATAGATAACAAGGGGTCTAGTAAGGGGGTCTGCATTCCTTCTTGGGTTCATCATTCTAACAAACAAAGCAGTTTGTTATCTTTTACACTATGATCTTCCAGGGGGCCCGCTCTGGGGACTCAAAAGGGCCCTCAGATTTAGTAACATCCTCTGCTCCCTCCACAAACTTCCATTAAAAATGACAGGATAAAATGGCTCTCACAACTGTGGTGCTGTGAGAAGGAACCACTACCAGTGCAGGTATCTCCAAACAGAGAGCAATAGTCTAAAGAGGAACTCAGATGATCAAATTTGTGTAGCTCTACTCTACTTAATTAAAACACTTCTAGTAATTAGGGAACCCCACTGGCTTTCCTCCTGTCTACCTCCAGATCTTCCTCCTCCTTGAAATTCAAATTTGGACTGCCCTGAGGCATGCAGAGTGTTTAAACTCCAGATTCATTTCAAGTTAATAAGCAGATGATGCCAAGCAATGAAGTTTGGATTGACACTTCAATCAAAGTTCAAGAGAGTAAGACTGAAAGCAGAAATATGTATTCACCTCCATTCACAGACAACTATGGACATTCAGCCTTTCAATCACATAAAGAATGAATCTGTCACATTAGACCTGGAAAATCTGCATAATTTAAATGTGTGCTCAAATAAAGGTAAGTTACCAAACATTATCACTTTACTAGCAAATTGATTGTAAAATTACCTTTTTAATCTTATAACTGGGAACAGTCTGAGCTAAGGAAACTCTCAGCAGACAAAAAAAGAATGGATTCAAACATAATATAAATATGTCAGAAAAACAGTCTGCAGAGTAAGGGTCCAACAAAAGACACCAACAGCAGAGGGGATTAAATACAAGTATATTGGAAATCAAACCCTGGAACATTAAATACAGAATATTTAATTCCATAGTTGTCAAATCTACTTCCTACACACACACACACACACACACACACACACTTCCTCTCATTTGTGGAAAACCTGCAAGACTAAAAGAAGGGCAATGCATTAAAGCCACATTAAGAGAGGCAACCACAATGTCCCTCTTTTTTCCTTCGTGAGGTAGTCCAGAATCAGCAAGTAAGCAACTAGGTCAGACTGAGTTTTGCAGCCCAAATAATATTTTATCATTTTGTTCTGAAAAACAAATAAATAGGGAAAGCCATTTTAAAACCCCAAACTATGGTTTCTGCATTTGCATTCATGACATTTGTTCAGCTTTGGTAGAAGGTTTAGCATGAGCAGTATCTCACCTCATTAATTCCAGCTACCCTGCAAGCTCAAAATGCACTCTATGCCACTGTTAGCAATGTTACTGCAGTTCTACCACTGTGCTGCTGAATTCAGAAGGGATTCCAGCCTATGTTTCTGCCCATTAGGAAGACTGCCAGCTGCTTATTTGCCTCCAACCCTCCTGTTGCCATAACAGTTGATGCTCGAAAAAGGGAAAGACAAAGCCAAGGAAAGGAAAGGGCATTTAGTGGATAAAAGAACCTTATCTGCCAATATCCTTAAGTGATCTTCAGTTCTGAACAAGATACAAGAGTGGAACAACCTAGAAATGGAAAGCAGCTGTTAGAACACCACTAACTACATGGTTCTCCCCAGAAATAACTGCCTCTAAGTGATGCATGTATTATGCCCTCAACACTACAGGGTCACTATAGCTTTATTAAATTGTCCCAGAAAACAATTCACTACCTGTTGGGAGATCTTCCACTTGCTTCACTGCAATATTAATAGATCACTCCTTCCTGAGTCTTTCTCAGTGCTACCATCTGTAAAGGACTGGCTACGACTGCTGTACAGCTTCAGAGTTTGTAGGAGGCATAACCTAGTCTGTGACTCTTCAATGAGCTGAGCACTGACAGCTTCCCAGGAGAGTCCCTTAATGAGAAACTCCATCCAGAGGCAGTCTTTTGGGTTGGCACTCTCCTGACATGCAAAGTAAAAAAGACTAGAGAGTTAGTACAGCTTTCCAATGGCATCTCAACTAAAAATCATACCATCTCTTAATATCTGCTTACATCAGGAGCATAGAACACACTGTATTGTTACAAAAAGGCATAGAAAGCAATCTGGAGAACTGTAAACAGAAAGAATCTTACTTTAATTTCTGGAAAAATTGAGTGGTGAACATGAAGTTCACGGAGGAGTGAAACAACAAGAATCTCTGCCCAGAGCTCACCTGCAGAAGGAGAGACTGGAGCTCTCTCTTTGGAACAATCTTTGCGTCCAATGACACATCACCAGTCACATCAGCACTATCTCCATGTGTGGAAGTTTAACTGACTTGAAGTTTGATAACAAAGGTAAAAATCTATCACAATCAACATAGTACATATTGAAACTAGTAGAAAAGCCAAGAATTATTTAATATGCTTTCTGCAAGACTTTAGCAGTCTGCACTCCAAACATGAACATACATCATTGTCCAAAGCAAAGGCACTTCTGGGGTCACTCAGGCACTCTAGAAAAGGGACTAAGGCTTACATTGCTTTTGGTAGAGGGCTGCACATGCAGAGCTGCAGGAGAGTGAGAGACTAGTCAGGAGAAACACCATAAGAACCAGGAGAGCAAGAGAAAAAAGCAAAAAATCTGACAGAACAACCAGATATGCCTTGAAGAACAATTCAGGGAGGGAGTGTTGAGGTGAGATCTGGGTAACTCCTTGAAAGAGACAAGGAGGAAGCAAAAACACTACCTGCTGTACTAGATGAGAAAAGGACCTTAAATAGTTGGTTTTTTTAAATTGGAAGGTAACATCAAAGATTCCTAATTCCATTATCATGGTCTTTAATATTAACAACCCAAAGGGATTTGGACTGTGTGCAGCAAAGGATGAGGCCTAGATTTTGAACTTTTAAGTTACTAGATACATAGTAAAAACATGCAGCCTTATTAAGAGCAGCAACTCTTCCAAAGAACTGGATAACAAGCTTACTTTACCTAATTTCAAAAGGTCCTGATAATAATCTGGGCAAGTTAGACCTTGCCCGCTTTCTGAATAAATCAGCTGAACGTCTCCTAGAAAGCAGACTCCTGAAGACACCCTGCAGGGTTATGGTACAAAGAGAAAGCATCCTCTATTGTAAATCTTTGATTTTATTAATAAAACATTTATCAGGAAAGAATGAGGGAACAACTCCTATTTTTCGGAGGCATCTAGTGAAGTTCCTCTCATGGTGCACTAACGAATAATTTTTATTTGAGTTGCAAGAAGTAAAATTTGATTATTCTGACCCATGACTGAGGGCAGAAAAAGGGGAATAAATGAACAATTTTCCCTCAATGACAGAAGGGCAACAGCAGGATCCATCAACTTTTAACACTTGGATGTATTTTGTTAAAATCTGTGAACTGGAGGAGAAGACTAGCAATACCATAACAGCATTTTAAGTGATACCATTATGTAGACTTTATACAGGGTGGTGTTACCTTTTACCTGACTAGCTTAAAATATAAAAGTGTCTTAGTAGGTTTTCTAGGTAGTGACTTAATTTTCCCTTCTGCTAAGCCTCTAATCCAGTAAAGAGTATCACCTATCTAGTTCAACCACTAGCTCTCCCTGCTGAAATTTTTTTCAAATATCCAAGAGGTTCGAAAAAGCTTTCTCATTAATTTCCAGAGAATGCAAAGCAGTTTTACATTGTTAATAGCAAGGTTGTAATCAAGAACCATTTGGAAGCAAAACCGCAGCATTTCCCTGGTAGGAAAGCTAGTAGCCGAATTTTTTTTCATTTCAGATAAAAATTTACTCCTCCACAGTAAGAAAAGTAGAGTTTCATGACAGGGGTACTAAGAATTTGTCTTGTCTTATGAAGCCCCATTCTTGCCTAGAAGACATTAAAAGCTCTAGATCTTCATGGTGTGTTTTTATAGGTTGTGATACTAGTAGGCAAAAGAGCACCTAAATATATATTTTATATTGATGACTCTTACATGACTTCAGTATTCTAAGACTGCTATTGTAGCAGGATTTGTGGCCAGACACAGTTGCTGTGGGTCATAGTCAAATCTCTTTCCACTTGAAAGCAAATCTTCCTTGTTACTGGGCAGTTGTGCCTTTCCCTGAGTTCCTATAACCCTCTGAGGCATCCTTTGCAACAGCTGACCAGAGGCAGAGTTATCTGTGCAAAGGTTTTTTCCATTCAGAGAGAGAACAGAACTTCAACAGAAGCTCTGCAAATCAAAAAACAGCAGGGATTTGGATAAAGACCAGACTCCTAGGAAATAGTTGGTGCCTGTGAACTATTGCTTTGAGAGCTATAGCATTTTCTCCACTCCAAACAAACACTTGGTCCAGCTAAGCATATTTGAATTTGTATGACATTTGGACCCAGTTCCCTTGTTTGGAGTTGTCCCTACCATGCAAATGTTGATTAATATCATCCTGAAAGAAGTACAATCAATGCAGCCCCTTCTAAAAGTGGAGAACTGTTTAGGCAGTGAAGAAGTGAAAGACAAGGGGAACACCCCCTCTCATTCACACAGGTAACTCCACTGATGGGCAGATTCTCCTCCTGCTGTATGTAACTAGATACTTCTAGTGTGCCACTTGTTGTGGTTTGTAAAGCTAAAGATGTGCTGGATGAAATATTAAAGCTTTCTATTCTCTGCCATCTTTCTGCCTTTTTAAGGTTACTTCAATAATTGACACATATCCTCTTAGCCAAGTGAAAACAGTACAGCCAGTTCCTGATTGTGGCATAGATCATCTCGCTGGAGAAGATCTCCATGCAGCCATGTGTACAAGCAGCTGTGAACAAGTGGCTATGCATGTCAGCTCTTGAACAGTCTGTGTTGTTAAAGCTTAGGGATAAACACACAGGCCCCCAAATGATAAACTCAAACCATACTAACAACTGTTTGAGAAAGACTTCCTTCATCAATAACAGCCATTAGCACATCCGAGTCTGACTCATCCCTTTCACCATCTGCACAATGTGTCATTTGCACTAATCTCTCATTTTCTTTGCTCCATGTTCTTCTCAGCATTTGTGCTTCCCAAGTTGCAGGAACATTTGTCTGACTCTTTCCTACCAAACAACAACCACCAATGTGTATTTAGATAACAAGAACATTGCACTAATTTGATACTGCCACCTTGGAAATCAATGGGTCAAGAATTGCTAATGAATCACTAATGCTCACTGATTGTATCTTCAACAGGCACTGACTGTACAGATGGGTCATTTCTGTATTTACAGTATATTTATAATATTTACAGTATTATTGCATTCTTTTCATCCATACTTTGCTACACACTTTAAACTGTGTTCAGACAGATTAAGTGTATCAAGTGCCCTCATGAAGGCATGGGTGCTAAAGCAACTATGCATTGCAAAGCATTTACCTGGACAATTGTTAAATGACAGAAATATGCCATCACTGCTGGCTTCACAAAGCAAGCATTCTACTTTCAGCACCTCGGGAGCTAATCCATATGGGAGATGTATGGAATACCTTTAAAAGGCATGTCAAGTAATTTGAGTTTCTCTCTGAATCAAAATCTCAGGAGGACAGCTTTGTGGCACACTTGCATTGCCCTCCTGCTAATCCATCCCTGTCCCACACCTTCCATTGTGGTGCTTTTAAAATAGATCAGCATTGGATAAGTAACAGCCATTTGACAACTATCTGCCATCCTCCTCCTCCTCCTACCTCTCTCCACTGCCAAAGGAATTATGGTGGGAACATCAGCTTAACACTGGGGGCTTTTTCTCAGTGCTAGATGTTGAACCTCTGCATCTTCTGCTGTTCAGCTCCATATCCGAAATGGCTGCCCTTGTTAAAGGGCAGCCTACTATCTCACCTCTAAAATGTTAAATGTCATGGCTGTTAGAACCTATTTCAGTCAGTGGAAGCCTTTGAGAACAAATCCCTTTAAATTTAACTGCTTCAAAATCAAGGCTTTATCCAAAAAAATATACCTGCATTTTGGGCAAGTAGGACCTGCTTTGCAAGGAATCAGCACAGATGCTTCCAAGACATCGCACAAACCTTGTCCTTTAGCAGCAACTGTTGAATCCTCAGGGTTATCCAAACCCTTTTCCCTCTCCAGCCCGTCTTCCATAATTAGGGCCTTTCACACCAGCCCACATCTCCACACTGCACTGTTCACCTTGAACAGCAGCATACATGTTCTGGCACCAGCACCTGAACCAGCATTTAGAGACAGCAGTAGCAAAGTGCTTTCTCTGAAGCAGCATTTTGACTAAGTTTTCTTGTTTTATAACAGCAGCCACAGAAGTCCATGTGCAGGAGTATGTTTGGTTTATACCACAGCTTCAGAAACACATATCGAGCTGATCAGTGCTCTTACATCCCCTGTTCAGGATTTTTAGACGCATTTATGCACTATGAACAAATTCAGTAGCGAAAATGGGACATACCAGCAGTTCAAGGAAAGATTAATTAAAGCCTGAAAATCAGGGAGAACTTCAATACAGAATGAAGAAAGCTTTCTCCTCCTCATCCCAACATGTCTAAATGTCCATGCAAGAACATCTAACATCCTTTTTCAACCTCTGAGCAAAATGTAGTGGAGCCAATAAAACACTGTGGTGCAATTTCAGTACAGATTCAAACACTCTCTTCTAGTTAATATTAGAAGAAAATTAACAATTTGATCATATTCCTTGACCTACACAGTACTCCCCAATGGTTTATAGGTAACAAAAATGAGACCACTTCTAGGGAAATAATTCAAGCAATTTAGGAAAAAAAGGACTCCAGACTGACATTTCCTTGCAGAATTTTGATCTTCAAGTCTGGCCTGAGAGACAATCTGGCTTTTTGTGGCATTCCTGCCATAATTCAGCCATGTGACAGCTCAGCTGGAAATTGGAAGGCCCACACAGCTGTAGGGATTGGGATGAAGGGGCCAAGGAGTTTCGTTTCTGCAGTGTCCCACCCCTTGCTTCCATATAATCATGGATTACTACTCACCTTCAGCAATTAAATTTCTGAACCATATTCCAAAACTTTGTATTAATCTTGCTATATTTAAAAAGAAGTAAGTGAAAGAAGCCTCAAATATTACAATTATTTTATGCCCTTTCATATTCTCCTTTATTATTTCAGTGATTTATAAGGTAACTAAAACATGCTGAGGAGCAATGAATGCAAAAGGCCATCTGGGGTAACTGTGAACTCACTATTTCATGTATTGCATCTGGGCTCCCATACAGGCTATGTACTTAATTGGGACAGCAAATATCCCACTAATTAAGCAAGCAATTCTTTCATACAGTCTCTAGTTCCCCTGAGAATCTCTATACTAACAACTTAACACCAGATTGCTAGTATCTCAAATTTTCTAAATTTAAAAAACATCCTTAAGGATCCAGGCCTTTTCCTGCATGAATGAATGTTAATGACCACAGACTCATCTAACTTAGACTATTTCCCATTTAACAACTTGATCTCTTTCAATTAATATCAGCAATCTGCCTTGAAAACTGTGAACCATAAATTTACAGTGATTCAGCGAAGTAGGCTCTAATCTATTTGTGCTATTAACATCCAGAGTAGCTCTGTGGTTCATCAAGCACTTATTACGAGTTAGGGTAGCTGAAGCAGGCAGCTGTGTCAAAGGTGAAAAATCAGCAGTTTATGCCTTACACTGCTACTTCTGCATTTGCAGAAAACACTGAGCTCAAATCAGCCAGCCCAGCTGTGTTCCCTGACTTTCCCCTCCCAGCCCTAGCAGTGCTACTGAACCAGGTTAAGCTGTCATTTCTTTTAGACACGATTTTCTTTTCTTTAGGAGCACACTTTCCTCACACACCATGAACAAGGACAAACAGGTTTTCTTCAGCCCTTTTTTTCTCACCCAGTTTAAATTTGCCCAAAAAGCTTTTCCCAGGGATGTTAGGCACAGATCTAAGACAACCCTGCTCTCTGGCACAAAAACAGCTTTCTTTCTGAAACTCTGCTTGCCTTTGCTGAACTTACTTTCTCCCTTCTTTCCCTGGAAATAGTCTGTCCCAGCAGAAGAATGACTACACTTCTGCTGCACTTCCCCAGGTGGTGGATACAGTCACCTGGCTGGTTAGCTCTAAGAGCTAGCTATCCTGCACATCCAACCCATAGCAGGAAATGGGATACAGGTCTAATGTCAACTGCCAAGCTCTAACAACTGCAAACATTATTTTCCCAGCACCACCACGATCAGGAACTTGGAAAGGTAAGACAGACATGTGGTAAAGACAAAAAAGGGCAGGCCTGAAGCTCTGAGTTGTCATGACATCAACACAGGTCTTCAGAAGCATTCCCAAAACTGGAATCCAGCTGTTAATGCCTTAGAAATCAAACTACCCCACGTAAGTTATTGATACTTAGCAAGATACTCACTTCCTTCTAGCATCCATATCCATGGAGCAAAGCTCTTAGGGCTTCTTTGGGCTCAGTTCAGTGTTGACCAGAACCTCTTACTGCTCTAACCGTACAGCCTCCACTACCTCACACACATGTTCATTCTTCCTGCTCTGGTGATCTGTCCTCCAACACTTGACAAACCAGACAGAACAAGGGCAGTCACAGAATTAAGTGCCAATGTTCATGTTCCAAATGAAAGAGAAAATGAATAAGTGACATCAAATCCAATAGTGAGCTCAAAGCAACTAAGGGAACCCAGTTGAATTAACAAGTATCAGTACTTTCTGACACAGAGCAAAAGCAGCAATTTTTCTACAACAATTGCTTTTGTGTCATGGCAAAAAAATGCAAGCCAGTCTCAAATGCTAGGATGCTGAGAGGTGGTAAAGAGAGATGAAAGAGAACTTTACCAAATGGAAACACAGCTGGAAGACTTGGATACAAACATGAGCATACCAGCTTGCTGAACAATCTCCTATCATTCACACACTGCTTTGAATAATTACCCTGCATAAACATCACAGTTACTCTTCCTTACTAAGAGTTTCAGCCTAGGAAAGTTGGTTTGGGCAGCCAGGTAAGAAATATACAGTCACTCTGCAGTGAAGTTTGCCCACGATCTGTTACAGCTGCAGCAGCAAGGACAAAAGCTGTCAAATATGAGAAGTAAAATTGTTTTGAGTCTGCTCAACACTGCTCTTCCTTAACACCTGTGTATGCTCTCATCACATGTGGCCCTGTCTTGAAGGAAGCTTTGAAAGTCCTGGAGTTCCCCTCAGCTGCACGTGTAGAGAGAGAGCAGAGATCCAGAGATGACATGTACCATGCACAGCAATATGGATGTAGCATAAGTCTGCTTCAAGTGTCATGAGGAAAACCCTGAGAACAAGGGTATAGTCAAGGCCCTCCTTCAGAATTCTTCGTGTAAACCTTCCTTTGGGCCCCCAGCCTGGGGGGACACTATCCCATTAGTAAGTTATCTGTTCTTTCCTTCAAAATGAGTAGAAAAAAAAAACTTCCATAAGTAAAGCCCACATCAATAAATTAGGAAAGAGGATAAGGAAAAAGACTGGCTCATAAAGCTCACCTGACCTAATCCCTACATTTGTATCAGCTTCTGCCAGCAAAAGAACAGATGAAGTTCACTTACGAGACATAATCTACTTAGTACTTTGCAACATGCTGAAAATAATAACACACGTATTTTTAAAAAAATCAATGCCATATGCTATGAAAATGCATATGTTAAATAGACAAAGAATCCAAAAATCAGGAGATGCCAACAGCTACTGAAAACTCATAACCATGGGGGGAAGTTGCCCTGTACCAAACTCCATTCACTATTTTTGTTGATGATCTAGCAGGAGATAAAACCAGTACTGCTAAAGATGGTGGACTAGTAAATAATACAGCAGACAAGGCAGAGAGATAGTAATCTTGGTGGGTCAGTGCACAGCCAATGCAAACAGCAGGTGCAGTCATTCAACAAAATGCAAAGTCAGACACCTTCCCTCACACCAGGCAGGTCACATTGGGTATGGACAAGGATTTAGAAGTGGGAACATACAGGCACTTAACACTTGTTTCTGGTGTCACACTGACCAAATGGAATCA
The DNA here is from genome assembly GCA_013397075.1 of Rhabdornis inornatus. Taxonomy (NCBI): domain Eukaryota; kingdom Metazoa; phylum Chordata; class Aves; order Passeriformes; family Rhabdornithidae; genus Rhabdornis; species Rhabdornis inornatus. The sequence continues at coordinate 183,059 of VWZS01000721.1, read as the reverse complement.
CTCTTTTGACCTACAAAACAGAGAAGTTACCCCTCATGGGGCAATGGTGGTTTTTTACAGATTCCTTAAGGCACTTGAGACAGCACAAGAAGAAGGGCAAAGCTGTATGCCACTCCTAAGGGACTTTAAAAGCTAGTTAAGAAAAAGCAATCTCTTGGGACTTGGCTTAAATGTGCTTTGTACTAATCCATATCTTAACAAAAAAAAAATTAAAGTTTGCAGACAAAGATGGTATTAAAAACTCCTAGTATGGGTCACTGGCATGGTCAACAGTGGGACTCCCACGTGGTTGGAGTGTATGGATTTTACAAAGCAATACAGAAACTGGAAAGGGTACACAGAACCACAGAAACTACTAAAAGAGAGAAAGTGTCCTACATGTTAAATCTGAAAGGGCTCAGCTGGCCTCATTTCTTTAAAATAATGTAAGAGGTAAGGCAATTACAACACATAAATCCCCTCAAAGGGAGGGGCTATCAGTTATTAGAGGCCTCTTTAATCTAGCACTGAATAACCTAACAAACCAGTTGCTGGAACCTAAAGGCAAACTGAAAGCAAGACACCTCTCCCTCCCACACACTCCTTTCTAGCTTGTGTTAATTAAAAGGTGCCAGAAGTAGTGCATCTACCAATCTTCAGATCAAGTTTGGCTGCTCTTTCTCACTGTTATGCCCTACTAAAATATGTATTATTAGCATATACAGTTCTGAAGACTGAGACACAAATGCCTAGAATCTACAGAAAGTCACACTAGACAGATTTGTCTTTAAATTACGGACACAGAAATCCATTTTTCAGCAGATCAGCACATTCACAATACATTTGAGGTGGTGGATGAGAATGGGAGAGAAACATGGATATTTAAAACATGGGTATTTAAGAGTTTTAGCTGCCCTCAGTATTAATGGCAAATGAGTTCTTAAACAAAAAAAAACAAACAAAAAAACATAGAGTTAGGATGCTTTTTGTTTGCCTTCAGGATTTCAACTTATCTTTTTTGAAAAACCCAGAGATTTTAGTTGCAACAAAAGGTAATGCTCTCTCTGATCACTTGTATTTACAAGCTGTCCTCACTAGATTTTCTTAAAATTTGCTTCTTCTACAATGACAGAAAATGTATACAGCATCTGGTGCAAAGATGAAACTCAAGGCTTCAGAAACCACACAGTGGAAAATGTTTTGGAAAACATGGAAAGGTTAGGTGAGACAGTCCAGCTGCTGAAAGAAAGTAGTATGAGCCAGAGTTCACAGGAGAGTTTGGGGCTGAGGTACTTTCCACTTGGGTTTTGTCAATAAATGGGACAAGAGGTGGCATTGGAAAAAGGATTGTTTGGTACCAGGCAGGTACACAAAGGTGTTACTCACTTTTAGACTGGGTCGTTTAAATCCTGAGTAAAAACTACTACCCAGACTTCTGAAAAAAGCTACTGAGTGGCAGTTCAATAATTGTCAACACTATGCACCAGAAGGGCCTTTTCTTTTTTAATAAGCCATGTCAATTATCTGAGCACTGGATATAACCCTCCCCCTCCCTATTAAACTGCCTGCAATATAGATGGCAATCATGTCTGAACAGTATCAAAATCCCAAAGCTGAAGGGTTAAACAAACAGACAAAAAATCCCAAAGGTTTTGCTTTCTCTTACTTCAATGGGAAATGACTAGAACTAACCACTACCTTTCACAAATTCTCATCCTCCTGCCCTGTTCCACATACTCCTTCTCATCACAGAAACTCAGCTCAGGCAAAGGCTAACAAGATAGGCCATTTTCCTAATGTCTGCATCTTTATTCTGAAAGGTGTGATACAACAGCATCAATTTCTAATCATCCATCTTAATACACACACGTGCTGCACATGGACACCACTGCCAAACATTCGGAGCAGGTCACAAACAAGCTGGCTCACACTGTATCTGCAAAGATCTGTCTACACAGCAGCCCTTCTGCTATCAGGCACAACTGGTTTGCAGGCCAAGGCAAGTCACTGCATGCCTTATCCCAGGCCAGTCAATATCAATATTGTTCCCAAAGTCCCCTAAGAACATGGGGCATAATTCCTCCTGTTTCCTCTTCCCCTTACACTAGAGCAGTCTATAAGCCAAAGCAAGATTTCACATGATCCAAGTGCTCTGAAACTCCAAGGTGATTTAGGAATGCCATATTCAAAAGCATAACCACTTTTATCTCCAGCAAACAGCAGGAACACAGCCCTGAGCAAACACAACAATTTCAAATACATCAGCAAGTCCTACAAGAGTAATAGAGAATAGAGATAAGTAAAGCACCAAGACACCAGTTTTTCTTTGAAAACATATATTGCATATGTGATCTCTTTTTTGGCATCATACAGACCAGACCATGCATTTTGCTTTTCTTTTACAAAAACAACAAAACACATCGATTTATTGGAGACAAGAGAAACAGGTCTTACCCACAGAGCTCCTATCAGCTGGGGCATTTAAAACTATTCAAATCACAGTGAGGAGATGAGACCCTGCAGGTAAATTCAGCCATATACTTTCCAGAGGAGGGTCTCTTCCCTCTGGTTTTACTTGCTAAGCTTTACCCTGGCTTAAAGCTGACAGCCTATCTCCTGAACATCACATAACTCTTCACGAACAAGCAAAAACCTGGACAATCCCAGCCTGCTCTCAGCTTCTCCCTTTCACTAATCATAAGATTCTCCTGACTGCAGAAAATAAGTTAGCTGCTACAGGAAACTTCAGCTGAAGTATTCCCTGTGCAAAAAATAACCCCCAAAACCTCTAACCTGAGAGATGCAGGCTTCAACCCACTCGATGAATGGAGGAACTACTGCTTCAGTACTGATTTTAAGACTCTTCTGCAGCTTCAGCATGCCCGAATCTCTTGTACCTCTTATCCTTGCAATTCAGTTGTCTGCTTCTCTCCAGTATGCTAGCATTTTGTGGAAAGCTCTCTCTTACAACCCTGACGCAAAAACTGAGCATATCATTTTGACAATCGAAATCTTCTTCTAGCAGCAGGCTACCTTCTTTCTTTCCACAACAGGCAAAATACCTCACCAATACCGCATACTGCTGTTAAATCAGCAGCTACACTGGAGATTTTACCTGCGAAACCACGGATCAAATTTTACATATTTAAGGCATTTATTTAGCAACAACCAACAAAACTTCAATGGGAAAAATAATATACCCTTTGCATTGCTTGTTTTTATTCATGGTTCAGAAAGAATTAATTAGATTCAAGAAAAAATTCTGTGGAAACAAGGCAGAGCATCTAGAAAATGTTTTTGATTTAAAACCATCCCAACTCCCACTCCCTTTAACCAAAAGTTAATTCTTAAAAGGTGGAATAGATGAGTGTGTTTGAAAGTTCATGGTGCAAAATAGAGGAGGATGGCAAAACCTCCTCAGATTTGTCAAAAAATACAGCTATCCCACTCTTTACATAAACACAGTCCTCTCCCTTCCCTTTTTTCTCTCTACTTCTATCCACCCTGCAAGAAAATCAATGTACACGAACATCAGCAGCAGCTTTGATGGTAGGCAATGATCCTTTTTGGCATCAGTCTGTGACAAGATTGTTGATTCTCTATGTTTAAATTACATCATAGCTGTGTAAAACACGCAGTGATATCCCAGACGTGAAGTCTTCACATCCGCTGTCGATACCTCAGCAAGATCCAGACTGCTGTCGCAGCAAGTGCCAGGCCCGGCACAAGAATGGCTGCCAGAGGAAGCCCACCTGAGTCTCCATCTCCTCGATGACTCACAGGGCCATTCTGTGGCTGCAACTACAGGAAAAAAAATTATTTATGTCAGAACCCATAATTAGAGAGCCCCCAGTTCTGTGTCTGGACCAGGTGGTTCTGTAAGAATGTTCAAAATAGTTTCCCCAGGTAGCTGAAGACTCCACACATGGGAGGGTTAAAACAGCTTAGAATGGACTGAATCTAAATGCAGGGTGCCCAGTCACTACCAGGCACCTTCATGTTTCTCTGCCACTTTCCAAACTAGGACTCAAGTGGAGCAGGACACACCTCATAGAGCAGAAGAAATCACACACACACCCAGCCACCCCTTGATGCACTTGCCACCACACCATTTCCTGCTCTCTTTACCAGGAAAAAGACATCAACAATTCTCTCTGGTTTTCTTACCTGCCTTATACAGTCGTCCAGAAGACTTACTCCTTTGTTAAGGGAGTAGAAAAGGGATCTCAAGCCACCTCTCCCCACCAACATGCTTTGGGTAGATCAGTATTTCTTTTGTCAACTTCTATGCTAGCTGGGGATTAAGGGTTCATCTCTTTTTACATCTAATATGGTGCCAGTATATTTAAACTACAGTAGTCTATATTTCCTATTATTGTAAAATCATTTATGTTGGAAAGACCTCTAAGATTACCAAATCCAACTGTTAACCCAGCACTGCCAAGTTTGCCATAAAACTAAGCACCACATCTGCACATTTTTAAATGCCTTCAGGGATGGTGACTCAACCACTTCCCTCAGCAGCCTGTTCCACTGCTTGACAACCTTTTCAGTGAAGAAATTCCTAATACCCAATCTAAACTTCCCCTGCTGCAACTTGAGGATATCTCCATTTGTCCTGCCACTTGTTGCCTGGGAGAAGAGGCCAACCCTCACCTGGCTACAGCCTCCTCTCAGGCAGCTGTGGAGAACAGTAAGATCTTCCCTAAGTCTCCTTTTCTCCAGGCTAAACACCCCCAGCTCCTCATCAGACTTGTGCTCCAGACCCTTCACCTGCTTTATTGTCCTTCTCTGGTCGTGTTCCAGCACCTCAATGTCTGTCTTGTAGCACTGAGCTGCATACACATTTCATCACTAACATGGCCTCTGAAACAAAAGGAGTTCTGTTCCCAGTAAGATTTTGGCCACTGAAATAAAACTGAGCAACCTGAGATTCTGTCTTCACACACAAACCTTTACCTCTGAGAAAGATCAGTGAGTAAACACAACATACTCCAGCAAAAGGAAGACCTCAGAACATCTCCATACTCACCTTTTCACTGATACAAAGGTTACGCTGGTTACAAAGTAATTCCGAGACAATTACAGCTGAGGCAATGAGAGAAGGTCAATAGGTCAAACAAAATTTTTATATGCACATAACACGCTGAGCACCTGGACACAGTACTCTTCTTCCTCATGAAATAGCCACCAATCACAGAAACCAGTCTAAACTGAGCCAGAAATAACCCTAAGAAACAGGTAAAACATACCCTGCGCTGAATTTTCAGAGATACGTGATAGCCTGCATTCCTGAACAGCTCCACAGCATCCTTGTGCCGCAAATCCTTCAAGTCTTTGCCATTGATCTAGAAAAAATGAAAAGGAGAGCCAGATACTGAAGGTAAAAAAGCAGATTTTTAATGATTCAGGCTAACATAGGAAGGATAAGACATAAAAATCTTCATGTTTCACAAAATTCTGCATTTGGGACATGATACTATAATAATAAAGATTCTAATTAATTAATTAATAATATGATGTATTTTTATATGCTGAGACAGAACATGAGAAACTGCAAGCAAAAACACAGAGGTACTGAAAAAAACTACCTAGAAGCAAAATAGGAACAAAAGACCACAGCTGTGTCAATAGAAGCTTCTGATGCTGTTGTTTTACTGGAAACAAATCAAAGGTGTGATTCTGACAGCTAATGAACATAAAAGAGCAGCTACAGCAAAATTATTTTGTTTTGAGTCTCTTCCCTTGTTTCCTCTACTGGTGTACCTTTGAAACTTCTCTATTTGAGAGACTGTTGTAAACACACTTTTATAAGCACACTGATGTAGCAAAACCAACCAAAAAAAATTACTTGCATACTTATTCGCATCCACTTGCAAGTGTCAGGATTTTTCTTAATTTAAAATAATATATAATGGCACAGGATTTTATAACTGACTTGATTTCATTCACTGAGTGAATTCATCCTAATTTTTTATTTTCATCCCCATTACCCCCAGTTGTATCCCCTAAGATCACATCCAGTGCCTCCCTTCTCTTTATATTTAGACACCTCAAACACAAGTACATAAATATTAAATTGTCAAGGAAAAAGAGAATATTCTCTGTTTAACTTAATATCACTTTCTGGATCAATAATAGGCTCCAATTAGTGCAAGGAAGTCTATAGAGGCAAAAAAGATCACATGTGGAACATGATAAGCAAGTGTAAAACAACATTAGGGAGTACAAAAAGGTTGTGTATCATACTAGGAGAGGCTACTTCTTCACCCATCACTTTGTAAATCTTGTTTCTTGCACAATTGCCAGCTATCTGAAGAACCAGTGGGTGTGAACATCAGACACTTGAAAACAATTTTCAAAAAGGAGAAGCGGCCTATGCTATTCTTGAGGAGCTGAAACAAAGAGAAGAATATTATAGCCTAGAAGTTTTATAGTCTAAAAATCCCCCTATGCAAAAGGATCAGAAATCACGGATTACCAGTCAAAAAATGGAAACTGAAGAGGTGGAAGACCTTTATTTACACATGTGTAAGTGATAATCCATTGTGTGCAAGAGAAGGTCTGATGGATTCTAAAGCCTTAAGGAGGCAAGTCACAGAGGAAACACAAGCACAGCACCACAGAGCACTTCCGTGGCAAATCAAGAAGGCAGAAGAGATAAGCCCATGCGTAGAGGCACTCACCTCCCTAGTGCTCAGAGCTCTCCCCAGATTCCCAAGACAACTCCTCCATGGAGTTTGCTTGGGACCATCTAATTCATTCACCACATCCTTCCTCTTTATGTGATGGAAAACCTGCCTCTCACATGACATCACTGATCAAGGGGACAACAGAAGAAAGGGCTTACCGCTAAAATTTTATCTCCTTCTTGTAATCGGCCATCAAGGTAAGCTGCCCCATCCTTTTTGATCCAGCTGACATAGATGCTGTTGTCATTGGCAACATACTGCTGATCTGTCCCACCAACAATGTTGAAGCCCAACCCTAAGGTAAGCCAAAGAGAAAGCTGATGAAAAAAAGCTCAAAGCTTCAAACATTCTTGCTGTCTTGCTTTTTGGGGACTGCACCCTCCCACATTGTCTTGCTGTCTCCACCATACAAAAACTCACAGCATGCAAATCTGCATCATCCTTCCCAACCACCTTTCCATTGTCTAGAAAAGCTATTCTAATAAAACTGGTCTTGAATGCAGAGGAGAGACACTAAATGCCTTAGGACCTCAGAGGCTTCATTACACAAAACATCTCTGAGCTGTTTGGGGTGGGTGCTGGGGAATACTGAGGGGCATGATTCAGCCCTCAGCAGGAATACACTTCAGCACAACATGAAAGAAATGAAAGTATTCTGCATTTCACATGAGGTTATAGTAAATCACTACCTTTGAGCTACAAGAAATCACCTCTGACTAGCGTTTCGAGAGCTAGGAAACAGGGTAAGGAAAGGTGAGGAGCATCAGACCCTGTTACAGATGAGAAAACAGGCAAGGAGAACTGTGCTACCAGCTTGAGGGCACCTGAAGCTCAGAAGGCTCCCATTCCACATCTCAGGAGCTGAAATGGTGTGCTTTGCCTCCAGGAACATGATTAGGCTACATGAAGCTACTTCAATTGTACACAATCACTTTGTTCTGTTTCATGAATTCAAACATGATAAGAAATAAAGACAAAGTTTGCAGATTTAATGCAAAACAAAAAGGAATACATATGCATTTATTAGAACTGATGTCCACTTCATATTTTTGCCATTTTGTATTATTCTTTAAAGGAAGCCTCAGTTACAGACATCTAGCTGGATCCAGCTTCTGGATTAAAGTTAAGACTTCTTCTTTCATTGAAATTCAGAAGAACAAATTAAATTTGAAGTCTGGAAACCCTAAGATTACGAGAGCACATTCCCCACTGTACATGAAGCTAAGTTTCTCTCTAAATAAAAATGCATGACAAGGGACAGGAAAGATTCCCTAAGATGCTTGCAATGAAAAAAGAAAGAAAAGCCAAGGAAAAAGAAAAAAAAAATCAAATATGCAATCAAAGTAAAAGGAAAAAAACTCAATTTTTTTTTTCTGACATAAACCAGTCATCCAAAAGCTATTGTCAAAAACAGCTGAGGGCAAGTTCTGCCCACGTTCAGCCAGACTGATTTATTTGTTTTCGTTTTCTTTCTTATTTTCTCTCTAAGTTGGGATAGAAAACCTTGGGAAGGAGAGTTTCAAATGAAAGTAAAACCACCTTATGCCTGCTGGGAAGCAGCATTTTAAATTAGTCACAGGAGATCAAAGCATTTACAAAATGAGTCATGGTATTTTAAGTGTGCATCTACAGCTGGGAAGTAAAGAAATATTAGCAGCAATTTTGCCATACCTTTTTTTCCCCCTCCCTTCCTGGCAGCTTCAGACAAGTGAGGAAAAAAACAAAAGCGAGAGAAAATTGAAGAAATACTGACATTTCAACTAGAATAATATCTGTTCCAAGAAGTGCCAGTTGTGCACAGTAATACACCTTTCAATAGAAAACGAAAAGAATTAAAACTCCACACTCCTAAAAATTATTTGCCATAAAGGCAGTAACTTAGGAGGGGGGGAAATCAATACTACAGAAAGTATAAGGTTTAATCAACACTTATTAAAAAGCCAGAAAGAAGGAATCAGGATCTCAGAACACATTGATTATCTCTCATATATAAAACCCCTAAAATAGCTATATATATATGAAAAAAAATATGCACTTTGCAACTTTTTTTTTTTACCCATGAACGGAAAAATAATCGAGTCACAGCTTACATCAGCAGAGGCAGATCTTCGTGACAAAGTGGCAGCAGTTCGTGCTAGACCAAGTTAAGTATTCACAGGCTTTTTCACTGTGTCTTTCCAGCATTCAGACTTCCACTCTGCCTAAAAATATCTCCCCTAACAATCCTCAAGCTCTTTGCTATTCTCTCCCTTCCAGTTCATGCAGCCACAGAAAGAGACACAGCACAGCTGGAAGAAAAGGAGCAAGGGGAGAGAGCACATAGCACTAAATCTCTTGTCTATGAGGGAGCAGAAGCAGAACAGCACAGCTTTAAAAGCAGGCTCTTGGCTAAAGTTCTGACTCTCCCTGAGGCTGCAGACCTCCCTATGCCTCACTTACCCCCCCAAACCAAAAAAGTCCCGCAAAAACACCTTAAAAAAATCAGGACTGGCAGGAATAGGAAATGAGAGACTGAATACAAGAAGATTTGAAAAATATACACTGTCCTGCCACTGGAAATACAGTCACAACCAACGCAAGCTTTTGACAGAGATGTTTAGCATCAAACCTATTTTAAAAGTTGCAGTCAAACTCCAATTCAAGAGATTACAGTATCCAATTGTACTTCACAGATAAGTGTTTTGTTCCTTCCACAGAAATGAGTAATAATTCACAAGGCAAGTACATCAAGGCCGTAAGGGGCTGTAGGACCTTCAAATCAAGTAACATAGTTAGAAACCTACATCTAAAGATGCACAGCCCATCTCAATGACTGCACAAATGCCGCTCATGGTAATCAAGACTGCAATCACAGTGGTCACATTCAAGACCATTCTCAACACTGCCCTTTAACATTCCCTTACACATTCCTTAAAATTTTAGCTCCCCGGATGTATGGAAACAACCTTCCCATCAGAACCAGCTTCATTTGGCACAGTTTTCCCTGACAAGCACAGCTTCATTAGCTTAAGCTCATGGCTATGCAGGTAGGGCTACGCGGTTTTCAGACCAGAGGCCAATCTGCTGAGCAGGGGAGGCAAAGGGCCGCTCCCTGGGCTCAAATCCTTTGGGTTCTGATCCACCAGCACGAGGGCCATGACCAACAGCAGCCCTGCACAGGACCTACCTCCATCCCAGAGAAAGAAACACACACACCAACAAGGTGGGTGCTGGGGTCTTTGGGGAGCTCCTGGAGCAAGGCTGGCCAGCAGCCACACCCAGCACTTGTGCAGAGCAGAAGGGCTGCCACGTTTTTCTTCCTACTCGTTTTAATTAAAGAGAAAGCCTCACACAGCAATGTACGACTCTAGCTCCAAAAGCCCTCCTGGAGTCTGCCATTCTCTATAGCCAGGATTTTGCTCCAGAGCTGTACATTTCGTGTCAACTTGCCTCACTTCTGAAAGTGTGATTTGAATGGCACCATAAATCCTGTAAATATGTAAGGTTTCCATGAGCGCACCCGCTGTTGAGACATGAAAAGCAAAGCCAAAAATTGCCCCAAGAACTGCCCTACTCCCTCTTCCTTGCAGCCTATGCTCCTCTCTCCCACCACCCCAAAGCCTCTCCGGGTAGGCTGCACAATGAACGCCAAGCTGACAGTACAGGGGACGGCCACTTGGGCACATGATTTCCAAATGGCCCCTGAGCCAGGGTATCCAACGCGGCTGGGCGCTCAGCGGCTGCCGCCTCACTTGGAAACGACAGCTCCACCGGAGATGGCAACTTCCTGGGAAAACCAGAGGCGACTTGTCCGCCGGGACACCAGCCTCTACCGGGGCTCCCGCAGAGGACGGACCCTGACCCAGCCAGCTCTCCCTCACGCAGGGCACGAGCTTTTCCCGCAGCAGCGTATCCGCCACGGCTATTTGCAGAGGGAGGCCCCTGGGCCCGGCACCTCTGGGCGCTGCGCTTCCGTCCTCGCCGCCGGGACCCTTCCCCCGGTGCCCGCCACGGCCGCCCCGCCGGCCGCCGCCACCCCGCGCTTCCGCTCCGGCCTCTCCGGGGGCTGCGCGGGCCTCGGCGCGGCTGCCCCGGCGCGGAGAGGCCACCCCCGCCTTACCTGAGGGTCTGCGGGTGAGGCTGATGATCTCCTCGGCGTAGCCGCCGCCCGCCACGCTGCCGTTCATGCTGCGGCCTGACGGAGAACTCGGCTCCCGGGGCAGCCGCTCTCGTCTCCTCGGCTGCCGCCGGGCCGCGCCGCGGAGCGCTGGGAGTTGTAGTCCCCGCGGGACGCGGCTGCTCCCACCGGCGCTCACCGCAGGGGCGGAAGAGCAGCGGGCCCAAAGGAACCCAGCACAGCGTCCTCCTGCCCCCGCACCTCCCCTGGCCCCTGCGCGGCAGCTGTGCCTGGCCCTGCCCCGCTCCCCAGGCTGGAGCTGCTTTCCTTAGGAAGGTTAAGGAGTAGGCCATAGTTGTCTGGGGTAGGCATAGGAGGGAGGAAGGCAGATGTATGACCTGTTCCCAGCCCTTTTCACTGTCCTCACAGCAAACTGAAAAACAGATCAGACCGTGCTGGGCAGGAGCAAAAGCCCAATCCAGGCAAGTAGCACAGAGAGCATCCATGCCAATGCCGAGTTATCCTGCAGTGTAATAAAGTGATCTAGATTCAGAAACACAAATGGTATACAGAACCACCGTGCCACTGCTGGGACAATAAATACTTAACTAGGTCCTGGGTATTAAGAAATACTTAACTAGGTAGAAGGTGTTTGGTTTGAAGATTTGAGAAATTCCCTCAGAACTCTATAGAACAGACAATTACGTAGTAATAAAGGGCAAAGCAGTTCAACTTGCTATGTCACAGAAGAGCCACTTGAACCTGGGATTCTACCTCAGGATTTATTGAACCAATAGATTAACGGGAAATAGCAAGGAAAAATTTATCCTTATCTATTTCAGCACATGCTACAAGTGTGTCAATACAGACAACAACAACAGGGAAGAATGAAGAGGTCTGATTGAGTTGAACCACCTGACTGCTTGGCACTATGAGGACAGCCACATCTACATGCTGCAGGAACTTCTCTGATGAAAATGAGGACCAGCTTATCTGGTCTTCAATATTACACTACCATTTTGTTTGTTTGGTATTGCAGTAAAGATAACAGATGTTTTTGACTGCATTCATTCCAAGATTATCTGCACTTTTGGATTCCTCAATTTTATAGGGAGAGACAACCTGGGCACTAGATCTCTGACTCCTACAACATTAACGCTTAATGCTAAACTGAGTGTTAGAACACCTTCCTCGGAGGTGGGAGACACGCATTCAAGGTCCAATTACACTTGCAATGATGAGCAAAACCATGACTTGTGTGATAGTCACGGTTGATAGTTTTGTTGTTGCTAAATACCATTCACCCTAAGTTCAGGACTTTTCAGTGTCTCATACTCCGCCAGTGAGGAGGTGCACAAAAGCTGGGAGGGAGAATGGCCAGGACAGGTGACCTAAACTGGACAAAGGGATATTCCGTACCATAGAATGTCATGTCCATTATATAAGCTGGGGAAGTTATCTGTAAGGGGGCCAAACACATTCTGGGACAGGCTGGGTATCAGGCACCATTAGGTGAGCAATTGTACTGTGCATCACTTGTTTCTCTTGGGTTCTGTTATTCTCTACTCTCTATTATTATTATTATTATTACTACTACTACTATTATATTTTAGTTGTTTCAATTATTAAACTGGTTTTATCTCAACGCACAAGGTTTACCTTTTCTTTCTGAATCTCTTTCCCACTGGGAGGGGTGGGAGGAGAGTGAGAAAGCAGCTGCAAGGTACTTGGCAAACTCCTTCAAGATACACAATGTTCTTTAGCAGCAATTTAATGTATTGTAGAAATGACAGTCTTGGCTTAGAACAAAACCAATTTTATCTTGATCTGAGATGACCGCTATATTAAGTGTTTTTAAAAGTTTTCTTTAGCCAGGAAGAGATTTCAAACAAGAAACATGGGTATACTGTAACTTAGTCCTAGGCAGCTCCAGGCTTCACCTATCACAAGTGGCCTGCCACATTAACAGCTACCTAAGACTTAATACTCTCATGCACTGGCACAGGCCATTTCACAGAATCAGAGAATGGTTTGGTTTGGAAGGGACATTTAAAATCATCTAGTTCCAAAGCCCCCTGCGATGGGGTTCCACTAGCCAATGTTGTGTCTTCTTATTTCCTCCAGCACCATTTCACATACTACAGTGACCCACATCTCTTGGGAGATGGTGTGGCAACATTTGCAAATTGCCTCTTCATGTACAAGTGACTTGTATATTAACCAAGTTCTCTCATCCATTTGAAGCATTTTAAAATGTAGTTAGAATCAGGAGGAGAAAAAAAGGGAAACCAGAAAGATGAGGACTGAACTTAGAACTGCACCTTCATAGCACCTTCAGAGAAGTGGCATATTTCTAACAAAACACCAGAAACATCAAGTTTTTCATTGCTGTGTTGAAGTAAGAAACAACAGTATTTTCAAGGAGAAAACCCCAGAAAGGGAACTCATACATTTTATAAAACATAGATTAGGTTTGTTGAGATACATGTTTGTCTTGTTCATATGGCCCAAGAAGAAATGGGAGAAAAGCATACAGAAATACTCCTATCCAAAGCTCACTGAAAGCCTCCTCCCAATTAAATCCTGTTTTTTCAGATCAATCTTTAAGCATAGAGAAAAACAGAAACTACAGCATTTTATTACATTATCTTTCCCGAAACTGCATTTGCAAGTAAGCTTTCTAGCCTAAATTGTGCTTTCATTTACACCTCTGTCTCTTCACGATGCAGATCTGTAAACAAGAACTCCTGGACCTTGGTGTTTCTTTGTCTCAGCATAGATCTATACTTGGCAATGTATAGTATACTATTGATCAACAATGGCAGGCCATCAAGGTGGCAACCTGAAACTTCTGCCACTCTTTTTGTATTTAAAAAGCAAAATTTAAAAAGTCTTAGTAGGTACTAGTTGTGCATAAATAGTTGGACGGTGCTAGGTGTAGTGCTTTTGTTACTTTTTATCTCTATCTTTCAATTAATCCACATCTCCCTTGTCTGTCTCTTATCCCTTGTTTGCAACATCTGAATTACAATTGTTATTGCTCAGAGGACACCCCTCCCACTCCCCCAACCCCCCCGAAGAAGGTCTCTGGAGGAATAAATCTGTGGTGTTAGTCAAGGGGCAGTTACCGTGCCTTTTGACATAAATGCAGGATTAAGTTTTCATCATCTAATCGAAACCATACATGTTCTATCATGACAATAAGCACAACCTAGACAAACAATGTGTTACCTCATTTCTGCAGACAGCATAGATAACTATTTAAGGACCCATTTGCTCTAGACAAAAAGCTGTGAAAAACTGTGAATCCAATGCTTTGTATTTCACATCCCATCATGATGTAATCGTCCCTTTTTGGATACAGGACACAAAAAAGAAATACACATTAAAAATTACAGGCAAATGCATATTCTAAAAACATAAATTATGTATTTGGGAGGCAGCAGGAGTTGACCGTCGTAACTTGTAGTCGCCATCTTTCTTCCCAAATGTTCGCAAGTGTTGGGGTACTTATTCTGCTTTACAGAATGTTCGCTAAAAGTGTGCTCTTTGCTTTCTAAATACAAATAATTCCTTTGTTAGCAGACAAGTATATTATAGCCCTTTATCCTGAAACACCTTGAGAAAGTTTTCACTGTGATCTGGACTACAGACTCCTCTTCATGCTGATCTGATAGAATGGTCTAGCTACTTCTGTTATATAAGTAATAACAATAAAACTTATTGAATGGTATTTCCACGTCCCTAATATTTTTCAGAAGTTAGACATATTTTTTGTTTAAAAAATTTAAATTACAATGCTTCTGTGTGGCACTCCATAGAGCTGCAAGGACACATTCAGTTATAGCTGAAGAAAGAATCACAGAGTAAGCCAAGAGAAACCCCCTGAGACAGTCAGATAAAACATCTATCAAATATTGCAGGAATTCCAGGTAGGGGAGACTTGCAGAATAATTCCAAATACTTTAGAAATTCACTTAACTTGGGGAACCCCACTGACAGCTCCTCTTAGCAACAATAAAATGCACAGCACTTCCCAGAAGCAGCCAGCAGTCAAGACACTGGAAAATTTCCAGAAATAAAAACAATTCGTTCTTGTGAAATGCCAGATTCGGTGTCACTACACTGTTGACATCTATATTACAGCTCAGAAATGCAATGCTTACTGGTTGTGATCTGGATAATCCTTCTCTACTCTTTCACAAAAGGAAGGCCCTACTCCCTATGGTCTACCTCCCTCCTGAAAGGCTGCTCCCTGTAAACAGCTGGAAGCACTTGTGAAAGAGACGCCTGTATCTCAATGCAATACCTGTTCCTTGCCTGTTTGTGTGTCACAGATGTGAATTAAATCACAGAGACACAGAATGGTTTGCCTGGAAGGAACCCAGTGGAGAATGCAAGTGCAGTTTTTTCTCTTTGGTTGTTAATGAATGACAGAAGATGTTCACAAACATCTCTCTCACTGCATTGAAGAAAACATTAGGTGAAGGAGGAAATTGAAGCAAGTAATTTATCTACACCTGTTTTAAGAAATTTGCATTTTTAAACTGTTGATATGAAGCATAAACACAATACCTGCAGTTTATTGAATTACATCAGTTTAAGAGCTCAGGGTACAAAGAAGAGCATACCTTACTGCCTGCATTTATTAACTTAAAAGAAAACGTAGAGAGATAACATTTACTCTGCATTTAATGATATCACATGAGATTAGAGCTGTTCAGAACGTGTTGAATTATTCTAATGAGTTATCAGATGGCTCTGCTAAAGGGAGATTTCCTCAACAGCATCCAAATCTACTGTTTTTGACCTTTGGTGGATTTTGACTCACCAGCAGGTGAGTTTTCTTTAGGAACTTCTCTTTTTTTCAGTCTTTGAAAGAACGCCAATATTCTATGGAATTGGGCCTTTTTGTTCATAAGCCATCCCTGTATTTCCCGTCTATAACGGATGGAAAGGGCTACTCCAACGACACATATAGAAAAAAAAACAAATAGTGTTAGTCTTACTATTTCTCTCTGAGACATCTTCCTGGCTGGAGGGGGTCCACTGTCAATGCTACCTCCAAATCCTTCCAATTCACAATATGGAGGAGCCCAGCCATACTCACAGTGACAGTTCTTACGATTGTTACACACTCCTCTGCCATGACACTTTGTCACGTTGCAGTCATAGTTCAGCACTAATACACTCATACAGGTCCTGTTGATACAAAGCATATCACTACCACATGGTGTGCCATCTTCCACGGCTCCCACATCTGCTCTTGGAATCCCCACATGATAGTCGATACCCCAGCAATTTGCATCTTGAACAGGAGTTTGGACTAGCGTTACGTGGTTCTGCAAGAAAGGCATTTTGACTATGTTTTCACACTGAATCCTACCACATAAGACATTGTTAGTACTGCATTTTGTAAAATAGGTATTGTCGCGGATACCACAATTCCCAAACCGGTCACCTTGAGTATTCACTGCTTTGAAGCAATCTAAAGGAGCAACTTTGGCTTGTTTGCCAAAGAGACTCTGGCACTGCTCACTGAGAGAAGAACATTTTCCTTTATAGCAATAAATATCTTCTTTGCAAGGGGTTCCATCTTGTTGGTATACATCCAGTGGGCACTGAGGGGAAATCCCATTGCAATACTCTGGCAGGTCACAGCTGCCAGTACTTGCTCTGCAGAGTGTTCCTGCTGGAAGGACCTGACAGTTCTTGCAGCATTTTCCAGATGCACAGACCGAACCTTCAGTAAATGTACAGTTTGCGTGGCAACAAGGATCCCTTCTGCAGTTTGCTGGTGAACCACAATCACATTGCTCTCCACTTTCTACTACCTTATTCCCACAGTATTCACGTTTCCCAGTATAGAAAGTGCCAGGTGCTGGGGGTCGACGAAGGCACGGAGCGCCATTTACAACCAGCTCAAAGTACTCTTTGTAACTGCAGTCACTGAATGAATCCGTTTTAGCATTGTTTTCATACATAATGCATGTCTTGCGTCTGCAATTACAATCCGGTTTATCGTGGAGCATCCCAAGATTATGGCCCAGCTCATGGACAAATGTGACAAAAACTCCAGACAACTTTTTCTCAGTGAAGGAAACAACAGCAGATGACCAGTGGTGATCACACACTGTCCCTATATATGCCAATCCCAGGCTGCTCCCAAACCGCTGAAATGCAAATAAGTGAGCAACATCATGGTACAGCCGACCATAAAGGTTTGACTTTCTCCATTTGTTAAACTCACTAAGTACGCTGGGAATAGAGTTAGAAACATTTATAATGTTACTTTCAGTCCAGATCTCCAGTCCTATAAGAAACAGCCGGACAGAAAGCTGCTTGTACATAACATCCCCAACATTGATGACTTGCATGACGTCCTTCAAGACTTCGGATTTGCTCCTGCCTGACTTCACAAACCGTACGTGGTCCACGACCACTACCATCTTCACGTATCTGATGTGTGTCCACCAGTCCTTCAGCTTTTCATTCTCCTCCTCTGCCTTGGGAGCCTTGAACCAGGGCAGCACAGCCTTTTGCTGCTGCAGCACCTCCGGCGTCAGTCCGCAGCCGTGTCCCTCGGGGCTGTTGGCCTCCTCCATGCAGTAGAGAATGTGCCGGAAGGCCGGATCATTGGGGACGGGCTCGATCTGGTAGGTATCATCCTCCATCCAGAGCACGCCGTGGAGGCCCCTGCCGCAGGTGCTGAGGGCCACCAGGGAACCGGGGCTCCCCAGCACATCGCCCTGGTAGAAGCAGTTGTCCCGCACGAAGGGGTGCTCCTCCTGGCGGGTCCCGTCCCGGCCGTAGGTGACCAGGGTGAAGGGGCGGGAGACCAGGCCCCTCCTGGGCTGCAGGCGCAGCACCCGCGGCCGCCCCGCCACGTTCAGCCAGTAGGAAAGGGCCGGGGCGTCGTGGCCGGCCCGGGGGCTGAGCTGCCGCGGCACCGTCACCCAGGCGGCGCGCGGCTCCGCGGGCCGGGCCCCCCGGGCCCCGGGGCACCCTGCCACGGCCAGCAGCAGCAGCAGCAGGAGCCCCGGCAGCGCCCCCATCGCGGCCGCCGGCGCCGGCCGCCCCCGCCCGAGCCGGGATGGAACCTGCAAGGGCCCAGTCCGGGCGGAACCGCCCCGAGGCTCCAACTGCCGCCGTGCGGGCCGGGCCGGGCTGGGGCCGGCGGGGAAACGACACCTGCGGCCGAGGCGCATCGCCGAGCGCTGCCCGGGCGCCTCCAGACAGCCCGCCCTGCTCTTTGAGCCAGGACACAGGCTCTCCTGAGAGGAACCGGTAAATTAGCCTCCCGCAAACGCGTTCCCAGCTTTTAATAACCTTCATTTCAAATTCATGGGTACTTCTTCTGAGCAGACATAGCGAGGACAGCCCCCGGTTCAGCTTTACACTCCTCGTCACAGATGTTTGTGTTGAGCAAAAGGATTATTTGGGTAGACCACAAGTGGGAAAATCTGTTTTAAAATCTCAAAAGATTGGCTTTTGATTTTTTTGCTGTTTTCATTGCAGGATAATTTGTGAGTGGACATCAGAAACAAGCTATTTCAGCCCAAGGAAAACCTCACCTGGAAAGGCTTAGAGTCTGAAATTAATAAGTACAGAAATAGTCTCTGTGGTGGACCTTAGCATGTCCCTTACTATAGCTACTACAGCATACACAACCCCCCAAGAAGAAAAGGCAGAACCAGGGGGAAATTCACTGCCACTACATTCTATAATATAGATGCAAACTAACAGTACCAAGTATAAAAGCCTCAAGCCTATCTACACCACAGCTGCTACCTACCTACATCAATGCACCTTAATTACAGACAGCACTTATGCACCAGCCATTTTCCCACATCATGTTCTTTCTAAAGACTTGTAATTTCATAGCAATGGAAAGAGAACACTTACAGGTACATCTACCACTTGGCTACCATCCCCGTTTTGGGTACAGCTCCAGCAAGACACAACCATAAGACAGTGATCTGGATTAAAACAGGATGTCCTGCACAACACAGCTGTGCATGCTGGTTTTTTGGCACATAGTGCTGGGATTCAACATAGCCACAGCTGTTACCTTTTGGGAACTCTTCACAACTTTCTTTTCAGCACCACAAGCACATTTGGGATGAAATCCAATCTGCTAAGGCCCTTATCTTTCTCAGATGCAGGAGGTGTACCCTTCTACCATCCCATATAGATTGCAGGAATCCTGCCTTTTGTCACCAACTTCCGTGTGCTGACCATCACACCGACACAGGCAGCAACACTTAACATTTCAAACTACAGGACACAGGCACTGCTCCTCAGGAGGCTGGGCAAGAAAGAAAGAAGCTGGCAGAATGCTCAGAGCCTCCTTCTGCTGCCTCATGCCCCAGGGTCCTGAGTAGGCTGGTACCTCATGCCGGGCATATGACAGGCCCAGCTAACAGCTGTGGAGGTTACCAACTGTTGTCCAAAGGTGCTTCAGATTCTGTGGTTTGGTACCCTGCTCATTCCTTGCAAGCATGGCCAGCATTAGCAGCATACACCTTGTAATACACTACCTCAGATTAAAGAAATGAATACAGGATGCCTGCTTCTATTATTTTCCATCTAGGAAGATCTTTCTAGATAACCATCCAAACTCATGACCTATCTGTTTTAGCCTTAGATTTATTTTCTTATTCGTTTTAAAATTAAAGAAACTGTTTCTTGTGAAGTCTTTTATGTGCAGCTACTTGTTGAATGCTTGTCCACTACTCAATTATCAGCTTAGCATTTCAGTACTGTGAACTACATCAGATTAAGTCTCTTGAAATAAATATAACCCAGACCACAGTAATGGAAAAATCCTGTTACATAATCAGCATGCATTCTGTACTGCTATTTTTAAATGCATACTTCTGCTGTGTGATCACTCCTTAAGTTATACAAAAGACCCTACTAAATCACTCTGCCAGTTTGCAAGAGTCATGTCTTATCACCCTTTCCACCCCTCAGCCTGAAGTTGTCTACTTCTTACTTTCTCTTTTAATATAAACATAGCTATACAGTTAAGACTAGAAAATACTCAGGCCTCAAAGTATTAGTATAAAGCTGATCTATCCCCTTTGCCTTTTCCCTCCTACTGCCTATACCCTTCTTGCTCCAAGAACAGCTTGCTTTGGCAAACAAAATGTACTGACTGGCCAGATGGCATCTAACTTTCTTTGCTAGGAAAAGGTTACCAAAATATAAAGTATGGGGGCAGAATGGCAAAAAGGAATGTGTGAAAGCAACATATAACCTGGTCAGACCTTACTTAATGAAAATATGAAGAAGACAGAATTTCTGCTGCACCTGAGACACCATTAGCTTTACATAGTAAACTGAGGTAGCTAGAGTGCCCCTCTTCCGACAGTCTGGCTGGATTTTTGCATGCACATGTATACATACACACACGTACACACAAATATGTGTAGCTGTTCATAGGTATGCAAATATTTATATGTACTTTGAGGCTCTGAGGAGAATTGTTTCTATTAGAGTTCCAGGTAATTTTCAGCTCCCACTATCCCAAGATTTAGGCAAAGAAAAGTCCTTTTGAAGTTTGAATGGTTATTACCTAAGAGCAAGAAGTAGAGATAGTTCTGTTCAACCAAATCGCTCCTTTATACAGAAGAAAGTGACACACAAATTTCAGAAGTGCTTGCTTCTTTGCCTTTCATCTACAAGCTTTACAAATACTGAATATCCTTTGGAAGGACTTTGGACTTTGCAGTCAGACTCTAAACCAAAAGAGAAAAGGCTTGGACTCTCATGCACTGAAAAACATTACTAACTACAAGATATCTGCTTAACATCTCAACAGTAATAACTAAGATAACGTCACTTCAGTAAATTAATATCACAGCTCACTTAACTGATAAAATTATTGTAGAATTTCTGATCAGCAAGTAACAGGATCAGAAGATCTTCCAGTCCTTCATACAGCAAACCTTCAGCACTGGACAGCTACCAAGAAATCAACCCTGGTAACATCCCTTACTGCTTTATAACGTAATGTGTTCAGGGAAAGATCACTCCCCTGGAAAAGGCTGAGCACATTCAAATGCTTGTTTCATGAATGGAAGCCAATTGCTATCCTCTCAATAGCTTAGATGCTGGCACTTTAACTCAAATGGGATCAGAGCAGGAATCCATCCTTTTTAATGCCCTTTGACACCAGCCAACACAAGGTATTTCTGCAGAAGGCAGAAAGGCTGCTGAGAGATACAGATGTGAGGACACTCTGCCCCTTCATCTTCCACTCTGATCAGCTCAAATTCTGAGCATGGAGTATAGTGGTTCAGTCCAAATGTCCAATTCAGTTTCATTTACCTGTCCCTCTATTCTTGTACTACAACACAGAACAAGACTCCTCTACTTTCCTACTGGTTTCACTACTCAGTTTCATAAAGACTGAATATTTGTATTCCCCATGTCATCATAGGAGAAACTCTGTCCTACTCATTTTACTGTCCTTCTTCAAACCCTTCTACTTTAGGGGAATTCCTTTTCAGACATTGAATTGTAGAACACATTTTATTTCAGGTAAAGTCCAGTGACTGATAGAATATTTTGCTCATACTATATTCTAGCATGCATTTTTTGCCACAGCTGTATGTGCCTTCAGCAATAAGCAAGCTTTCTTTCTGCTAGTAGTGTTAAGTATTTCCTTGATGCATGAGTAGATAGTTTTTCTCCACTAAAAAAAACAAACCACACCAAACCAAACAAACTCCACCAAAAAAACCCCACACAACCAAAGCCCAACATCCTAGATCTTCATTAAGTGCAGTCTGTCATCTGTCTTGGTAACTTTCCCCAAATTACATAGAAGTTCTCAGCTCCTTTAATGGCCATTTCCAAGGACTTCATTGTGACCATCAACAGCAAGGACTGCTGAGGTGCCTCACCATTCATGTCTCATTTTTGGAAATCTTGGCTTTCCTTCATGGGGGTGGATGTGGCTTTGGCACTTCTTCCACTACTTGCTTTCACAGCAATTTCTATAATACAAGAAAGAACCAACACCCTGTTTTTCTAAGTATATTCACACCACCTTGTCTGGTTTTGAGCATCCCAGAATAACTGCTTTCTATGTTTTCACTTGATCTGATAGTTCACACTAGTTTCTTATCTACTTCTATCAACACTTTGAGAAATGGCTGTTCAAACCGGATCCAGGTATGAAGTAAACCTAATACACACTGAACTATATGAATATATGAATTTCAGATCTGTATCTGCATTAACTGAGAACAGCTAATGGCATATCTATATCTTTTGACATTACAGCTTTGGATTTTACGACAAAAATGACATGGATCTTTCTATCATTCAGTAATAAACAGCTCTGACTGGAGAGCTAAGTTACTGAAAAAGAGTGTCTTGTAACCTGAAGATAAATTTGACACAGCTATCTAAGCATACTTTAATCTTTCTGCCTATCTACATTTTGGTTGCTGTGTACAAACTTCTTTTTTGCTAACTACAGTTTACTGCATGAAAGCAGGTAACAGTTGTGGAAAGAAAGCAAACTATTCCAAGGTTCATTCCATTACTTCAATGAAAAACCAAAACCAAACTAATAGTAATTTCTTTTCAACAGATGATTTCTAATTTTTCTGAGAAAAAAAAAATATTTATGTAAGCAATATGCTTAAATAAGCATATAGGTGTCGGTGATGTTTCTCTTCCACTGTCCCACTTCCGCAAGTCTAAAAGATGTCTAATGCAGGAGCAAGGAAGTGCCAGGAGCACAGAGGAAGAGATGTGATTGATATATTTGAGTTACAGTGAAAAATTAGAAATATAAATAGCTTCCATGAATGTGCAACATCAAAAAATTTTAGCCTGTTTTATGTCATAAATCTCTCTCCCAAAACACTAACTTCTGTAATAAACTATCCGCTTAACCATTAAGTAAAACCAGTGTCCAAGAATATCTAGAGACTGAGACCATTCTGACATGGATTGAGGGTCCAGTTATCAAATATTTTATCTTTATCCCAAGCACACTAGAGGCATAGCAATTTGTACTCAGAATAGAACACAATATATTCCAGTGTCCAAGCAAAAAAAAAAAAAAAACAACAACAAAAAAACCCACTTCCAGCACATCAGACATATTTGCTACTAACAAAGTATACATTTAAGAAAGGCATTCCAGCAGCCAGGAGTTTTATTTGTCAAGAATTCTACTTCCTTTTTATATATAATTTTTTTTTTCTTTTTACATAGGAAACCTAGACATAAACAACACAGGAGTTTGCAAAGATTTCACGAGGCTGCTGAACACGTCCATGTAAAAACCATTCTCAGAAGCCAGCATTCAAAATAAGATGAAGACTGAAAATACCCCCTCTGAGGCAGCTCACATTACATTCGCATGAGAGGTTTTTACAGAGAAAGCTGTTACAGGGATCTCAGTCTCTGAACTGTCAGTCTCAGTGGAAGAGCTTAAATATAAAGAAAAGGGAGCAAGAACCTTCTGCTTTCCAGGTACTGACTAATCCAGATGTGTAATAGCTTCTCCTTTCACTGGAGTCTCATTCGTTTTTCAGGTGGTCCTTTAGCACCAGCACTCTGAGCATTCTTTACAGTCTCTTTCTCCTCTGTCTTGACAGCTTCAGGGACTGGTTCTGGTTCCTTCTTGATTTGATCCACTAAAGATGTAACAGCAAAAGAAAGTTAAACCTTGGATTTTCATTCCTAAAACATGCTTCAGAGTATTTAGAAAACACTGTTAATGTCAAAGGGCAACATTCATTTCAAAGGTGGAAGAATAAAAAGCAGAGAATAAATTCATACTTATAGTGGTTAAAAGGTGGAAGAGATTGAAGTTATACAGTTCATGCCTTTCATGTTTGGAAGTTGCCTATGATCAACTCAAAGTCTTCACTCTTATCCATTACTTTGCACAATTAGGTAATGCCAGAATTCCAAACCACCTCACAGCAGCAGCAGCAAGAGCTTACAAGGCAACTGAAAGATATTGCATACAGAGTCTATTTTTTAAATCTTGTGAGAATATTACAGTTTTACCTGGGATAGGCTTTTCTCCAGGCTTTTGCTGTGGGGGAAGAAAAAAAAACAACACATCAGTGGAATCAAAGTTGTAATTCTCAACCCTTCCTCCCATTAATTTAGGAATAAAATGCAAGTAATACACTCTTATATGTAGAATGGGTAGAATGGGTCATTAAATGCACTTTAAATAAAATCCAGTTAACATTTCATAACATCCAGTTTTTCCTCTGACAACTGAAAAACACTAAAGACAAAAATATGCAGTTAGCCAGTCTTTCCCAGGACTGGCTGAGGAGCACTTTTGTCGGATGCTGTAAACATAATTTCCTTTGCTCCCAAGCAGAAGACCTGGTGGAACAAATGGCTACCAAAGACAATCAGAGGCAACCACAACAACTTCACAGAATGCCAAGAATTTCCATGCTAACTAATGAGTCTCCCGAACAATGGAGTAACTAAAACAAAATACTGTGATGGCTTGATCGAGTTCACAAAGAAGAAACTGGAAGCAGCAGCAACAGCTGATAGCTGAGAACAGACCCTCTGTGATCAGATAAGGAAGGTGTATAATAAAATTCACTCTCAAAGTGTTGCCAAGGTCTTCATGACTTGTGATTACAAAGGGAGATCTTACACTCTAATATGAGCCTTCCATGTCAAGTTTATTATTTAATCCATGTTTCTATTGCAGAAATAAATTAAATTCCCATTCAGTTTCATCTGTTTAAATACTTATATCAGTCTTTTAAGTTCTAAGTTACAGTAAAACTGCAGTTTTTGAGTGTCATACCTGAACAAATCTGGGTGGAAACTTTTGTCTTAGGTCTAAAAGCAAAGCATCTACCCGTTGCCTTTGGAAAATAGAGCTTGGTTCTTCTTTCTTCTTGGCTTTTGGTTTCGTTTTCTCTGCAAGTCACAGAAATATTACAGAAAGATGTATTAAAATTTATTTTCTCTTAGCAACTCTTTGTTGTATGACAAGTTGGTATTTGCCTCTCCTCTGAACTTCACCTCATTTTCTTACTGACATGTATTTTTTTTTTTTTGTGGAAGACAGATTAAGGATGATTCCTACTTCCTGACAAACTGGTCTGGCTTCTGAAAATGTGTTTTGGTCCCCAGTGGGTTGAAGAGTTGTCCACTCTGTTGACACACAGTTCATTATTTTCATCTCCCACCCATGCCTCCATGTTCATTCCCACCAGCACAGAAGGGCAAGATTCCTTTCACCTGGTAGAGAGCCCCAACTTACCCTTCAGCCACTTCATCTCACCTCTCCACCAGCACTGTGCATTGCCTCAAGCTTTTCCCTACATTTCTTTCCTCTCCCAAAGTATGCAGGAGAAACTAGCAATCATACCTCGTTCTTCTTGATCTTTGAAATGCCACCAGTAGCCCTTGGACGGGTGATAACGACAGTAGGACATTGCTTCTTCAAAAGCAGACTGAATTCCATGCACTGCAGTGAGCTTTCAGAACAAGAATGTAAGGCAGTGTTCAGAACTCAAGGAGAAAACACAACAAATTTTTGAAAGTAGGTATTTTAAAATTAGTATTCTATATTCATTTTTGTTCTGGGAAGGGAACTTGGAACATCTAGTTTTGGAGTGAGAATGGAATTTCTTTAACAGGTTCTCACAAGGCTTTTCTGAAGTGCTTTTCTAAACTGACAGAGAAAAACTTGCAAAAGCAATAGTTTACAAGAACAGAAGGAACCAAAACAAACTTGAGCATCCAATTTAAGAAGAAATACCACATTAACTTAAAAATATAAGCTTCATTTAAAAATAAATATTATATTATCTTAACATTAATGTTCTAAAGCAAGCTTCACTGATTATGTATTTAATTATTATCTCATATGTATTTGTCAAATAATTTTTTTAAATTTTCATTATTCAAACTTCATGTTGTTCTGCCAATTAGTGGAGCTTCAGTTATTCTGATCCTTCATCCTTAAACAATGTATCCTAGTTTCTGGGCAATACTGTACTCTCACAAGATCTTCCATTTTCATGTGGGATGCACACAATATTAACCCAGAGGGGTTTGTTTGAAGTTACTGCACCGTTACTACACAAGATCTTTCCTCAAAATAGTGAGGGAGAGATTTAAACAGCCTGGGGGACAACCAAAAGTAAAAATGGATATAAACCAGTATACATCAAATGCACAGAACACTTACAACTCTGGAGTTAATGACAGACCCTAAGTCAGGTGCTTGATAAATCACTCCAGCAATAATATAGTAGTCAGCCAATGGCATAACTGTGAGAAGGAAAAGAAGAAAAACTCAGGATCAGTTTAAAGCTCTCGCTGAAGACTGCATTTGTTGCTGAATTTCA
This sequence comes from Rhabdornis inornatus, assembly GCA_013397075.1. Taxonomy (NCBI): domain Eukaryota; kingdom Metazoa; phylum Chordata; class Aves; order Passeriformes; family Rhabdornithidae; genus Rhabdornis; species Rhabdornis inornatus. Next base: position 156,918 of record VWZS01000721.1, on the reverse strand, counting down.
GTCATAGCAGCAGAAACTGCAATATTTCTAATATCTCTTGTTAACTTTTCCCTTAGCAGCAGAAACTGCAATATTTCTAATATCTCTTGTTAACTTTTCCCTTCAAGGTACTTTATTTGCACCTTAGGCACAGACCAATAAGGAGAGAAAAACCAGTGTCTGTTTTACAGATAGAAAAGCATCAGCTTTAAAGCCCTGTCCTACTGCAAGCAAATGATTTGCCTCACAAACTGAGGCAAATCTGAAACTGGGGCTTTCAGAGTACACTAGAGCTAGTACTAGTCAAGTGAACTGCTCTGGAAGTAATTCCACTAGCCTTGGCTACCAGTAGAAACCACAGCAATGTAAGATCTGATTCTTCTGGACTCAGCTTTCTCTAACTTCTACAGTCCTCTCAGCCAGATTTCCCAGACGCAATGGAGTTAAACACATACAGAGCATGCTTTTCTAAATTAATAACATTCTGCTAAAAAAGACTACCTTCCTAAGGCATTTTTTAAATCAGATTTGGAACTTCTACTGACCAATCAAAAATTCTTGCTCATTAGAGCTGCAGCGCAGAGGAAAATTACAGCTGCCTCTGTAACTCTGCCAAACATTGTTCAATTGAGAAACCATAGCAATGCTCTCAGCTTCACATTCCTAAGGACATTACCTGTGCACACATGTGTTCAGTTTCTCCACCTCTACTAACAATTCATCCAGTACTTGCATTTCATGAAGCTGCCTAAATTAGCAGTCCCAGACAGCTGGGTGCATATTATAGCCAGTACCCACTTCTCCTCAAAAGAAAAAGGACGCTTAGCACTTCTTCACAAATGGAACAAGACACAGAAGAGCAGTTTTTACTGTCTCACAGCTCTATACCAGGGCCTACTCTCCCAGACAGGCAACACCCCCTAATCATTGATTTAAAGATTTTTCTAATATCCCTTCAAACTGGAAAAAACTTGGCTTCAAGAATTTCAAATATAAATATATCTGTTTTAAAAACACGCAGAAGTCATAAGACAAGCCTGCATCAGCTGCATTTGAGTATTCTACACTACCTATGAACTCATTAAATTTCAGTTTTACATCCCCATTCCCATGTCTCAAATATACTCATTTTTGTATCCTGATGAAATAAAACACATGGTAACATCTGAGCTAGGGAACTACGCAAGGTACCCAGCATAAACCTTACAGTCACAGTGGGAAAAATGTTACCTAAGAAGTCTCAGTCAAGTTCCACCAAACACACATCTGCCTTACAGCATAAGTCTAAACACACGTACTGTGGTAGCTCCAACTCCAGTCTCAATCTGAAAGGTGTCAAAACCAGAAATTAAGAGCTGTATGATAATTCCATACTCACTGTTAGAAGCTATGTTCAAAATCTCTAATAAAGAAATAACTCAAAGCTACACACCAAAAAATCAATTATAGATGTTTTCTCAATTTGGAACTGCAATGTAGACAGACCATTATCTGATATAAGCAAATAAGAAACATTACAAGACAAGCAAAAGTCCTGTACAAGATCAAAATGTATATACAGAGCCTAAACCCCTAAAAAAAAAAAAGTTAAGAAATAACAAGCACTAACCCTGCCTTTCTTTCCTACAAAGCTTACTCTGCAATAACCTAAATTATTTTATATGAACATGCACTAAACAGATAAGACAGCCCAATAACTAATGAAATGTGGCTACATATTTGATTAATCACACACACCAAAACTCAAGGTTAAAAAGGGATAATGAAGCCAACTGCATGCAGATGAGAAAAAAAGCACTAAGGTATTTGACTTAAAAACTGGAAAGTGACACTGTAGGAAGGAGTGGTGCTCTTATCACAAGAAGAAATGGACACTCTTGCATAGCCTAACAGATAAATATGACATGTAATGAATACTATGAACAATTTCCTGAAGGAAAATTTAGCACAGGGCACCACTTTCTTATTCGCTGTTCCCACTTCCCCACAAGATGGCACTCCCTACTGCTGGCACACTGCAGGGAACTGCTGGAGAAAGGATGTCCTCACCACAAGGCCTCATTCCTTCCCAGTTATACTGGAAATTAAGACAGAAAAACAGAAGCAGAAGTGCTTAAACACAAATTAGGAACTGATAAAAACAACTGACAGATTGGGCTTCTCAACTGAGGCATGGAGTGAGTGACTGTACCTTGTGTTGGAGATTGCCTTTGCTGCTTTCGGATAATGAAGAGAATGGGCTCTTGAGCATGAAGGAGGATGTACTCCACTCCAACCATCTGGCTGAAAAAGAAGCAACCAGAGTAAGTATCTTCCTTGAAGTAAAATCTGTAGGATGTGAAGAGTGACCAAAGGGCCTGGCAATAAAGTTACAAAGTTCTGATGCTTTGAAAGCTCTTCTTTATAATGTGCAGTAAATAAAGGCAAAGGATTTCCTGAGCTAGCTATCAAAACCTAGGTGCTTAGACAAAGGGAGTTATAACAACCTGACACAACACAAGTAGAACATACTAGCAACAGATAAATAGCAAGAAAGATAACAATCTATCATCATGGAGATGTCATTTAAATACAGAAACAAAGAACTGGTATATGATGTGACCATCTGTGTGTCTGAAGTAAAAGCCTCTCTGCAACCACACTGAGCACAAGTGACTTTACCAATGGACTTCTAGCTCCACTTGCAAACTCCCTATCATATTGTGGAGTCTTTAAATAGTTCTCAAACAACTCACTTGTGCTCAGCATAGCAGATGGGGAACTGAAAAGAAAGTTAACTTGCATATGCAATCTCAATATACAACCATATGTGATTGGTTTATTTACAACACTCACTACTCTTATTATCCACACTAAAAAGCCAGCTCTTCAGAGGAATTATGTACTTTTTATGGCACACAGCCAGCAGTATACAGAAACACAAACTATTTATGAACTCAAAGTACAACCTAACATGAACCCTACTCACCGCAGAAAAAGAATTTAACTACATTACGTTACTCAGGTTCTGTTGAGGAGGGAAGATGAGAGAAGACAGCTTTTCTATTTCAGAGAAATATCTAAAGGGTGATTTACTGGAATGTCAAAAGATAAACAGAATCCTTCATGCTTAACACCTCCTTGAGATGGCCTAAGAAGAAACAGAAAACATCCAAGTACAGAAAAAGCTGGGCTCCCTGGAAAGTGGTGGGACTAAAAAGCACAGAACAGAATGAGCATGCTTCCATTCAACCACCAAAGCCTCTGAATGGAGGGACAAGGGATACTGCACAGGAACCAGTTGCAAATTACAACTTACTTCAAATGGTCCAGGGTCATCCGCTGCATTTTGACGACTTCATTGTTACATGTTCGGTCATAGAAAGGGTTACTTCGCTCTGAGAAATAGTCCAACACACTCCCATTGTTTAATATTGGGATCCAGGAGCTGTCAACCCAGGAAATTCCCAACAGATTATCTGGGAAAATAAATCTACATTGAGTATCAAAGGAGTCAAAAACACTACAAATATACCCAAGAGTAAATTGCCACCAATTAACAATTATAGTAGAGAAAGGAGATGGAACACAAACACACCAGCTGAAATTAAAGAAGTATTTCATAGAGTTCAAATAATAATTGATAATCTTTAACCTTCTGCATGTCCCACTTATCATTCCACTGAGAATATTTTACTTCTGTGACAATTCAGCATGCTCAAGGATCATCAGATCAGTTTCAAAAATGTCAGGTCATACACTACTAGCAGCTTCTCTGAGGAAGAGTTAATAAAGTACACTACCGGCTTAGCAAACCAGGAAAAATGCTACAGAAATAACTACGTGTAAACCATTTTTCCTTGCTAATCGCAGAATTTCCAGCCCAACTGTTTCATGCAGGGCAGGGAAAGGGAAGAAGTCTAGAGAAGTCTAGTCATGTTATTTCACACAGACTATTCTTTCTCCTCACTACTGAAAAGGAAATCTCAGAAACACAGCACTAAGATCCATTATTAAGCACCTAAGCCGTGGTAGCACTGTTTATTCCTAATGCCGTTCAAATCCAAAAGAGCTCTCCTTTCAACAAAACCTTAATATCTTAAGCACTTGCATTCTTCTCATAATAAACTCTCACGTTATACTTCAAATACAAACTTTCTTTGTTTGTATGATTAACAATACCTGCATTTCTCAGAGGAATGTCAGGCGAGCTTTAGAGAGATATATATAGCTATCATGCTGTATATAGACTGATAAATGTATCGTAAAATGGAATATAAAGTTGGACTCTAAGATTCAATTATCCACAGCTGCTTAGCACCAGTAATTATAATTGCCTTTATAACTAGCAAGATTATTCTCTTAACTATTATTGGAAAAAAGGAGAGGAAGGAAAAAACAAACTGTGAACCTGACATGGCTGTTATACTGAAGAATGAACTGTTTATTTTGGGTGTAAGAAAGGATGGCACTCCTGCTTCCCTGTTCCTTTCAAAAATAGGACATTTTGTGCAAAGCATTTATTGTGGAATTTGCATCACAGATGCAAAAGTAAAGTGCTTGTGACAATACTGCCAATCTGTCATGATTTTCAAGACAGTTTGGAAGACAAGCCAGCAATCCAAGGCAAAAAAAGAAGAGTAATTCACACAATGTGCTGAAGGCAAGGTAGCCCAGCACTAGGCTTTGACAAACCGAGAGGAACAGTAAAGCAGGCTGACAGGGTATTGGGTTTGCCTGACCAGGTTTGGTAGGGAGGGTTGCAGGGCTGGCTTCAGTGAGAAACTGCTAGAAGCTTCCCCATGTCCTACAGAGCCAAGCACAGACCATGGTAAGGTGGCTGTCCCTAGGCAGCCCGTGGAGATCCACAGTGGAGCGGAGATCCACCTGCAGCCCCTGGAAGACCCCACAGGGAGCAGGTGGATGCTCAAAGGAGGCTGTGACCCCACGGGAAGCCAAGCTGGTGCAGGGTCCTGACAGGACCTCTGGTCCCTTGGACAGAGGAGCCCAAGCTGGTGCAGGTTTGCTGGCAGGACTCGTGACTCTGTGGGGGACACCCACTGGAGCACTTTGTTCACATTTCTCCTGATGGCAAGTGCAATACAAGCCATGCCAAGCAGCCCCACAAGCTGCCAGGCCCTGCAGAGCTGCCAGGTTATGTTCACCTGGGCAAAGGAGCCCCAAAGCTGGCCCAGAGGGTAGGGCAGGTCAGAGGCCATGCTTGCTGTGACAGTGGGCACTTGTCCATCCTGACCCAGCTCTGCGGCTGCAAAGATCTTGGTAATTTTGGAAAAGTGAAGGATTGCCTGTGTAACCAAGATAACCATCCTGCACAGAAGGTACTTAAAAATTGTGAGCAGGTTGGTTTAAGTGCCGAATATTAATCTGCATTAATAATTCTGCCAATTTCAGAGACCAAGACGCAATAAACAAAATTTCTTGATGACCTATTATTTAGACCACACATGGCCTGATTTCAAAAATTTGTGGAGATAAAATATTCCAATACTCTTGGATTGGTAAAAATGCAGTTGTTTTAGTTTCAGTAATATCTATTTTGGATTTAAATTTTAGTCTCACATGACTGTAGGCCCAAAGGCATGTACCGTAAAATTACACCAACAATTCGGTTTTTCAGAGGTGTAAAATTTAGGCTTTTTCACTCCTGGTTTTGATGTGTTATGCAGAGAAATCTGGGATGCCTTTTCATAGGTAGACCCATGGATCATCCAGCATTCTACCTTAATTTCTAAACCTTCCTGTTCCCTAAATTCAGGGAAAATTATTATCAGCTTTACCCTTATCTGAGTCCCATTGATTTTTTAAATATATAACCAAAGTGGCTAAGCTTAAATCTGTTTTACTGGAATGTATTAGCTTTTGGAAACTATCACATTGACTAATAACCCTAATTGGGGGAGTTATGCAGGCTATACTGAATACCTTTTTACTGTGAAGCAAAAGAGAATGGTACTAAAGAAGGTGAAAGGAGAGCAATAGGCAGGGGGGGGCTGGGGTCTGAAAGGGCTCCCATCCTTTGGCCTGAATCAATGTACGCTTTGTAGGCAGGAAGGGACAATTAGATTAAATATTATTTCTGACTGTGAGAGGACTGGTGGAAAACATCAAGGCATTCCTAGTACAACCACAGAATGAAACAACAGACTTCTGATCAACAGCAGAGCCACACATTCAGCAAACAGACGCAAGGGCTTGCTTAATAAAGTTACAATACCAATTGTCAGGGCAACAGGAAAAAGTTTTGTGGCCATTCTTACAGCTTGTGGGCTGTCCCAGCTGGACATACTAAACTGAATCATGAGTTTCTATATGCCAGAATGTCCCCTTCCATTTTTAGGACAAAACTTACCATGCAAGCTAAATGCTTGAGCAACTTATTTTGAGAACTGTGCATAACTATGCATCTCACAGAGAAAAGGCATGGAAAGCACAAATCTGCTTATCAACGAGCCAGACCTTGAAGGAACCTGAAAATAACATACTGGATGCAGCACTGATTGCTGCTTGAGTATCAATATGAATTTAATACCTGAAAGAAGCCTTGTTCCCATGAGTATAGGCTGGTACAGGATTTAAGAGCAATAAATCAGATACCTCAACCCTGTTGTGTAGATAGGCTTTTTGCACCAGGTGAAAAAGCCTGTTTTAGGACAATAGCATTGGAAAAATTCATGGAGAATTGTCTCCTGTGGAAGGGATCCCACCATGGAGCAGTAGAAGACTGTGAAGAGTCCTCCTGCTGAGGAGGACAGAGTAGCAGTGTCAACATGCATGAACTGATCACAACCCCATTCCCTGTTCACCTTTGCTGNGATTTAAGAGCAATAAATCAGATACCTCAACCCTGTTGTGTAGATAGGCTTTTTGCACCAGGTGAAAAAGCCTGTTTTAGGACAATAGCATTGGAAAAATTCATGGAGAATTGTCTCCTGTGGAAGGGATCCCACCATGGAGCAGTAGAAGACTGTGAAGAGTCCTCCTGCTGAGGAGGACAGAGTAGCAGTGTCAACATGCATGAACTGATCACAACCCCATTCCCTGTTCACCTTTGCTGCCTGGGGGAGAGAAGGCATTTCAGAGTGAAGCTAAGCCCAGGAAGAAGGGAGTGGTAGAGGTGTTTTCAAGACTTCGTTTTACTTCTCATTAACTTCCTCTGATCTAATTGGTAATAAATTCAATTAATTTCCCCCAATCGAGTCTGTTTTGCCCGGGACAGTAACTGGTGAGTGACCTCTCCCTGCCCTGATCTCCACCCACAAGCCTTTCATTATATTCTCTCTCCCCTGTCTGGTTGAGGAAGGGGGTGATAGAGTGGTTTTAGTGGGTACCTGGCACCCAGCCAGGGTTAATCCACTGCACATAGATTTAAAACAGAAGTATGCCTCAAAATCTACTTAATATATTGAACTATATTAGATAAAAGATTTGAGGGAGCTTAAATGATATAGAATAAGACAGAAGGTTCTCACATCAGCTAATAACTTAATACAGCACTCCTCCATTAATTGTCTACATAGTTCCTTCATGTAATCTCAAACAAGGTAGTCAGAAAAACGCACACATAATCATTAAGAATTTGAAGACAAAAAAGCAGAAAACCTCTGTGACATTATCAAAATTGACCCTTCATGAGATTTCCCTAAATGCCTGCTCACGTTCATTCTCTGAGACTCCAACACACAGGCTTCTGACGTTATTCAATTCAGACATTCCTATGGAGAAAAATAACTCCCTTTCATGCGGCCTCTGAACCTCCACTTCTCTCAAAGCTCAAATTCTTTACAAAAATTTAACTTCTACTTTGTTTACAACGTATATATTCTTTAACACTTCACTCAAATACCACTTCTTCAAAACATAATCTCTTTTTATTCACATCCCTGACTTCTCACCCAGATGTTTCCTGTTTTTTGTTACTTCAGCTTTCCTAACACCTGGCCTGTCTCACCACATCCACCTGAAGTGCTCTTAAGAATACCAGCCTCCCTCGCTGCTCTGGTCCTGTGCAAGTTTCACACGCATGCCAGCGCTTCCCACTTTCCCCCACACCTCAGAGCTGAAACTCTCTTATAGCTGTTCCCTTACGTCGCCACCTCACCGCAGGACCTGCTTATCCCCCCTGAAAAAGGCAGAGCCTACCAGAAGGAAGCTTGTTTTTCCCAGGCGGCCCTGACCACACGCTCCCACCCTGCCGCACATACAAGAAAGCTGCTTTTTGGGCAGGTTTTCCACCCGGCCGTTCCAGCTTCCAAGGACCGTCACACCACCACACCGATCCTCTCCTGCAGCCGCCCCGCGGAGAGCTCTGCCCCGCAGGCGGAGCTGAGCCCAGGCCGGCGGGCAGGGCCCCGGAGCCGCGGGGAGCGGGCCCCGGAGAAGGGGCCCCGGAGAAGGGGCCCCGAGCGCCGCCCTCACCCCGGGCCTACCTCGGATGTCCACAGCCGCCATGGCCGCGCCGCGCACGTCCGGAGCGGGGCGGAGAGGGGAGGGGCGGCGCGCAGGAAGCGGCGGCGGAGCGGGGAGGCGGGAGCGGGCGGGGCGGGGAGGGAGCAATGTGCGGGGAGAACGCCCCTCGTCCCGGCACGCGGTCGCTGGCCAGGGAAACACCTTCCTGAAGGGAAGGGTTGCGCTGGCCCAGCGTCCCACCACAAGTCAGAGTGACCTGCGCTTCACCTGAGTGGTGCGTAACCAGAACGACGGCGCCAGTGCCGAAAATCGACGTGCTCATTCGGAGCTGCTTGTTCAAAAGGGGAGATACGAGGGTTTTGCAGCCGTTTTCACCTGACCAGCTTGAGCTGGCTGGGGTAACCCTAATTTAGTTTGCCATGCGGGAATAATAGATGTTTTGAGGTCTCAACATCAAAACACTGTATGGTTCCTGTCCTGAGGTATGGTCCTTGGCATTATGGCTCTTTAGTGAAGTCATCGGTCATCAGTCATTTATAGAGTGAAGAACAGCACTCAGTGGGTGGAAGAATATACATACACTGAAGATTAATAAGCTCCTTATTTAGATTGACAGCTACAGTCTACCAATCTGCAGTACAGTGTCCAATACCCCTATGTCCCGCTAGCTGTATCTCCAGGGACTCGCCGTGCCTGAGCCTTTGCTGCCAAGATCAGCCATCCCCTTGCTGGCAGTAGCAGAGTCTAAGAGAGCCTGGAGTTATCACCTTGCTGATGGCACGTGATCATAATTGGTGATGGAATCTCTTCCCCTTCCATTAGAGGCCTGTGTGAAAAAAGTACAGGAAGTACTTTACTGTGTATGAAGTACAGGCAAGAGAGCAATCAAAAAGTTAGAGGAAAAGAGAGATGATGCTGCTTATTTGCTCTGTCTTCAGTCCACTCATACTAATGCATACTGTAATTGCAAAACTACATACTCTTTTTTTCTACCCAGAATTCCTGTCTCATTCAATATGTTAAAGTCACTATATCATTTGTGAATATTCTGGGCTTGTTTTCTGTGAAGAAGAGGTGCCTGCAGAACACTTGCTTTACGTGTTTCAGGTGTTGAAAGATGTGGAGGTATCAAGCGAAGTTTACAGGAAGTGACAAGGTCAGGCAGAAAAATGCTGGTTTGGAAAACTGGACTCTAGTCTTGCCAGTGGTATAGTCATACATTAGATTAATGAAGTTTTTTTCAGACTGATTTATAGATGTTCTGAGCTCTTGATACAAATAAAGTAATGCTGGTCATGCTTTGTGTATTTTGTAATTCTCTGCACACTGAGAAGTTAAATTCTCTAAAATCTCTCACAGTTTAGTTAATCAAAAGAAGATTTTTTTAATCTCAGTGCCTCACGGCTGCATCTCTAAAAGAGAGGTGATAACAGGCCCTTCGGCTCTAAGTGGTTCATGAAAATAAATTTAATAATAGCTGCAAAAATACGAGGCTTGGATGGTAAGAATTCTGAGAAAATTAATCTTCTCTTCAGAAGAAGATTTACTTAATGGACAAAAAATAAGTAAAAAAGATTGAACAGTGGAAGAAAAAGTACTGAACAGAAAAGTAATGTCCAATTGTAACACTGAATTCAGAAGAAAGCCATGAAAACACATTACTTGGTATCATTTAATAGCACAACTAGATTAAAAATCGAATCTAATCTTAATTTTTCAATTTCATGATTCCTGGGTGTTTGTCACTGAGATAATATTTTGTGTAATATGTGCTTTTTCATGGGGTAATTCTCATGTGTGCACACTGCAGATCCCGATTCATTAGTTAGTTGCTACTTGTTAGCAGTTTCTACCTTCGCCAAACAAATCTTTCTAGTGTTATCCACACCAGAATGTTTCCAAATAATGCTGTGATAGGTTGCCATTCTAAATCAAATACCTCTATATCCCTGTCATGAACAATCCTCCCGGAGGGAAAAATACCACCACCAGACATAACAGCCACCCTTCTGGAGCATCTCGGATGCCCCGTTTCACTCTATTTTTGTGCAAACCATTTCTTTTTACTAGCAAATGGAAACTCAACCTCTATTTTAATTATTCATGTTGTCCATCTCTCCTGCTGACTCTGCACCTCTCCTCAGCAAGTATGTCTTTAGATGAGCAAGGAGCTGAAAAGTAAAGATTCCTGGGTAGGAACTAATGGATCTTGATTGCTTACAATGAATTTTCAATTACATGGTGAGACTAGCCAAAGCACTGCTGGAAAGAATTGTTCATCTGGTAAGATTTTCACCTTCTGCTATAGCATAAAAGATGAGGTCTTTTTCACCTGGCTTCCTCTAAAGGGAGAGTCCTAATGAGCATTGCAGGTCTGTCCCTCTTAGCAGGAGGTGTGGATTACAGATGGAGAGGTAATGAAAGCTATCACGTAAAATGAGGAATTTATGCACACTGCTTTTGATGTCAAAGGCACCTTAAGCAATGAATATTTAGACATATTCATTCCATTTGTGTGCTTTAAAAATGCATAAAACACTTGGATAAAAACTGACATATTTTCATGCCCTGGTGTTTGGACGTCATTTAGCATCACTCTTCCTGCAGCGGAATTATTTTTCTGTATTTCTATGGTCAGAGCTAATGAGGAATCTCATCCCACTATGCTCCTTTATGTAACAGAAGAGACTGTCTCTAATTTACAATGTTTGTTATCACCAGTGGATGCAGGATTGGTAGTGCTGAGTGCTCCAAACCACACTATGGGTACAGCAGGGAGACTACCAAGGAGTCCCTTTATAGTTTCAAATAAGCACAGCTAAACTGAGAGGACTACGTCTAAAAAGGGATGGAAAACCATCTCTGTGCACATTTCTAACAGTCTGCAGAAACTGAACAAATAAGCCAGCTATATGCCATCAGGTGAAAAGTATTGTTTATGTATCCTTATCATTAAACTCTGGGCAGTTTCCAAAATGTAATAGAGGCTCCTGAACAAGGATATCATCACAGCACCTCATATTCTGCCAACCTGCATTTGAACTCACAGATTAATAGTAAATACCTCCAAGTTCCATTCTGTGTTCTAGTAAATCTAGTTCTGCAAAGAAGCACAAGGGAAATTTAAATTCTTACGCTGATGAAAAATTGCTGGGCTTGAATTACATACTAAATGAATGATTTGCTACTGATTTATAATAAATAGGAATGGGAAAATATTCTTTTAAATCCTTATCTTATTATTTGAGAGAAATACATATAAATAAACCAGAGAGAGAAATGTATGGACAATGCAAAGAAAATGCTGAAACCACAAAATTTGTGAGGGGGAAAAGAAATGTTTGAGGGGGCTACCATGAGTTTATCACCCATATTCTGTTTTAACATTTTTGTTTGTTTCCACCCTGAAAACATTCATATATCTTCAGATGGCATTACATATGCAGTCATTTACAAAATAGGTTCCATAGGTCTCAAAAGCCATCACTGAACTGTGCTTTAGAAACCCACAGCACAGCCAAATTGCAAAATTCTGATTTTTAAATCCTTAATCAGGCACTTTTGCTGACTTCAAAGTCTGCTAATTTCTCCTTTTGCTCAGTGCATCTGCATGTTCTTTTCCTTTTCCTGAGATGCTGTTTTCTGCACAGTTTTTATAAATACTGCTAATCACATGCATTGACTATAAAAAAATAGCCAGGCTTGTAAGCTCTTTTTTTCCCTGGAAAAATGCCACTGGGAAAATCTAAAGTGGCTGCAATGATGGCTGCAGCTGCTGCCCTGCTCAAAACTGTGTGCCCCCCACCTTGTTGCTCTCAGCTCTGGGCTGCAAAGAGCAGAGAAGCTGGGAGACACTAAGAGTGATGTTCCTGGCATTCTCAGAGCACTTTAATACATCTCATAGTGCTTTATTAGAGTCTCCTGTTTGAAAGAATGGGGAAAGAAAAGAAGAAACCCTGCTAAGAGTCTAAAAGCTTCCTGAAAACAATTAATCTCCCAGTAAGCCCCAAAAGGCTATCTGTCAAGGAGTTAATAAAGATTAAATGTCAGGATGCCACATGGCTGCTAACAACTGCAGGCAGGAGGGGAAATGAGCTTCCAAGCAAAGAAGCACAAACTATGTCATCTTGCCTATGATCATGTATTAAAACCAGCACTGCAGATGTTGACTTTTGTGTCTCTTCAGACATCTCTGACCTTAGCATCTTTGCTGCTGCATTGGCTTTGTCAACTCAAAAGCCCATGACAAAGAAGGATGCTGCAAGTACAATCTACAGGTGTTGGATCACCCAGAGGGGACTGGTGGGAGAAGCAGAAGCTGCCCCATGTCCCTAGAGCTGCACAGGTCACATACAGGTCAATGTCCAGCCAGAGGAAGATGAAGCTGTCAGGCAACTCTGGAGCACGGCCTCCATCCCATACAGCTCTACTTGTGTGTATTTCTTTGCTGGATTGGGAGTCCACCAATGTTTAATTTCCCCCCAGTTTCCAAAGGGCAGATCAGGGCCCTGGAGTAGAGCCCTGGCCCAGTCACTGCCAATGAGCAGTGTCTGCTGACAATGAGCGCTTGCCCAGGACAGGGAAGGGGAGAAAAGCAAAACAATCTTCTCACCATACATCCTGTTTGTTGCACATGTCTAGCAATCTAATATCCCCAATCTCAGCACCTCACCACAGCCTTAGTGTTTGGCAGATACCTCTCAGTAAGCTCTGAATGCCATCACTTTACTGTGTACTATAACCCCAAATATGGCCAAATTGCAAAGTCCTTGATTTTCATGCCTTTAAGTTAGGCACTTGGCTGATCTGAAAGAGTTATTTAATAAAATAGAGTCTCTCTAGTCTGATGAGGAAATCAAGATTTGTTTTCCTGATTTACTATTGAAAAACAGGGCTTCAGTTTGGCAGTGAGCCCTGTGCTTCCCAGTGGGAGGATGCAAAACATGGACAGGCTGACCAGATCAGGAAGTGAACACACTTAATTTTTATGTTTCAAGATTGGAGAGAGCTACAAAATCCAGAAAGCAGTAATGGTGGCAGAACATTAACAAAACTGTCTAGCAATATGTCTGCTTCAACAACTGCAGGCCTCATAATGCTAAAAGGGGTCTGTTTCACTTCAGTGAAGAATTTTCATTTCTGCTCTGTCCATTGAGTCACAAATGCTTTTTCTCTGCACCTTTCATCTATCTAAAAAGGATATCCTCACCTACCATTAATTAGTGTGCACACTTCTTCACTTGTCTCAGGTACCTAATGGGCCAGGCAGGTCCTTAATTGGAGCTCTTTTTCCCTGCTCTCCTTTTGCATTATTTTTTTAGTGGTGTTGGTTGCCTGTTAACTGTAATACCTTTGCTTCCCTCACAAGAATTTTACATGTCCCCACCCAAACAGGTACTGAAAAAAACACATTATTTCTACCCTGGCTGCATTGTTCTTCTTCATCTGTGCCTCCACTCTATACAAAGTTGAAGCAGGCAAGTGGCCCAAGTGTTGAGCCCAGGTAATGGGTGCACAGCCAGGGCTGCTCATCCCTGGGTCCAGAGCGAGCGGGAATTTAGCACTAATGTCTAAGCTAACCTAAGGAGGGCAACCTGGCCTATTTGCTGGGCCTGTGAAAAATGATCTATAACAAAGTGTTCCTTCCCGGCTGGGTAATACTGCATATATCAAAGGTTATATCAAAGGTAATTGGACACTCTTCTGGAGAGAGGAAAGGCCCAGTTTGGTAGAGGTGGCATGAGTTTATGGAGGCCTTTCATCTTAACACCTACATGGGCTTTCGACTGCTTAGTCTGATCAAGGTATTTTCAGAGAGGGGATTTCCTAGGTCACTGCAAATGTGGCTGAAAAGGTGCGTGTTCCTCTTCCTTTCCCTTCAGAAGTGGCTGCAGAGGGAGTCATTATGGGCTTCACTTTGTTGCCCTATAGCCTCTAAGGTGCATAGGGCACCTGCAATTTATAGAGAAATCCCACTCTCAGGAACATCTATCCCTTCTTCCACAGGACCAACAAAATTCCTATCTCAGGCTACATTAAAAAATTCCAGGTTTCCCTACCCGAATGCAGGTTATCTTATACTTTGCTTCAGTAGGGTCCCAAAGAAGCAAGGTAGATCCCTTGGCTATCAAAACAGTATCAGCCCATCATGCTGGACTGCACTGTCTATCACCAGAGACTGAGATCAGAGTTGCTATGCCACTTTACAGAAACTTCCAGAGCCTGTACTTGTGACCCTGAGCTCAAGATGTACAAAGCTCGGACAAGGTAGCTTAGCAGGAGGGCACTGTCCAGTACATTTTTGCACATGTGAGAATCCTCCATCTGGGATATTCTCTCAACCATATCAGCCAAGAGTGAGCCAGCTGTAAATACTTTTCACCAGGTTTTGGTAGGAAAGAGTAGGCTAAATTAATTAAGCTCAAATCACAGAGATTCAGCATCTGCTCCAAACAAGTGATGAACCCACACTGATACCAGAGCCTCATCTGTATAATGGAAAGAGCCATAGCACCCCTTTGCTTTGCACATCATACTGAAGTCAGCAGGTATGTGGCAACTTACACAACATGCTGGGATATTTGCACGTCCAGCAAAGAACTAGTCATGCTTTTCTATCAGTGCAATAGAGTGGAGCAAGGACACTTATGGATTAAAAATCAAATTATCTCATTTGATCACTCTCCCCAGTCTCTTCTCTCCAGTGTTTTAAACATTCCATTTGTTGAACAGAAAAAAAATTAGAATAGCAAGGCAGGAGATACATGAATATAGCTGATCTACTGGAGTGAAGCCAAACCAGCAAAGCCAGGGATGTGTTTCTATAGTACTTAGCACAGTGGGGCTGCACTGGGACTCAGAAGCCATCGTGATGCAGTGATAAATAATGGTAATAGGAACATCAGGAGATGAATACAGACAAACTATATGTCCTACAAATCTGTAAAAAATTAACATTTACCATCAGCATACACCACATGACTGTCCTTCACAGCTTGATTCAGTGCCATGAAGCATAAACTGCTGTTTGAAGGAAGAAAACATAAGGCAGGGCAATGATCACCCTTCATCAGTAGGGCTGTTTCTCCAGGATGGGCTTCCCCACTACAGGACAAATCAGCAGCAAAGTGTTTCGTTCACATATAGAGTGCTGCATCTGTAAAAAATTGCATTTGTGGGCAATTGCATTTCTGCCCAGCAGGAAATGTCCTTACATAATCAGCTAGGGCTCTGTACTGAAAAAGGACAGCTTGAGCCTTACCAAGCTATGCAGTCTTATACAGCTGTACGGCCCTAAAATAATCCTTGGTTAGTGTCTGACATTTTACTAAGTCTCTCAATCATGTTAATTTTATTTTTTTATTTCTAGTCATAACAAGGTTTGGCTTTAAGGAAGGGTAGGTTAAATGAGTTTTCTTGCCTCTGTGAATCCACTATCAGACCCGTGGTGAAATCAGTATCTTTCAGATTTTAGCTCCAGGATTACTGGAGTGTCTTTTCCATTCATATTATCCATCTAATCAACTCATTGTTGTTGTTCCTTCCTAAAAAGGAAAGGTGAGTGGAGAGGAACATTGTATGGCTAATGACTTACTAGCCTTTGAGATTAAACCTTGGACTCTATTCTGGGCAGACTAATTGATCACGTCAAACTGATTCTCAGGTGAGTGTCAAGGATACAGAAGCAGTAGTCTGAATTTTTGTGTTGCTCATGGGTTTTCTACTTTCTCATCCATACTGGCTTTTATGGCAGATCAAATGTCTCCTCTGTCTTTAAACATTCATAAAAGTGGGCATGGAAAGCTGCATTCATCCCATATTTCTTTTCCTATATGAATTCAATTTTTTAAAATGCATGTGTTTATCTGTTTAATAATCCTCTTTAATCAAATTTATTCAGTACCATTTACAAAATTCCCAAAGCCTCCCAATACATAATAAGCAATATTGCTAATAAGGTCAAGCATAGCTTATTCTTCCAAATACTCTGCATTTTTTTAGTACTGGTATTTCTAAGCCTAGAACTGTGACGAAAACAGTCAAATAATTGTACAACTTTATGAATTAAGGAAACAGCCCAATGAGAGATTTATCTAGGCTGATCCTCATAAGCAAACCATACTTACTTGAAAAATAATGGGTTAAGAATTAAATGAAGTGTGGATACTGCAGTCATTGGGTAGTTAGTTGACAGGACATGCAATCAGAGAAGCAAGTAGAGGCACAGTCAATGAGTAATTTAAAAAATCTATATTAATACAGATATTTTCATTTTGGAGGAAAGTAGTCCATTTTGATTCTATTCAGTCTCCTCAATACCAGGAAATCTTTATTTCCTGAGCTGCCAGGACACTCCTGCTCAGGGCTAAGAAATTATTGTGACAGGTGTGCACAGACAAGTAGGCACATAAGGACTGCTCATCTGACTCTCCTCAGGGCAATATTGTTAATGTAAGCTGTGCATGACATCTTATGGGGAAAGAAATACCTTTCAAACAGCTTACCAATGCAATAACAGTGTGTTACAGGAACCACTAAATAAATTTTCTGCAGTGAAATTCTCAGTGAGCTTCAATTAAATAGGAATAGTACTAATCCCTACATGCCCACACTTGAGACCTTACATTGGCAATATTACATGGACCTGCTAAATAAGTTTGAAAGTCTTTCACACATCAAGATCCATTAGAATTTCTCTTCTCTTTGTAGGATGAAGCAATGATGTTTCCTCACTCGAAGTTCATTTAAGCTCTCTGTATACACACAGTTATACTAATACCACACAATGCTGGCCACCTTCCATCATCGCAGTGTCCTGAAGATGAGGCCTGGCCTGGAAAGCTGTCTGGATGGCGAACAGAACCATTTTTGCAACAAAATTTGAAAGATGAGAACCTCATGTAAACTGCAGGGCTGATGCTACCGGGATCACACACAGATGGTAAGTCTGTGACCACACTGCCTGGGGCTTTGTGCTCACCAGACCTCACAAATTTGTTTGTAGGAAATCTGGGAATGCACATCCTCAGGAAAACCCCATATGCTGCACAATGAATGTTGGAGATACAGCAAGAATCGTTCCCCTTTCATAGTTTTTCTTCCTTTTTCTTGTAAGCAAATTGCCCATATATGTGGTAAATGAGCTTAACGATCTCCATGCAGCTTTTACTCAAATGGTTTCACTCGAGCACTTCTTTAGATACAAGAATCCCCGTGCTCAGAAATGGATCTGTCTCTAGGATGAAGTGAGCCATCTGCTTAGCTGTGTGCTGCAGCACCCTCAGCATATTAGGAGAAAGAGAGAGAAAAGCAAGCAGAATAACTACATCCAACTGGAAAAGCAAATACAAATGCATTTACACTGAAATTTGACCCAGGCCTTGCAGTTTACCCTTCAAACTCAATAACAGCACAGGCATGTTAAAGGTCAGGACCATAAAACACCTTTGTCTCACCTCTCTTCCAAAGATAGCACAGCTAACTGAGCTGCAGGGCCTGCCAGTCTGCCGACAGAGTGGCTAAGTGCTCTCTTAGGGGACAGTACCATATACTGTATAGTCAGCCACACTTCCTGAAATAGCCTGTTCCTCCTCAGAGGCCACTCTGATCACCATCAACAACTTGCAGGGACTTTTGAGACCAGACAGGAAAACAGCACAAACTGGTTTTGACATCAGCCCAGCCAAATATGTCTAGCAGAGCAAGAGCCTTCCCAGAAGCCAGGGTTTGGTACCCCTCAGGAATGACAAAATTAGTAGGCATTGAACTATTACCTTAGCAAAGATTGTGCCATGACATAACACAATGAAAATGAACGGGATATGCAAGACAATTCTTGTAAGCCCTGGTTTTCAAAGACATTGCCAAACTACAAACTTTCCAGACAACTCTGTTTGTTGTGAGATCTTAACTCCTTCGCACACTGCCAGACCAAATATTGAAAAAGCAGACACTTCTCTAGCAGGTCTGCTTGCTCTATAAAATTACTGCTTGTAGTTTTCCTCTTGCAGTTCAGATGAAGTTGGGAATAGCTGTATCTCACACAGTGCAAACAATTAGAAGCACAAGCATTCCCATTTGCTCCTGTGTGTCATTTTTAATCTCATAAAAGAAACCTAAGCCACAAAACTAAGAGAGAGATAGTTTTTCCAGCTTAGAGGTAGTTAGATGCACTTTTGATGTGTGCCTATATGATACCATGGAAGAATTCAGCTGTATGAGTTACAGCTGTATGTGCAAGTTGAACCCAAGGGTGCTGGGTGAGCTCTTTAGGTAATGGGAAAGTAACGATAAATATGCACTTATCCTGGAATGCAGTTGCAATCACTGCTTGATCCTGAAGATGTAAGCATGGTGTAAAGACTAGGCAACAGTCCTAATGTGGACACACAAACTGAGCAGGCTTTACTGCTGGTGACCATTGGATGGCACTTCTCTTCAGGGTACCAGCAATTCAAAGTTCATGGGGAGTCAGTGCATTTTAGGATTCTCTTTTGTATTGTTCAGTAATTCAGTTTCCAGTTACACTCGCATACTGTCTCATTAGACTGAAACCCAAGTGACTTATTCTGCACTCCTGTATAGATCTGAAAACCAAGTGTCACCTGGTCACTCTTAGAGTTAAGTGATCTTTACTAACATTGAACTACTTGCCATTTATCTGGGCAGTAGGAGGATGCCAGAAATGAGCAGACCTGCAGTAACTGCTTCTATGCAGTTTCTTATTCCCCACTAATGCTGCTCAATATGCAGTCTTTCAGCATTACAGGAATGAGTGCCTTCACCTCCATGTAGAGTTAGAGCAGGCACCCTGCCAGGCTGGTGGAACAGCTGATGCATAGTAACTCGAGCCTGTAATGGTGTGGTGTGGCATTAGGCAGTTATGTAGGTCTCCCTGGGGCAGTAGCAACCAACAGTGGAGCAAGGGTCTGCTTCCTTAGGGTCTCAGAAAAAGCATTGTTCTCAAGTCAGATCTAGGTCACTGCTAACTCAAAAACCTCACACCACACCCCTTTGCCCAGCATAGATGTGCCTTCAGAATTAGGACAGCTTTGAATGCTGGAAGATAAGATAGAGGAAAAATGAGGGCTGAAAGATATAGGAGTATCTACTTTGTGGTTCTCAATATCCATCTGATAAGCAAGATGTGGGGCTTTTTGTGATTTTTCCCAGATCTCCTCTTTTCACACACAACAGAGGAATCAGCCTTGCTGCTCTTTAGTCCAGCCTGAGTAAAGTGCAAGAGCTACCCAGAACACTGGGGTTCACTTGAGAGATTATAGCTGCAGCCTGCAGATAGGAAGCCAACAGCTGATTTTAAGAGGTTAAAGGCGTTTTCCAAACTTTTTCTTTTTTTTTTTTTTTTGCAGCATTCCCTTCCAGTGTGACTGTCCTGCAAATCAGAGTACTCATTTTTAATTAAAGTGCAAAAAGAAACACTGGGAATGATGTTAAATTGTTTTGATTTGACCTGTCCTGGGTTCATGGGTAAGCCTCTTAGTTAGCAATTTGTTACTGCATTTATGAAAAAGTAAGAAAGAATCCAGAATGCTAAAAACAGAATTTGGAACAGTTGTTTTGATTCTGAATAACTGCTCTGTTTAACCATCCACCTCTTAGTATTGTCAGCAAGCGTTTTTTGTGACAAAGATGCTGCTCATATACGCACACGAGCAACGTCTTGTCACTGAGACTCTTATTTGCCTGCAAACATTTCTGTGGGCTATTCTTTCTTGATTGTATACTGTTCCTGGGAGATTCATTGTAGTCCTGATTAACCATTCTCAACCAGGCAGTCAGCAGGCATCAAACAGCCCGCAAGATGAACTGACCCAACACAGAATGCAGACTGTGGATGAAGACATGTGCAATACTCTCCAAGTGTATTACATTTGATGGACACTTGTAAACAAAGGATCTCATGTTCTAAAAAGGAATTTTTGACTGCAACAAATGATATGGAGAGATCAAATAAATTTGTACCAAGGTGGCACCTTCTGTTAAATGTGATTTTATTTCCCTTTCCTCTCTTCCTTGGATATAACTACATAAGACAATTTCCCCAACAAAGGATTTCAGAGGCTTCTCTGTTTTTGTTCTCCTGGCCTTTCAGAAGTTCTTTCTCTTCTTTTCCCTGTATATGGACATAAAAGGCTGTGCTGCAGAGCTTTACATACAGTTTGGAAATAAATAATGGATGATTGACTAAGCTGGTGACAGACTGTAGCAGCAGCAGCTGTGTATGCTGGAAGCATGCTGCTGTTTGGGAATTCTGCAGCTCAATGGAGGCAATGAGGGATCTCTTCTGCTCACAAGGGATTGACACCATTTTCATCACAATAGGTGAGGCTTTCGCTTTGGCAGAAAAGATTTGATGAAACAACTCTCACATGATCAACTGTCCCATCAACATGAAAGAATGCTCAAGAACTGGACTGAGACCTTACATCCCATACTGCTTTCTAAATTGATACCTAGTTTTCAATATATATAAACTTGCTTCTCCTTAACAGCCCTTAGCATTCCAATTTACAAAAAGCTCACCTAACAGCATAAATGCTACAGTGGATTCACATCCATCTAGAAGAATCATAGAATGGTTTGGGTTGGAAGGAACCTTAAAGATCATTTTGTTCCAACCTGCCTGCCATGGGCACAGACACCTTCTGCTAGCCTAAGTTGCTCAAAGCCCCATCCAGCTTGGCCTTGAAAACTCCTAGGAATGTGTTCTCTAGAAGCTTCTCTGGGCAACCTGTTCTTGTGCCTCACCCCTCTCATAACAGACAAATGTCTCCTTTATGTCCAATAAATCTACCCTCTTGCAGTTTAAAGCCATCCTCCCTTGTTGCCACTACCTGCCCTTGTTAAAAGTCCCTCTCCAACTCTCTTCTAGCCCCCTTTAGGTACTGAAAGGCTGCAATAAAGTCTCCCCTTCCAAACCGTCTTTTCTCCAGGCTGAACAACCCCAACTCTCTCAGCCTGTCTTCATAGGAAAGATTCTCCAGCCCTTCAATGCCCCATCAGAGCCCAAGTGCCCAGTCTCCTCAGTTGTCTCAGCAGCTTTTCCAGTTTCTTTCAGCAGTATCCTGAAATGCAGAGAATCTGTAAATTAATCTTCTTATGTGCAGGCAGAAACAACTGCACCTGGAGGAAGGTTGGGACAGCTCACAGATATGTAAGATCCAGTATTTTTCTCAATATTTACCATTTCCCCCACATCTTCCAGCCATGAACAGGACTCCACAAAGACAATTTTCTTCAGGTAACCTGTGAACAGCAAATTATGGTTTAGTGAGTCACAGATCCTAAAATATCTTATGAAGCATGTGACCTCTGCATAATACTACTATTAATAATAATTAAGCAATGCAAGTGTACGCTTTTGGAAAATGCTAAGGAAAGCTCAGTGTGGAGGAGGAGAGACAGGCACAGTCAGGCAGTTTTAGATACTCACAGCACCTGGGGGCATGCAGACAGACAGGTACACCCCATCTATTACAGAATGGGATAGATAAGCACATTCTGCTCCTATGGACAGAAAATCCCTCACCACTGGACAAAAGACAGGCACAACAGCTAATACTGACCAATATCATGACCTCATCTCATGGCACACAGGTAACGACTGCAAACTGGCTTAATTTTACCTGAATGTATGTGTGCTTTATTTCACAGCAATATAATATATAAACTTATTCTTTCTGATGCTTTCAGGTTCCTGTCAAGTTTTCAAGCTGAATATCACTAAAGGTGTTGACCACTGGCAAGCCTGTATGTGGAGTCTAGTGAGCCTAAGACAGCTGAAATCTAGACCTGGACATCACATCATATGTTAAATGAAATGCAAGGTATCTCTCAAGCACAAATCTTGTCTGACTTGGAAAGGTGACAGCTTCTCACATTTCCCTCCGAGAACTACATTCCTCTTGAAAAGCAAGCAAACAAACAAACAAAAGCAGTCCCTTATGCTGTGGTCAATGT
Organism: Rhabdornis inornatus; assembly: GCA_013397075.1. Lineage (NCBI taxonomy): Eukaryota > Metazoa > Chordata > Aves > Passeriformes > Rhabdornithidae > Rhabdornis > Rhabdornis inornatus. The sequence goes on along the minus strand of VWZS01000721.1, from coordinate 134,553 downwards.
GGTGACCCTATGACTGATGTGACGTTTCCTAATATTTTAGTACAGCCAACACTACTTAACTCCTCTCCAGGAAGAAGGATCTGGTGGACTAAACTGACCTTTGCCAGTCATCCTGCACATCTTATGGCAGCTTTGAATTCTCTGGCTGAGAGATCCAGCTCTCAGCTGAGGGACAGACACCCTTTGCTATCAATAGAGTCTAAGTTGACCAATAAATAGCAATCATTCAGACATTTCTGTTATGGTCTGGTTTTGGATTTACAAGGTTGTGGCATTCATCTTCATAGGCACCAGCAATGTCAGGAAAAGCGTTTGGATATTTCTGGAAGAACTACAAGGTGGAAAACTCATTTAGGTACTTAGGCAACATTTGGGACTAAGCCACAGTTTGGTATATTCAGTATAGTTCATAATGCAAGGACCATCCAGTTTTGGGTCCACCTATTTTGTGGCCATTTCTGATCACATCTCCACCCATAACTCCAGTGGCCACTGCCAAACTCTTCTGTAAGAAAATTTACACTTTTCATAGCTTGTTTCAGACCACCACTTTTGATCAGTAAGCAAAGGAAGAAATCTCAAAGATCCCTTAGGTTGGGAGAAGAGAAAAAGTCACTTATGTCTCAGTGCTCCCTATGCCATGTACATCCATGAGCTCAAGCAAATGCTGGAAGAGGGAAGCAACTACTCCCAATGTCACTTTGCTACATCCCCCTCCAAGAAAACAGCTCCTTCTTCGATAGTTTCTGCAGCTGCTCAGATCTCAGCAATTAATCCTCTGTGGCAATCTCCTTTCCCTTGGCAAAGTCAGCATTTCAGCACAAGAGATATATGTTGTCCTTGTGAATTCTCCCAAGCTGCAATCAATAATGGTAAAATGAAACCTCTGAAATGACTCAAACTTACTTTGTGTAATATGACTAGCAGACAGATTAAAAAAATGTCCCAACAGGAATTTTCCTTCCTTAATATTTAGTTTCCACACATCAATTCCACTCTAGGTACTGTGACTAATATCCACCACCGCCACACCCGCCCCCCAGGATTTCCTGATTTTAGATCACATGTACTTTGAGCAAGATTTGTAAGTAATTTATCTCTCTCTTGGCTTGAGGTACCTAAAAATGCTGAGCATCCATTTTCATAAAGTAAGATTTCTTGAGGATGCATCTAGTAGGGCACCTGGAAATGAAAGCACTTGAAATCATGTAATCACTGCTGAATATCTTAGCTATAATTTTCTCTTGTGAAAGCATTTTCAAAATTGTACTTCTATCACAATAAATGTGGTGCTATTTGCTTCTCCTTGTGGCTCTGGCTTTTGGATTCGAGTGAATAGATGTGTGTCTGTCCCACACTGTGACCGCAACCTCAATAAGGTCCAGAAACTTAGCAGTGGGGACTAACATTACCAATGCATAAAGCCCAACTCATTGGCCCTGCTAACAAGGAATTATCCAGGCACCAGTCTCAGACCTGCATTAACACTTTTACATGGAGCTATGCTGCAAGCTATCCCAGTTTGCCCAGCACTACAACACCGCATGCCACCACTGTAGGCTGTACATACCCCAAAGAGAAACTCAAGTGTCCATTTTAAAATGTTCTCATGGTTGCAGAGAGAAGCTTGAACACATTGCACCACAGCTGCAGCCTTACCATGTAAGAGTTGCATGGGTAATGAAAAGATGCATCCCAATATATTATTGAGAAAAGAAAATTAACTGTATTTTTTTCAGCCATCCTCTAGTTCTTAAGCACGAGGTAAGACCTACAAAATACCTTGGCACAATAATGCACCCAAAATACACCCAACTGTTCAAATATTCAATGCAGACATGGTGTTAGGCCTAGCAAAACAATGTCTCATCCTGTGCAGTTTTTCTGCTGTTGGTCTGCAGCAGGAGAATCACTCTCTAATGATACCCCCAAAGCTGACATGTTCTAGGCATCAGTGAGCATCGACCCATTTTTCAGCAGCACATGGGAAAATCTGTTTCAGGAAAATCAAAGTTCCTGAGTGACTGGTGCCAGGGAAGTTACTGGGCCTTGGCTTCTGCTACCCTGGTGCAGAGGACACAGGAGATCATGGTCTGGCACTTGTTTGCCCAGTGATATGGAGTACACACACCAAAACAGTTTGAGGGACCATGAACAGGTGTTGATGGTGGACGGCCACTGGTGGGATCTGGGAAAGGAGATGGAGCCGGGAAACTGGGGTGAGGAGGGGAATGGAGGAGGTGGAATCCCAGCCCGCATGGAGGTGAAACCCTTATGTACGGGAAGGCAAGACACAGGGGAGCAAAGGCTGGAGGGACTGGAGGGACCCCAGTCTTAGGGAGAGCAGGACAGCGGGCGGGGGATCTGTGGGGTCGGACAGTCCGGGGAGCTGAGGGTCCCGGCGTACGCTCGCCCCTTGCCGGGCCGGCGCGGTGAGCGGGGAACGGAGCCGGTGCATCCCCACGCCCGGGGCTCGCCCCCGCCGCCCCGCGCTGCTCCGGGCGGGGGTCGCAGCGGAGCGGGGGGCGGCGGTGCCCGCGGCGGGCGGNGCTGCTGCTGAGCCAGGAGCCGGCCGGGCAGCGCCCTCCCGCCGCCGCCGCCGCGGCGGGGCTGAGCGAGGAGCAGCGGCAGGCGGTGGAGGCCATCGAGGTTGACTGCTACAACAGCCTGGCAGGTCAGCGGGGCCGCGGGCGGGGGGTGGCGGGTCCCCACCTGCGCCGCGCACACCTCCCTCCCTTCTCCGCAGAGCAGCGCTGCCGCCCCGCTCCGCTCGCCGCATCTCCTTCCCTTCCGCTGGCTTCCATTTTCGCGGTCGCTCTCCCGCTGGGCACAGCCGTGCTGCCCCCGGGCAGCGCTGGGGAGGGGGCGCACGGCCGCTCCTGGCGCTCGGGCTCGCCCGCGACCCCCAGCCCTTCCCCCGGGCGGCTCCGCCCGCCGCCGGTGAATCCATGCCCTCCTCCCCCGGGAGACAGGTGCCAGGGCGGCAGTGCGTGCGTGGGGTGCTCCGGCTGACAGAAATCGTGGCTCGTGAAATGGCCAAGATTGCCTGCTGCACCGTACCCTCAGCCCGAGATGTCCTTCAGTCCCTTCGCCACAGCTCGGGCTCTGGAGCCTGTAATTAACGGTATTATAGAGAGACGGACTCCTACCACATTTGATGTAAGGAAGGGGAAGGGTTTGGGCGCGACTGCAATACCTCCAAATAGTTCTAGCAGATATAAAAAGAATTTTTTGGCTTCTTAGCACTTAAAGTTGAAAGCCAGTACAATCCTGGCTTTTTGCTAGCTTCCAGTCATCACTGTGGTCAGTAGACATTTGATCATGCCTCCCTTTGCTCCCTGCCATCTGTTCAGAAGTGCTGCAGGAAGATGGAGAGGAGTGGTGGGGGGTTTAACTACTTTGTAGTCTGATTCTGAAGTCCTTGCAGAAACAGAACTCCTGTTGACTTCAAGAAGCTCTATCCAAACAAGTGCAGGATCAGATGTTATTTTTGGTCCCCAGCAGCGCATGTTTTTTTTTCTTTCCAAGCCTGAAAGCATCTCTACAACAAAAACTTGTGCCTAGGTACATGCAGGGAAGAGAGCATTCATAACTTGAACACAATACACAAAATAGCAGCATTAAAAAAGCTCTGCTGTTCTGCAGGATGAAGGGTCACTCATCACCCTTTATATCCTTGGGAATAAAAAATGGTGCAAATCAGGGCATTAGCTTTTGACTTTCAAGACAGAGTTGGTTAGCTTTGTTTCCTGTTCTCTAGTGCTAGAAAAGATGCAGTATAAAGTGAATGGTTTGAAACGCCAAGCCAGCATCATCTCGTCATAATGCATGCCAATCTCTTACATTCAACATGCCTTTTGGGATGTAATGGGGAGCACAGTTTGGCTCCTTTTCATCATGTTTCCAAATACTCTTCCTTCGAAAGCCTATTGGAATCTCGTAGGTGGAGAGGAAAGTGAGATTTCAGAGTGATACCATAATTGCACAGATGTAATTTTGTCTCTACAAATTTCTGTTCACAGGTTTATTAAAATCCATTGTATTTGGCAAGGATCATTTAGATTGGCAGGGTTACACAAAGAGCCCAAAATACTCTAAACAATATAGATTGGTGAGTTCCTGGGCTTGAAAAAGGGCTCACAGGCAGTATCTCTGCTGGATGCAAATGAGACATGGTAGGTAGAAGGTAAATGAAGTGGGAGAAGGGAATGGAATTTGCTTCTGAGGCACTTTCTGCCAGTACACAAGTTCCACTTGCTAGAAATGTCTTGACTCCGGCTGATGGAGTTGTCCTGTGTCATTGTCATTGTCCAGCTCATTTTTTACAGTTTCATGTTTGTGTGAGGAATTTTTGTCACTGTTGGTTGTATTTGATCTTGTCAGCAGTAGGAATTGGTGTGAGAAACATTCTCCATCTTTATCCTAGATATGAACAGATTTTTTCCTAAATTTAACCAGTATGAACGCAGAAGGAGGTGAGTATAATTAACCCTGGACTTACAAGCAGTGCTTTTCCTGAGATAACCTCACAGCAGGTCAAGCTGTCATTTTGCACAGGCGGTTGTCACATGTTTTCAGTAGATGGCATGCACAGAGCAGAGAACAGCATTTGTCTCAGAAATGCATAGCTTTCGTGTGTGTCTGCTGTGCTATCTGCGGGCAATTTTAGAGGAATGTCCTGCATGTTGGCGAGGGGAGTGTGCAGTTAAACTGGAATTGCAGTGTTTTTACTCCTAGCCCACTCACAGAACTCCCATTCTAGCAGGAGGATCAGTGAATTCATGTTGAAAGAGAAGGAAAGAGAGGAGAGGGAGTTTCCCCAGAAATGTAACAATAGTATATATTTCTAATTGCAGCTTCAATCCGTGCAGGAGTGAGACTTCATTTTCTAAGTGTGATGCAGCAGAAGGCACCAGTTTCTTTACACAGTGGGCTCTAGCAGAGGTACCAGCACATACTGTAACAGCTGAAGTCAGTGCTACTTGACATGGGGAGCAGAGGAAATGCAGGGAGTTTTGCTTCTGAGCACTGCTGGCTGCCTAGAGCTGTTTCTAAAATAAATAAATCTGTATAGTGCAGAAAGCATAACAGCAGTACATGTTAGCTCTGGAGAAGGCAGCTTTTCACTTAGCTCTGAAGTATAGCCGGTGGCATTACCAGCTGTCATCTGAGCGTCCTTATTATCAAGTTCTTTTAGCACCTCCGCTTACTCTCTAAGCCTGGCATTTGAGAAACCCACCTTGCCTTTGCGCTGTCGTTTTTCATGTGGGCACCACACATCCACCTGTCAGATGCTTTGCATCACAGCTACAGATGCACACACACATTCACTTGTTTAGATGCAGTATGAGAGTCAGAGGAGAGCATCAACTACAGGTAAATATGCACATAGGTGAGAAATACACCCAGAGGGCATTCTGTGTGATCTCATGGGTAAATGCGGGGGTTGTTTGGTTGGTTTTTTTGAAAATCTGATCAATTGCATGAGTAGGCACATGCAGGCAAATACTAAATGGTTGTCAGTGCCTGTCATTGCCTGCTGAAGGTAAATTTAGGCAGAAATTTGCGCAGATTCTTGTTTAGATCTACCTGTTTCACAGAGCAGCTTCAACAGGCAATTCTACTGTAAGATGGGGTGGCCAGCTCTCATATTTATTTAAAGCCCCCCAATATTTGCTGTGTTTTCCAGGGTCTGCTGTTGTAGAGCTGTGTGACACACCCACAGCTTAAACTATTTAGCCCATTTCAGAGAATCCTAGATCTGCTGGGTTTTAAGTTCTTGTGATTTTTTAAAAATTAATATTTTAAATCAGCCAAGGATTTTCAGAACTTCCCATTGGCAGAGCTGCTCATATTTCTTTCACTAAGTTACTAGCTGGGCTTCATTTTAAGCTCCAAGAGTTTTGCCTTAAAGGGACTGCCCTTCACATATGTGCTGCTGCGTTCTTGCATGGGCCTGCCAATGTCCCATCATTCTACCACAAGTCGTTCTGATGAATGTCACCAGAGGCAAGAGCAGCAGCATGGCCAAGGCTCCCAGAAATTGCTAGGGTAGGCAAAGACAAAAGCCTACCAGCAGCATAGAGCCTTGCGGAATGAATGCAGGGTTGTAAGGCAAACAGTCTTTTCTTTATGACTCACTGACGGTCTCTGACCTTGAGGAAGTCACTTGACCTCTTTTTGCCTCTCTCAGCCCTCAGAAAAATAAAGAACAAGGACCACAATCTCATCCTGATGGTGCATTCAGCTGAGTTTTCTACAAGTTAGTGGCTTATGTTCTACTAAAAAACAGATGGATGTACAAAGAATGCTTGTGGAAAAGTGAACTGGCCAAATACACCTCAGGTCTTGATCTCTCTTCCACTCGTACAGCATATTTGATCTAGAACAAGCTCAAATGCTTTATGTACTGCATGCTGATGGGGGTCATTTACCTACTACAAATGCAACCATTAAATGCAATGATTATTTTATTCCACCATTACTGCCTAAACGTTTACAGAATTAAAAGCACTGTGTCTGCTCTGCAGAGAGAAACAAGTCCTAGTCTTTCCAAAGCAGCAAAATGCTAAGGGTAAGCACAGTTTTAAGCTTTTCTGGTGAGGGAATGTTGCAGTGTGATAAGCAAACCTTTGTTGATTTTCCTAAGCATGCAGAAATTCTAGAGCTAATTCTGGCAGGAGAAACAGAACCAGAGAGAGATCTGGGGATGACGAGTGGCACTGGGGGATCTGGTTGCTAATCCTCCCTTTCTGTGCTAACCAGCTGTATTATCTTCACCAAATCTTTCGTAAACTTCAGTTTATCCATCTGCATTTTTGACCTCCTGGGAGTATTGTAAACTGTCAATTACATGAATATAAAATAAATGTAGTGTGTTTATATTGCCATTCACGTACCTGTAGTTTACTATAGGAGTCATGGCAGAAGGGCACAATGCCTGGACAGAGTATCAAAAATTTAGCTCTCCTAGATATATTTCAGCCTGGAAAATGATGTTTGGCTTCCTACACTGACAGAAATTTGCACTGGTACCATTCCAGTTACTATGTGAAGGTCATAGTGACAGTCCTACAGAACATGACATTTCCAGCAGCATAGGAGCCTTCTAGCATCCTCAGGCTGGGATATAGGTACTGCTTCCAATTACTGCCATTTACATGGTCTTCTGTGAGTAGTTCTAGTGAGAAATCCAAATAAAAATACTTATAATACGTAATCCAAGTAAAAATGTAACTGAACATGAGAAAAGCTGATAAAACTTTCCACTGACCACCCACTAGGAGACGTCAAAAGGAGTCTCTGCTAAAAGCCCATCCCAGTATATAGCCGTTAGCAAGTACAGACTCTACCAGGACACATGGTGCTGTGGGTGTTAAAGCAGTTTTGGATTGTTGCTTAATGTGATTTTTTTTTAATGTGCTGCATCAACAAAAACACCCTCTATAAGGATGCCATACAGTGGGAAAGAAGGGCAGCAGCAAACAGAGCAGCAGGATATGGTCTACATTTTCACTGCTTGGCAGGGGGTATTTCCTGACACTCTTGTTTGGGATACTTCTGACCAGCCTGGAGTGCTTGGAAACTCCTTGTTTTACTGGACTGATGCAATTACTGCTCCAGGGAGGTGCAACTGCAGGAGAGAATAAACATCAATGGCTGTGTGTGGTTTTTTAGTGATAAGCTCAAACTCTGACATGTATTTAAGAAAGATGTGGAATTTAAAGCCATTGTCATGAATTGTTCTTTAGAAATACTCAGTATTTACCTATTCAATTTTATTTAGGATAACAAAAATCTCCCCTGTTCACAGAGTTTCTTGTGCATTGAAGGGGTGGGATGGAAATACATCCAGATGCCAGGGGGGTGGAAGGAAGGAAAGAGAAAGGATAGCACGCTGCCACCAACCTTGGTTTAAATAATACGTGTCCGAGAGCATCTCTTGCTGAGACAGGAGATGTGTTTTTCTTCATATATGTCATTATTCATCCCAAGGTTTTCAAAACTTGAGGCTCTGTGGGTTGCAGGTTTTTTTGCAGCCATTTCTATCACAAGTTTAATTCCCTTTCCATGAGGAGAAGCCTGTCCTAGCTGACCTTGTCAGCATTTGCCTGAAACAGAGAACTGAGAAGGTATAGATCTCCTGGCCAAACTGTCCAGAGGAGCTGCAGTCTTGGTGACCTGAGATCCCTCAAAGTTTAGCTACAGCTTACTATGGGAGATGAAGTAGGAGATGCCAAAAATCACAAAGCTTCTCCAACAGACTGGTTAATTTGTTTACCTGAAGAGTAGTGCTTGTTTTCCACCATGAGAACACTGCTGTTCTCTCAGAGTTCTGTAGTAGCACATCCTTCCAGCTTTACTCCATCCTCTTCTGAAATGTCCTAGGCTTTCCTCCAGCAAGAGTTATGCAATGATTAACAGCCTCTTCCACCTCCACAGGTTTCCATCAGTGCTGTGCTGAAGATGGTTCAGCTGGTTCAGTAAAACCTAGTGTTAAAGCTGTGTCCCAGTCAATTGGTGAATATACCCATGAGCCCCATAGTTACCACATTTCCTGAGAACTGGGCCACTTCTGAATGGTTCAGCAGGTGGAGCATCCTTCTCTTCTTGCTGTTCACTTGGGCTCAGGCCCAGAAATATCTAACCCAGAACCAGACCTCTTTCTCCAGCCTGAATCTTAGAACTGCTTATCAGTTCAGCAGCACATACCAAGTTCCTTGTCACTGTCCTCTAGAATTGCAATGGATGTTCCAAGAATGGAGGATCATCAGGAGTTCTCACATTAGGATTTTAGGATGGTAAAGGAGCTGCTGTGAGGAAAAGAACAGTAAAAGTAAACCATATAAACAAAAGGGGAGATCTAAATGTTGCCAGCTTCTTGACATTGTGTTGTGTCTCAGAAAGTAACATACAAAGGACTGTGAAATGAAGGAAACAAAATGAAAAAAGGAAGAAAATAAACTTTTGAGAAAAATTCTTGGCTATTTATTTGCTTCTTTGTTCTCTCACTTCATGGATGAGAAACTGATAGGGAAGGAAGACAACTGTTCATTAATTCTGGTTTCAGCTTACTCAGATGACCATACCAGTGACTAATACTGAGGGTTAAAAATGCTTTGAAGAAGAGTCAGAATTAACTACCATTAACTAGAAAGATTTAACAAAGTGTTACTAATGGCTGCTCAGGAATCTGTCCTTTTGTTCAATTCTGCACTGCAACTTGTATGGGAAACAGTAGGCTCAGGACACTGATGGATGAATGCAGGTAAATCTTCTTGTGGTGGCATGGAGTGCTACTATTCTGTTCTCTTTAACAAAGCTTGTAGAGTCAGTGCAGTTTGTGGAAGCTTTGCTGGAATTGCTGAACGTAACTCCAGCTGGGGCACACTTGCTTGAGTGAAGCTGAGAGATGGTAGTAGTGGTTTTATACACTTGCCTATGCAGCTGAAAATGGCAACCATTGAATGTGGGGCTGGAGCAGAAAAATCCATCTCAGGATAGTCGTTTGGAGTTGAGGACACTGCTAGAAACAGCACTAAGACAGTTCGTGGAAATGGTTTAGGCACAGTCATGTTTTTTCTCTGATAACCTGTGGCAAAAGTGACAGCTGTGAGCAGTGTTTAGCTGTCATAGCTTGACATGCCAGAACTCATCTATTACTATGCATAGGCAATAACTGATGTCATGATCTTTACTTCAAAATCCACTCAATTTTCCCCACTTTCCAGAATTCTTGACACGCCATTGCCATGAGGCTCATAGGCTGGATAGCACCATCTGCTTCTCCTTGTCTTTGTCCTGTGTACCCAGTTCTCCCATCATATGTCTCAGCACAGAAGCTGGGGCTACTTGCACAGTCTGTGCTTCTACCCTTTGAATTCCTTTATTCACTGTCCCAGTTGCAACACAGCTATGTCAAACTTTTTGACCTCCCACACAAAGCTTTGTTCTTTCCCAGATGCCCCCCTGTCTCTGTTCTGCCAGTGAGGTCCTCTCATTCCCTTGGTGGGTGATGTGACATTTACAGGAAGCCGGTCAGTTGGTGCTGGTTACCTGGTTTTGTGTGACCTCTCTACAACAGGCTGTATGTGTGCAAGCATGAGACTATTCCCTATCTTTTCATGCTGTGTCACTCACCTTGATAAAATTACCAACTATTCCAGTCAGGGCCATGAATTCTAACACATGCTTGTCCTATGCGGCCATGACCATAACTCTGCTCATCACAGTAGCACATACTTACCTTGAAAGCCTTAGGCAGTACAAGTCACCATCACTGAATAGTTCTGCAATAGCCTCCCAACAGAAGTCTGGGGGAAAAGGCAATCCCATGCTATTGGCAACCTTTAGTAGTTGTGGATGTTTTCCAGAAAAAGCATAATTGTCTGACATGTCCTGTGTCTCAGGGTCCTGACTATGGTGACATCTCAGTCCTTTCCACTCACATGTACCATCCACAAGGCAGGAACTGCAACCCTGTACATATCCCTGGGTGCAGAGAGCAATCATCCTTACATTGCTGCACAAGCTTTTCAGGACCCAGGACACTAATTGTTGCTTGCAAGGCTACAGCATCTTTCCTTCTCCAGCACATCTGTGTTTGACAGGTCAAATCTCTGCCCTACTAAAGGAACTACTTTTATAGCCACTGCTCAGTATTCCCATTCTTTCTTTATTGGGAGCACTGCCCACTGCATTTACTTGCTGCCAGTTTAGGGGGCTGTCATGTAGATTGTTCTGCATCAATGGCAACAGCAACTCCTTTCATATCAGAATGGCAGACAGCAAAACTCTGTTAATCTCGCTGTCGATCCAGCTATCTGGGAGCTGCTGGAAAGAAGCAGCTGGGTCAGCCACCAAAGAGCCACTGAACTACCTCAAATTTTGATTCCAAAGCTCCTTTGACGCCCTGATTACAATTGTCAGTTTCCACGCTCCTGACATTGTTCTGGCCTGGCCACACCAGAGACATCTGACAAAAAGCTCATTTCCTACCTGATGAAACTCAGATGAGTTATCTTGAGTATAAGTCACCTTGTTCTTCCTATTAGTCACCTTATTCAGTAAAGCAAAAGGGTTCAGAGCCCTCTTGGTAGAACCCAGTCAGGCAATGGTGAAAATTTGCTGCCCATCTGATGTGTCTGTAAGGTTTAGGCTAACACATAAAGACTGCTTTCAGATCAGCTCAGTTGGATGCTGCTTATCTTCAGCCTTTTCCTGCTTGAAAGACTCCTCTCTGGACAGCAAAGCTGTGTACTGCTACCTGAAGCAGGAGAGGAGAATACAAAACAAACAGTGTGGTGTCCTTGCCCCACACATTCTCCAGTGTATGGGAGAGGAAATTTACTCCTGAAAGTAAACTAGAAGCAAAGGATATGTCTGGGACTTGAAAATTTACATCAGACCTTTAGTGCCTCCTTTGTGTATTCCTGAACCAATGTGACTAACAAACATCTACCCCTGGTGTGCTGTGTTCTCCCTGCAGTCACCACGAAATCCAGAAATGTACCGTGATATGAAAAATATCTTTATGATATAAAGGACAATTTAAGAATCTTTCAATCAGCTTCAGGGAAGAAGCTGTGAGAATTCACATTTGTCTTCTCCACTCCTGCTTCCAGAGGGCAGAAAGATTTTATTTCATCCACACTTTCAGAGAATAAATCCAAGCAAACAAGAGCTGCCCCGAGAGATCACCCTACCCAGCTGATCATGAAGAAGCAGAACTGCAAGATCAGCTGAAAGAATGAGAGAAAGAGTGTCTTAGGGTACTCTGGAAAGCCATCCTAAGTCAGTCCTAGCTGTTGTTCTGCAAAGACACCTTTTTTGTTGTCTAGTGATTCAAAAAAGATCAAATCAGAATCTCTGTACCATGCCTGAAGCAATCATTCTCTCATCAAACAATGTGGTGGAAAGTTAAGCCTAAACTCCTTTAGTCACCATATATTTTTAATACTAACATAATTCAAATCCTAGATTACTGTCTTCTTAAATGCTTTGCAATGATTAATTGCTTAAGACACAGTAGTATGTTCATGTTGCAAGGAAACCAGAGCAGTGTAAGATCCTCACCTATACTGGAAATACAAAGCGAATGGATTGATTTTCCTTTCTGCATTCCCTAACTACTGTGATGGAGCTCAGACTGAGGCAACTGAGGAGCTTTGCTCATGAGGTGGGGTGGTAAATTAAATTAATGGATTAATACAAAATAATTTTTAAGCCCCAGGTTTGATTAACTTGGAGTACAGTGCCGGAAGGTATCATGGAGTTAAAGAACCTAATAAGGTTAGAAAAGAAGGTTTAGACATATAGCAAATCAGAACATTCACTGCCCTATTAAATAGGATAAAAATTGAAAAGCAAATATTACATTTTCATGCTTGAGGACTACTGCTAACTGGTTTGAATTTTTGAATAAACTTCTCTAGGATTTTAATTTCCCTGTCTATGACCATGTCACATAAGTGACTCAGTCATTCTTTGATCATCTGGTGTATTCACATCCTTTTTCTCTTTGTTTTTTTCCAGCTCACGAGCTCACAAATTCTAGCAAAAATTCTTAGTAGAATCATAGAGTGTGCTCTTAAATTTTGTATCACCAAATTCTATTCCAAATAAATTTACTTCTGTGTAGCAGGTTGTGTAGTTCTTTTTATATCACATTGTCATCCTCATCCCTTTTGACAGTAGCTTTGCACTTGACAGTCAGTCGGTCATTCTGACTTTTGCATAGGGCTATTAATAAAACAGTAAGCAAGCTTCATTCTGAAATTATTGCTGAGATATTCTACTAGGGATCTCTTTTCAGACCAATATCCTTGTCAGCAGAACCTATTCATCACATAATTGTGATGAATAATTCCCCTTCCTTAGCACAATCAAAAAGGTACTGTCAAGACAGAGAATTGTATTGATTCGGTACAATGATTTTGGTGTTCCTGGTCTCTGAACACAGCAGCTATTGGGGTGGAAGTTACCCTCAGAGATGCACTCCTACCTCATTCTTCCACTGCCAGCAATTCATTGAGCAGATGTGGTTTGTGAAGGCTTTTGGGAGTGGTCTGAGATTTTTACCTGAAGCACTTTGCCACAGCTTTTATTAAAGAGCAGACATCTTATTAGAGGACTGGCTTACGCTTCTGCATAGTTCAAACCCTGACTTTTTCAGGCAAGTAATATTTTGAATCATCCCTCTGGTCTTTAGTTTATTCGTTTTCAGCCTGATTTCCGAAGGAAGTGAGTCGTAAGTACATATGCTTTCTGCTGTCTGCCTGTCAGTCCTCTCTCAGTAACTTTCAAACCTGTTGAAACCTGTTGGCCGGCTCGATTTGATAGGAAGACAGCTATATCAATGATACTGAATTAATATGGTATAAATGGAGGATAGGAAAGAAGCAGGGACACTAGAGGCCCAACTGCATCACGGTGATGTTTAAACTGCCTCTACATGGTCTGTCAAAGCTCAGGCAGGTGACAGCCTGGCACAGGGAGGGTTAGTTCACTGTTGCCGACAAATCACTCTTCTACTTAATATTTTTAGTGCATTTTTAAGGAAAATAAGATTGAGAACTTTGTTTTATCCTTCTCTTCAGTTAGTTAGAAAACAGTTGACTTAGGCATCCTCTGCCTCTTTGATTCTGTCAGTTGTTCTGTCCATCCCTCCCCCAAAGGCCATAGAGATTTCCCTCTGTTTTAAAACATCATTAAAATGGAAAGGCTTTAGGCTACACTGGAACTGGATAAAGCATATGAATAAGTAATTAATTTAATGAAGGAAATATTCTTCATTTGACATCTCCATCTTGCCAGATGAATCTTTTCAGCTAGAGAGAGTTCAAGGAAAATCCAAAAGCCTTTCAGTCCCTATGAATTTTACATGGTAAACCTGCTCTCCACCCCTCAGCAGACTCTGCAATGGTAATCTCTTTCATGTGTCCTGGGAGGTGAACCATGAGCTGCCACAGGGCACAGCACACAGATGTAATTCAGCCACATCATCATGCCTTGTTCATGGTACAGCATAAAGTGCTAGCTTTCATCCCAAACTGAGCATGCTGCAGCAAGCCAGGCTTGAGGCCATCATGGCATGCACAACTGTCTGTGACTTCATTACAGAGCCTTCATGTTGTTCCAGCTGCATTTCACAGTACTGCTGTCAGATGTTTGAACGACTATGAGCAAAGGATGCTTTTCTCTTCAGCAGAGAAAGCATCTTGAAATCCCCCATGTCCTCCGAAGTGCTTCCCTATTTACAGAAGTCCCTCTTTGTCTCATACAGGTTTTGAAAAAATACCATCATTCCATTATGACCTTAATTTCAGTGTTTAATATATTCCAGTAAGAATTATAAATATTTGATAGCACTTGTTGGAGTTGAGTGCTGCTGAACACCAGACATTTACTAGGTGGTTGTCTCGTGTTGCTGATCTCTGCTAAAATTCTGTGTACTTTTCCCGTGTGAAAACAAGTCAAGAGACAAGATTCCTTCAGTGGCTGTCAACAGCAATAGAGGGCCAGTGGAGGAAAGGGTACAGTGTAGAGAAGGTGCCACAATGAGAAAGTGAAGCTACACAAGGTGAACAAAAGCAAACAGCAACAAAGAGGCAGTGGAATAAATTGCAACTGAAACAGATCTGAAGGCCAGGCATGTCTAGTTGACTGGACTAGACTGGATTAGATAAGCACTGATTCTAAAAGACAAAGACAGGTCAAAGATTACTAGATAGTCATAGAGGAGGAAACCTCCCAGGTGTTTGACCTGACAACAGATCGACAGTAACAGCCTTGGCAAAAACAAACAGAAGAAATTTCCATCTCTTCTAATGTGGCTCCAGCAGGAGCTAGGATTTATAAAATCAAAATGTCATAGTAGTTAAAACCTGAGTAAATCTCTTGCTCTATGAGCTTTGATACGACTTTGCTCCTACTTCTGGGTGAGAAAAATGAGGATATGCAGATCAGAAGATGCAATATGAAGATCATCTCCATGTGAAGCTCTTTATTTTGGTAAAATAAAGATTTACTGGTACATAGCTGGAGGCAGATTTTGGCTTCAGAAAATTCTTGTTTGCTTGAAATCTAGATTTTAACTATGGCTTTAATATTACCACAGCCAAGAATTTTCAGTAAGCCGCTGGTTTTGATTTGAAGGACTGGTAACTACAGGAAGTGGTAGGCCAAAATACTCTTACAAAACAGAAGCTATTGTGGGATCAGATGAAAAGTTGGCTGAAATTCCTTGCTTCTCAAAGCCTTGACCCTTTGGAGGAAAACTGTTGTATTACATCACTGAATTTGTGACAAAAAGGAAGCAAAAATCACCACAAACTTACCTTAAAGTAGCTTAAGAATCATCTTACAGAAATGACTAACACTTTTAGTAGGCTCTTCAAACCTACAGAAGTCTGAGATAGCAGAATATAAACACATAGCAAAGGCTAGCAGTCATGCCAGCTGTTCTTAAATGCTTACTTGTTCCCATGTCTGGCCAGGATATTGCTCTGACATCCTCCAACAGGACCTTCTGATAGGAATTAGAACTAAGTGGCAGCTGTCAAGGGCAACCTGGGATTGTTCATGCTCTGAGTGTTCAGGACAATCAAGAATGGGACTCAAGAGCTGTCAAGAGTCTTCTATCCGTACCCATGGGTGGTACAAGTGTACAGATAAGACATATCCCAGATAACATTTTCTTAAGTATTTGCAAGGCTATGAACCTTCACAATTTTCCCAAGCAGTCTCTTTTTAAGGTTTATCCTTTTCACTGCTATAGAGCTTTTCCTAGCTGAAATGTAAGCCCTCTTACTTTTTGAGCACGAGGAGAACAGATGGTTTCCTGATTATACCCTTCTTTGCATTTGAGTTGCTTTTTTTCTTTTTATGTGGATGAAATAGGGTTAGCTCTCTTCCTTCACTGTCTTGGTGAGGCCCTGTCCTCTCTGGACCACTTGTTATTGTCAAGGTCCATCTGTGGATTTTCAGCAGGATTGCTTTCCAGCTGCCTGCTCCCTTGCTTAACTTACACAGTTGGGTTTTCTCCTGCTATCTGTAGGACCTTTAACTTGCCTCTGTCAAATTGCATCCTGTTTTTATCAGAACACCACCACCAATTTGTGGGGATCCTTTGGAATTCTGCCCCTATCTTCCAACAGATACCAGCTCCTCACATCTAGGAGTTATCTGCAAATTGACAAGACAGTCTGCAGTCTGTCATTTAGGTCTGTAATACCAAATACCATGGGGCCTAGGGACAGATCAGTGCAAACTCTAGTTAATGTTGCCTTTCGTTTTGTTAACAGAATCAAGTCTATTCATTTAGACTATGCTCCTTCAACTTGCTTAAGAAAATGTCACTAAAATTTGTCATTTAACTAGCGTAAAAACCAAGATATCTACTGTTTTTCCTTTATCTTCAAGATTGATTACCCTATCAGACTGAAGTTAAATTGATCTTTTCTGACAGCTCATATTAGTCCTAGGTGGGCTGCCAGCCACAAAAAGCCTGACACACAGGCTCAGCAGGTGCTGTGAGAACTACTAAATACCTTCTGATATGTACCATGGTGGAAGCATGAGCATACTTCAGTCACTGCTACTGCCTCTCTCTCCTAGAACTGCTAATTGGAATGATGAAGTCAGGATCTTTCTTCTGGAAGGGGTATGAAGGACTCAGGAGCAGCAGAGAACTGAAAGAGACCATGCTATGTATTGGGAGGAAAGCATTGCCACAATGGCATGAGGGGGAGGAACAGTTGGTCTCTGCTCACAAATTGAGTCAGGCTGAGAAGAAGAGGAAGGCTGTTTGGAAGAGGTGGCTCACTTTGGGCTCTGCAAACATTTGTGGATCCACACTTCATTTAGCATTAATCCCTCCCTATGGAGAGAGGCAACCTGTCATACAGTTTGGATTTTAATTTTCCACCCATTTCCCTGCAAGCAGAAACATACGGGCATGTTTAGGCCTTTTTGGTACCTGGAGAGGAATAAATGAGAGCCACTGGCTGGAAAGTTGTACTGTCATTGTGATACTCCCTTTTCATCCCATTAAGGTTGTCTGGGAACTAGGAGTCAGCTGATCTGATTATTGCCAGACATTATCAAGCTGTCTATAATTAGCTTTTTATTGGTGAGAAGCCAGAAAATCCTCTTTGTTTGCAAGCTTGGACTATAGAGAAAGAAGGGAAATATTAAATGGAAGAGATTGTTTGGAAACTGTAGATCCTAATTAGTGTCTCAGTCTAGTAGAGAAACTGCATGCAGCATTTCTCTGGAAAAAAAAGAAGATACTTTAAGCATCCTCTTTTGAGGAATGCTGGTTTGCATTCTTGAAAGGCACAGCACACATGGATATATGGATGCTTTTCTCAGTTCCTCTACTACAGGCTTCTTACATTCACACGTTATATGGCTCCTTTTAGTGCCAATTTATCGCAAATTTAACACTAGTTAAAATATAAGTTAAAACTTGGGCTGTGCCTTCTACATGTAGCCTGTGCAGTTTACAAACTCAGAATCAATAAATCCAGATAAATTTGGATAAGCATTCCAGTAGCCAGTTCTTTTTATGCTGTATATTAAAACTACAGTATTTAAGTCCAAGGTGACTTTAAATCTAAAATAACCCTTTACATTTTCGGCATCATCTTGAGTAACATGTTATCTGATTTATTTTAGAAGTTAATTATATTCAAATTACTAACACATGACTGACATTTTCAGTCTCATATAGTAATGATATCCCATTTAATTCTTCCAGTGGACATTGTAAACTCCATGTGCTTTTTGTCAACACCATTTACACGGTCTGCAGCAAACAGAGATTAATCATACATGCATTAGTGGCATGGTTAGAAGGTTGCTGTCTAATCCAAGNGCCTTCTGTTTGATTTGGGTTTTGTTAGTGTTGTTGTTATATTCCAATAATTTCTCTTCCCAAATGCTTAAACCAGAACTTATCACTACCATGTTTTCTCTTTTCTGAGGGAGAGCATCACCATGGAGGATACCAAGCCTTCCAAAATACAGGACTCTCTGCCCTGTTATTTTGAGTCTTAAAGAGATGTGAGAACAAAGCCTATTCAATGATATATGAAGGTCTTAATCAAATGTCTGAATGAAACCCTGAAGGAGTTATATTAAAGTATCAATCATGTTTCCCAAAGTAGAACCCAGAGCAAGAATAGGAACCATCTTCCTGCAATTATATAGATTTTAAGTGAACTGCTCACTGCTATAGTTAAGGTGAGATCATATCCGAAAGCAAAGTATTTTGCAGAGTTTAATTGTGGTTATTTCTGGGAATGACACTGTCAATTTGTGAAATACAGGTTGAGTTTGTTGTGGTTGAAGTACCTAGCACTTGCTAAAGAGGAACAATCCATGTATGTTGTTAAACTCTAATGAGGGAGTCAAGAATAAATACAGTAAAGAGAGAAGATCCACTTTAGGTTTAAGCAGTAATTAATTTAGCTACTTCTCTCTGCATTGCAACTAACCAAATTAATACAGGCTGTTTTTTCCTTCTAAGGGTTGAAAATAAAGGTCATTTGGATTCAGACCTTTCTGTATATATGAGTGGTTCAACCACATTAACTCTTGTACAGGACACCTACTCCAGTCTCCAGGGAATGCTTGCAAAGGCAACCTTTTAGCAGTGCCAGTTAGTGTCCCTTGATGATACCCCAGCATAGAAAAATGTGATTCAGAGCTGGGATGTGACTGTAGTTAAGTGATCTTCTAGAAATGCTGCTGTCATACACAGCTACGGAGGCTGTTTTCTTCTGCCTGGATTTCACTGCTATAAATGCTCCTCTTGGTCTCCAGGCTGGCTGCACTTTGTACTATATCCTTAGCACATTGTCCCAAACTCTTAACTTCACATCTCCACCCAGACTCTACCTCCCAATAGACCTTAGCTCTCAGTCACACACTGCTTTCACCAGAAACCCCTTTCTGTGCCTCTGCCTCCCCATCTTTCTGTCATAGCTGAAGCAACACCTCTTAGCTTGGTTTCCACTTCCTGCTCTTTATTCCTGTGACCAGTGAGCCAAAAAGAGGAATTTTGTGATTTCAAAGTTTTCAGATCACAACATTTTTCTAGATCAGATTGTGCCCAGAGTGGACTGAATATTCAAAGGATTTGGGTACCAGATTGTAAAGCACATCTCTACAGAGTTACTATGTGCAGCACCATACTGGTTTTATTTTCAGAAGTTTATCAGTTGGCCAGCTCAGGATTACCTTGGGGATAACAGAAGGCAGTTGCTTGACACAAAGGATATCTGCCAGATTTCCATTTGCAAAGCCAAACAATGAGGGCATGAAATGCATCCAAAGAGGCAGTAACCAGAATCTTTAACAAGGGAAAAATAAGCTATGTTTTCCTAGCCTGTTTTTCAAAAATGAACAGTCTTGTCCGACATTTTCCAAAAGCAGATGTCAAAGGCAAATATTGCACATGGAATATTTTAGCTCATAAACTTAAAAGACCAGCAAAGTTATGAGCAGCTGACTCTTTATTTCTGTGAAAGGCACAAGAAAATCTTAAAAATAGGCAATGCAACCAGCTTACCTGAGTGAAAGCAAACAAACCAGGAGTTCATTAAACACGAGTTTGCAACCCAAGATTTTCCTGTAATGTGAAGGCATTTTTTTCTCAGTGTCTGAGCCCAAGGAACATGCCACAGGGTAGGGATGCTTGCACAGTCCTAGTGCTGCTTGCACAGTAATTCGGCCCATTCTCTTAAGTGTTCTGTTACATGGATAGGCTTTAAGCCTTACCTGCAATGGGAATTTGGCCACTGGTATAAGACGTGTCTGGACAATTGTTCTGGAATGAAGATTTGCCCTTTGGTAAAAATTCCCAGATAAGCAAGGCTCTTGATATTGTTGTTCAAAATCTCCATGTTAAAACCTGGACATGCTACTGCTAGACTTAGCTCAGCCAAAATTAGAAGCCAAAAGTTAGGGCCAGACCGAGTTTTTTGCATAACCTGCAGAGGTATTCTCACAGAAGAGGTTTCTGTGGTAAGACGCTAACTGACAGCACTTTCAGTTGGACTTCTTTTTGAAGGTTCAGAGAATAGCTATGAAAGTAAGGAAAGCTGAAAAATGAGGGTTTTTTTAGTAAGAGATTCCAGATGCCACTTTATACAGGCTAATAAGGAGAAGATGGAGGACTTGATCAGAGTCTCAGAGTACCAACACAACAAGGATACACAGGCTTTTCAGGGTAACTTGTGGCTAGCAAATTGAAGCTAAACAAAAAATCAGTATAGAAATGTAATGATGTTTCCTAAACAATTAAAGTTATTAGCCTTTGGAATAAAAAAGCTCTCATGGATCTCTTCTTACTGGTACCTGTCACGTCTAGATAGCTTCCCAAAAGATACTCTGAAATTCAAAATTATTTCAGGGTGGAATAAAGTAGAATCCAAACTCATCAACTGCCAGGATTTTAGTCACAACTTCCCATCATTGCTAACCGCAGCTGCTGGTCAGGGTTAAAGGTGTAGGTGTATTTTGGCTCCATGGGTGCTTTAATCTTTGTTTTGCTCAACCTTGTGCTGAAAAGGACTATACAAACTAGCTCACTTATCTACTGGTACCAGATCCATACTGCACTTCTCAAATGGAGCTGGATGGCATAGATTTGAATCCACAAATTAAAATGTACAAATCTAGGCTTAACATTACTTCTGCGAAGAAAAACAGCCAAATTTCCTATTTCCTTGCTTAAGGAAATGCCTGCTTAAACATCAGCAGTCAGTTGGGAAGTGTGAGGGACAGGGCCCCTCCTCTGAAGCTAATAGCATTAACCTTCTTCCTGTTCCCAAGGCACATTACACCCAGTAGTTTCAAGATGGCTTTTATTTTATTTGATAGCAGATGGGGATTCTTCATCATTATGTGACATACATAGGCTTAAAAGTTAAGAATTACTTATTGCTTAAGCTGACGCAATGAATCAGCTGCAAAATTGAGAATAACTAAATATGATGGATAACCATCACATGCTGCTGGAAGCAGGGCAAGCAACATTTCTGAGTGGGGGAGATGTAATCACCAGGTGCTATATTACAATGACAATGAGACCTGCAGGGAACGGGCAACTATAGTTTGCCTCTGCAAGTAAAGAGCACCCCTCTAATCATCAGAGAGTTACTAAAGCTAGTGCTGTGCAGGATCAAGCCCATTCAGTTTCGAGAAGGCAGGAGGATGATCTGGATAAACCTCTAGATTTGCTCTCTCTGAGTGAGCTCTGTTCCGGGATTCACCGGGGGCCTATTATGAACTTAGGAGTGTGATAAGGTGTTTGATGTGGTAAAGAAACGCTCCCAGCCAGAGTTAACACGTCTATTTAGGAAAACAACACGTTTTCAAAAGAATTCTCCCCTGACTGAATTAGGTAAGAAGTACAAAGATTCCATGTCTCCTCCATTTCTGAAAGCTGAATTACTAAGCCTCACTATTTTCATTGGATCACAGTAGATTAAGATCATTTCAGGCCACCCAGAAGTGGAAGCACACATGTCTAAATATTTATAAGGGAGATACTCCCTTCAGGTTCATTTTCAACAGCCGCTTCCAACACTAGCTCTCCAAGTGGCCAACTCTTCCAGCAGAACTGCTTCCTGCACATCCATCTGCTTGGTTTTTTCAGATCAACACACGTCTCTCCTGCTGGCCATGTGGTGCTG
Organism: Rhabdornis inornatus; assembly: GCA_013397075.1. Classification (NCBI taxonomy): domain Eukaryota; kingdom Metazoa; phylum Chordata; class Aves; order Passeriformes; family Rhabdornithidae; genus Rhabdornis; species Rhabdornis inornatus. The sequence goes on along the minus strand of VWZS01000721.1, from coordinate 112,849 downwards.
ACTTCTCCCCACCACGTGCACAGTTAGTGGGGATGCCCTGCAGAAGCTTTACTGTATGAGTCACAGAAAGAACCCAGCTGGATATCTGGAAACCCATTTGGGTTTATGAATTAGCAGGATGTGGGAGAGTTTTTCTTTTTGTTTCAACCGACACGTGAAGTAATTCCATACTGAGTTAATGTACATGAATAGACCGCCTGTCATTTTTCACAGTGTCATTTCTGTGACTCTCCTGGAAATACCAAGTAGCAAATGAACAGAGAGACTGAAATCCACCCCCTAGTTGCTCTGAAACGCAGTTCCATAGAACGTGAAAAGCTGGCTCAGATTGGCAGTGTGCAGAAAGCTACTGCCACTGCTCTACATGCTACTGGTCAGCAGATAAACAAAGCAATCTTGTTTCCAGGGCAGTGAAGCCAGCAGTAAATTTACACAGCCATCTTTTCAATAGCTTTAAAAAATAAAGAAAAACAAGTCACAGTCATTTCAAGCTCCATTAGAAACAGAGTGAGAAAAATCAATGTGTGACAAATAGGAAGGGACAAACTCTGGAAAAGGAAATGCCACTAAGGTTTTAGAAATATATGTGTTTTTTAACTGGTAATCAAATAACAAATGATCAGAATCTTTCAAAATACCTATGCACGTAATGGCAGGAACTGTTAGAATATATTGACATTCAATTATTAAAGCAAATGGGACAAAGCTCTTGTTAGTAATGGCTCTGTCACTTAAACAATGTACCAGCAGTGGGACTAGTTCTGTGGTCCTTGTTAAACACATCTTTAGCAACAGTGTTCCTGTGGTAAAAGCCTGTTTATGATTGTTCCCAGTAAGCTGTTTAAGCTTTGAAGGTGTACTTGGGTTAGAAATGTATTCTGTCCACATTAAGTGATCATGGATTTGGACTAAATTAGGTTGAAAGGAATCTCTGGAGGTCATCTAGCCAGTCTCCTTCTCATGAAGTAAAGTGTGATACAGAAAGGATTGTAGGGCATACTCTAGGGGTGTGGGGAAAGGGCATGAAGAACTGCATCATATCCAGCACCCTATCCTCTCAACTGCAGTTACTGTGCAAGAAATGAAGTCTGGCTGTTCATTGGTGACACCTGACCTGTGATGGCTTGGATTTCCAGGACCACTGAGTCTCCTCCTTGCCAGAGACACACTGAGTAACACCACCTGCCATGGGAAATTTCTCTCCATGCCCTGGCACTTGACACTGCCAACCTCTGAGGTGATCCTTGTAGTGGCATTCTGCCTTCCTTCCCCAAATTGTGTCATTCTCGAAGTTGCCTTGGATTGCAGCGCTACATGGGCTTGTGTTGCAGCACAGCTTTATTTCCCTGGAACTGTGACGGCACCCTGTCCTATTCTTGTCAGTGTTCCCCAAGGCATTCCTAATGCTCAGGTCACGTGTATGAAGTTTAGCCCACTGCAGTAAGCGCTACAGAAAGCCATGAGCATGGCTGTAAAGCATGGCTCAGGGATCTTCCCCTTTCCTCTTTATTTCACTCCTAGTTGTGGGAAACTCATAGTGGGCATTTTTGTCAGCTCTTAGACATTTATGCAACAATTTTCCTTTAGCACACAGAACCCTCAACATGTTGTTTATTTACTGTTTGCCTTTTCCTTTAGGAAGTCGGCAGAACTCACCTCTGGGAATGAACTTGTGTTGCAGTGTTTAGCAGGAAGCAGGCAGCATAGCACATTTGTTCCCTGTTCTACAACTCCAGGTGTCTCTGGTTTGCTGGCAGCACATTCCAGCAGGGCAGAGCCCCTCGTTGTTTCCTATAGCAAAGCTGTCCAAGATCTTCTGGATAAAAGGCAATTACATATTATTTTTGAACCTAAAAGCCTTGGATTAAGCCAAATACAAAATCTGATACAATTTATACCCCTTTTTCCTTGTCAGATAACTGTTAGTCTGCCTTTTTGTATTTTTCGGAGCTTCAGCCCTCAGTCCGGGAGGCGATTTCACAACAAATGAAGCCGGCCAGTGCCCGGAGACTGTGTGGCATTCCAGAGCTGTGGAGGGGTGTTTATGTTCTCCCTCTCTCCCCCAGTGTTTCATGTGCCTATGTGTCTCCCGGGAGTAAACACAATCCCTTTGCTTTGCAATGCCAAAAATAGAAGCATTGGTATTTAAATTGAGAACAATTGGGTTTGGCAAACAATCCCTTTCTGAATCACGGGGCTGAGTCATTTCCCTCACCTAAGCTGCTCTCTTCTCCCGTGCAGATAGCAAGAGCAGGGGGAAATCCAGCACTAATGTTTTCCTGTCTGTCTGTCTGTCTGTCTGCCATCCTCCCCATGCCCTGCAGCCTGCCTGCTCCAGGCCGAGCTGGTGAATTACGAGCGGGTCAAGGAGTACTGCCTCAAAGTGCTGCAGAAGGAAGGCGAGAACTTCAAGGCGCTCTATCGATCGGGAGTGGCATTTTACCACCTGGGTGATTTCAACAAGGCCCTCTACTACCTGAAAGAGGCAAGATCCCGCCAGCCGACAGGTATGGAGAAGGGAGCAGGGGTGTGGCTTTGCACTGAGTGCTTTTGTATTTCTTTCCATGAGACGTCTTATGTCCCTGACTTGAGTGCGTTGATATCCACAGGGATGAGCATGCATGACTCAAAGTATGTCCTTGCCTGGACTCCCCTTCAAGCACTCGTGAGTGGTGCATCAAGGTCACAGTGCCCAAAGATTAACTGCTGCGAAGGCTGCAGCATGACCTAGAAGATGACAGTGTTACTAGACTGCTGTCAGTATGGAGGGGATCCTGCCTCTCTTTTCCTCACTAATTTTTGAAGAAGAAAGCAGGGAGGGGAAAGAGTGTACCCCAACCCTTACATTTTCTGACTCTGAGAAAAAGCTTCTTCCCCTTAGCAATGCCAGAAGACTATTTGTCATCCTCAGTAGCCTTCTGCCATCTCAGTAAAGGGTTAGCATTCTGCTTTGATCAAGGAGACAGACATTTACCCACAAAGCATTCATCAGGATGCTTCAACTTCTGCCGTGAAATCAGCCAATTCCTTGTTAAGTATCTGTCATCCATCTGTCAAAACCATGCAGTTCATTTGGGGACACCAATGAAATTATGTATCCAAACAACTGAGCCTTGCCAGAGCAACCATCTCCATGCTAACCTGCTCAGCCTCAGAAGGCGGGTGAAAGGCCAGAGTTGAGGGTGAGGCAGAGATTATGCTTTTATTTTTCAGAAATCATAGGGAGATAAAACAACACTGTAGTTTTAAACAGAAAGGAATTTTGTAGAACTCAAAGAATTTCAAGAAAGTAAATGGAAGTCATGTGCAAAGAAAATCCTACAGAGTAGCTCTTCATATGAATCTGAGAGGAAAGAGTGAGAACTGGATGTGAAACAGGGGCAAGCATGGGTCCTGGCAGACCGTGGTGGAGCTGATATTCATTTAACTAGAGGAGGGAAGGGAGGCTGTTGGAGCTGGCTGTGCTTGATTTCCTACAGGCATTGGCCCTGCAGGGCTCCTGCAGTGGCTGTGCCCAGGAGGAGCATCAGGGAAGGTGCGCTTGGGAGTGTGTTGGGATCTCTTTCCTCTTCTATCTCCTCTAAGAGTGCTTGGTCCCATCTGCTGTGCTTGGCCATGGGTTCTGGGCAGTCTGACAGCACAGCTGTGCACCCCACACCCCCAGAGCAAATGTGTTTAAAAGCTCAGTTTAGCCTATTTTAGTTTAGTTTAGTGTGCCCTTCTGCTTTCAGCTCTTGCCAGAACCAGGAAATGGAGAAGCATATGCAAGAGAAAAATAGTGAGTGGAAAATAAGTTATCTTGATCTTGAAGTTTTGACTAGATTCAGATGTGAAAAATTTCTTTTAGCTGAACAATTTAGCTTCCATCTTTTAAATGTGTGTTTCTGTGCTCCCTTACCACCCCCCTCCTCGTGATACTATTTATTTGGTATTCCTCATTGCTTCTTGAAATAAGTACTAATTTATTCAACAGCAACAACTTCAAATACCACTTGCTACAAAAACATACCAGAAAGTGTCCCTAAAGGCCCTTAATGTATACAAAACCCAGTTCTGGCCTTCAGTTCTGCATCAGACTCTTTCCTGTTATTTGTAGACCATTCAAGGCTGTTGTTCCACTGTTTTATTTATGATTATGGAAAACTTGAAGGGCATTCAGGAGGAAAGAATTGAATATGTACAGTAAGAAAGGATGTGGCTGTTAGAATACAGTAATAGGAATCAGGTAGCACTATCAATAATTATTATGTGACCTGGAATAAGTAAGTGTCTCCACTTCAAATGTCTCCATCTGCAAAGTGTGATTGTTTTCCTTTATCTGAGGTTTCACCAGGCTCACTGGTTATTATTCCAGTCATGTTCTGTGTGTTCTTTTTTTTTCTAATAAGGAATGTTTTTGGCACAAATCACTGGCAGTTATTCTCTTTGGTGGGAGAGATTTTGAATGGTAAAGAGGAATTAGTTAGCAAAGGGGTTTAGTGTTCTAAAGGGCTGTCAGCACAGCAGATCCCTTATGGCTATTAACTATATGCCCAGGGTGAAGGAAGGTTGGATTTGGCCTGATTTCTTGTGCCACCTCCAAACAAAAATCACAAAAGCAGATGGAAATAACACGAAGTAGTTGTATAACCCTCCTGCTTAGGGAGAGGGAAGCTGCAGTTAAGTCATGTAAAGCATGCATGGACCCTCCATGAGCTCTGTGTCCAGAGGTTGGTGCAGCATAGGCAGCCAAACGTGCACCCTGCTGCAAGGCTTGTTCAGCCCTCTCTCGTTGGGGCTGCATTGTCAGGGCAGGGACTGACTGGGATCAAGATCAGACCATCAGATGGCGATGGCCTGGTAATGTCAGGCAGTGGTCCCTGCTGTCCCTGTGCTGAGAGCCCACGGTCAGACGTCCCACAGGCTGCCTGGACCAGATGGCTTTTGTGCTGTGCAGGGCGGGCTCGAGGCTGCGCTCGAGCACTGCCTTCCTGCACCCCTGCGACTCAGAAGTCGTGGGAACAAAACCTAGGCCATGATGTCTGCACAGCAGATAAGCAACTGGGCTCTGAAGCTACAGGGGAAGCACACACGACCTTTAAAATAGCATTAGGCCACTGTGCAGAGAGATACAGGCACAGTCCTAAGAGCCAGGAAACACATTCCCATTGCAGCTCTAGCAGTACCTCTTTGCATGGGTCTGACCCCTCATCTGAGTGGTTCTTACTTGTTATTTCCACATCAGCCAATGGGGATGACTTCTTCTCCAGTGAGAGATGAGAGTGCAGAAGACTCAGCAGGGAGACCCATCTCACCAGAGACAACTTGAAAAGTCACAACAGCATGGCCATGGCCCACAGATGCACTGTGGCATGTTTGTGGATAGCTCTGTGTGGGAGGAAGCTGATCTGTCTGGCACTGATTCAGCACTGGAAGAGGGCACAACAGAGATGTCCTCAAATTTAAAGGAAGCTTTGCACCCACAACTGCTTTGGGGGGTGCAATAACCACACTCACTAGTGCTGGACATGTTCCCAGTAATTTGTTCATGACTTTGAAAGCTGAAGCACTTCTCATTTCCCTAGCTGGTGTGGAACACATAGCAGTTTGGGTGAAGAGGAGAAAAGATTGCCCTCTGATTGGACTGCATTGCACTTCTGATTGGTCTCTGAGGATCTAATAACTTCAGTGGACCAAGCTGGCCCTGGTTGGCTGTCAGAGCAAGGCTCTGAGCAAAGAACCATTTCTTAATCAATACAGAAGTGAAAATGGCTGTGTTTTTACTTGCTTCTGGTACTACATGGCTTTTGCCACTTTGTGGGTGCTGTGTGTGTGTGAAGATAAAAATGAACCTGATTTAAGAAAGGATTGACCATGACCACAGAACCATTGGCTCTGTCTGGAGACACGTACTCATTTGGATCAACCTGTGATTCAGGGTGAACAGGTTTCCTTAGGGCTGAGGCCAGGAGATAGAGCCAAACTCACATAGTCTGTGGTGTGTTGATGCTCTGAAATGCTGGAAGGAAGAAGAAAGCTCAGCTTACCACCTGCACAGTACTGGGATATCACAGCTTTCTACTAGGATGGATCAGTGGTTTCTATGCCCCTAGGAACTTCATTAGACAGGATAGACAAGGCAGTATGCAGCATATAGCACATGACAAAATTGCGTAAAGAGTGTCATGGTGGAAGGACATCCAAGCAGAAAATTTAAGGAAAGAAGGGGTACAAAGTCAGTGTGAAGGATGCTTTTCTTAATACTATTCATCGTGGGAAAATGTGAAAAGAGTGGAATAGGATGTAAATAGAGTGAGAGAATGAAAAGGCAGAGCATAACTGTACATAAAATGCCTTTAGGAGCTTGCATGCAGGCACTGCAGAAAGAGAAGCCAATTGAAGTGTTGTTCCACAAGTAGAGGCAAGGATGACCTGGATAGTTGCAGTGAGTTCAACTGTGCTGACCAAGAGTACTCAAAGAGAAGGTAAAAACTAGCTGAGGCAAGACTGTGAGCAACAGGGATGGTGAGCTCAACTCAGACCATGCTCTCCAAACCCAAAGGTTCCAGGTTTGGTTCAGAGTCTCTTCCAGCTGATGCTGTTCCAGCCCACAGCACTGGAGCCGTGCTGCTCCCCTGTGATGTAACAGGGATGAAGGTGCATTCTGCCTGTCTGCCACAGGGAGTTCTGTAACCACCATACCTGTGTGTGTGTTCTTTCCCTGCAGATACCAATGTCATACGATACATCCAGCTGACAGAGATGAAGCTCAGCAGATGTTCCCAGAGAGAGAAGGAAACCTTGTGAAAATTAAGCCGCTTCAGCTGAAGTGCCCAAGGAGAAACACTTCCTTCCTAGAAGCTCATTTGGTGGATTTTCCCGTTTGCTCTGCCTCATCCTCATCTCCTCATCCATCCACTCTCCCTTGCTCTTCATTGAATATCGGTTTTGAAATGAAAGAGACTTGGACGCTGGATATGGCTGCTTGCCAACCATGGTAATACCCCTTCCCCGTGGCAAAAGAGCACAACAACTACAGCCAGCCTTGTTCCCAGACAGAGTCACACACCTGGAGTAGGCAATGCTGGGGGACCTGTCTGGTCCTGAACTGACTGCCTATTACCTATTAGGGAAGCAACCCCCAGAACAACAACTTCCTGACCAGGCAACCTGGAGACAGAGTGTCTCTGCTCTGAGTGATCACTGGAGCTTGGAAGAGCTGAGAAACCAAGAGAGCCACTGGTCATTCCACAGGGGACAGCAAATGCCTTTTTACCATCAGTTCCCTCTGCCTGCTTCTCCAGTGTGTGTTATTGGTCTCCAGTGGGAGCTCACATACTCCCAGTCTACTGTCAGTGAAAACTCTTTCTAAACATCCTCTTGATGAAAGCACAGAGCACCCTATGAACCCCCTGCTGAGCTGTCCCGGTGCTGAAGGAGAAGGCTGTGGGTTACCACAGGGCGCTGAATGGACTGTGAAAGCATGGTGTACAGTGTGAGGGAAAAACTGTGAAATAATTCATTAAAGGCAAATAAAAATTATTCATAGGCAACAAGTCCGGGCATTGCTTTTCAAAGGAGACTCTTTGGTTCCCTGTGTCCAGACAGACAGCATTATCTAGGGAGGGGGCAGCATGGGGTGGGGAACAAGGGACGTCACCATTCTTATCTTGGCTCTACCAATGCCTTGCTGTGTGATCTTGAGCAAGTCACTTTTAGCCTCTTGGTGCCTCGGTCTGTCTATCTGTACACTAGGGATAATAATACTTCCCTACCTCGCAGGGGTGTTGTGAGGATGTATCAGTTAATGTTTGTAAGTAACAGTACAGTGATGTACAGTGCTAAGTATTATTAGTATATTGGATTGAGGTCTTGATTCTCCCACCTTGTGTTGGTGCTTCCTGTGTCCTGTTTTTTTCTTTTGTAGGAGAATGTGGTGCTGACAACAGGGCAGGACCAACAGCTTTGGAGTCTATTTTGTCAGCCCAGAGGGCCTGTTTAGACCTTCTCCAGCAGTTTGATCTTCTCTGAGAGCTCTGTCTCCTTGGCTCAAAGGTCCTTTTCTGAAACTGCCAATAATGGGATCAGTAAGTGCCACAAACATATTCTCAGTGTGACTTGCCCCAGCAGTGGGACGTGTTCCCAGTGGCAGGATATACATGAGTGGTTTCATCCCATGGTGGTCAGTGTCAACAGCTGAAACACAGAAACTGAAACAGAGCTGAACAAAGTTCAGCCAAGTGCTGTGTGCTTTGGTTCCAGCAGACACTGTATCTGCAGACAGTTGGCTGTGGCATCCCACACTCCAGCTGTGGTATCTGGCCACATTCTTCTCCAGCCAAAATTCAAGAGAGTTGTTAGAGAAACATCAAGAGAAAAGGCAAATTGAACATAAGCCAACAGTGTGCCCTAGCAGCCAGGATGGCCAGCTCTGTCCTGGGGGCATTGGGCCCAGCATGGGCAGCTGGGCAAGGGAGGGGATTGTCCCACCCTGCTCTGCACTGGGGTGGCCTCACCTTGAGTGCTGGGGGCAGTTTTGGGCACCACTATATAAAAATTCTAAGAAGCTACTAGAGAGTGTCCAAAGGAGGTTGCAAAGATGGTCAAGGGCCTTGAGGGAAAGCTCTGTGAGGAGTAGTTGAGATCCTTGGTCTGCTCATCCTGGAGGAGACTGAGAGGGGACCTCATTGTTGTCTTTAACATCTTCACGACAGGAAGCAGAAAGGCAGTCACTAATCTCTTTTCTCTGGTGACCAGTGACAGGACCCAAGGCAACAGCATGAAGCTGTGTCAGGAGAGGTTTAAGTTGAGTATTAGGAAGAGGTTCTTCACCCAAAGGGTATTTGGGCACTGGAACGGGCTCTCCAGGGAAGTGGTCACAGCACCATGCCTGACAGAGTTTAAGAAGCATTTGGACAATGCTCTCAGGCACATGGTGACTCTTGGAGTTGCCTTGTGGAGGGTCAGGAGTTGGATCTAATGAACTTTGTGGGTGCCTTCCAGCTCAGGATGTTTATGATTCTATGACTTTATGAAATCTCCGTCATTGTCTCTGAAAAAACTTCAGTTGTATTCTTTAGTACAGGAACATATCCAGCTCACACTGGGGCTGGGGAAGAGACCATCTAAAAGTCACATGTAAGTCCCTGAAATAAGACAGACCTATGTCAGTTGTGTAAAACTTAAGATCAGCTGGGATGGCATCAGAAGTTCATGTTCCTCAGGTGGGTGGTAGAGAGCAGCTGCTTCCCAAAATCAGAAACAGTGTGCAGCTACTGTAAAGGAAGGGGCTTCTGGAGGCAGCACAGTCACCTTCTTCAGATGGCCCTTGGTTCACACATCTGGGTCACAAATAGTGAGGACCCCATTACTACAGATATCTAAGTAATAAATGGAACTACAGCTGCTAGGAAGACAATTTAAAGACAGGGAGGACAAATGAATTTCTGTAAGTGGTTGTGAACCAGACCAGAAAATAAGGGTTAGTCAGAGATGTGCTTGGGTGCATGTAAGCTGTACCTAGTACTGCATAAAAGACAGTGTTAGTAAGGTTCTTGTTTTCAGGCACATGCAGTCTTCTATATCCTAAACACATCAGAGCACATAAAAAATTCAAATAGAGGTGACTCTCCCCTACTTCATATTGGTGATGACAGTTTATCCTGTAGCTGCATGTGTCTCTTCACTAGGAGTGAAATGAGGATTCATCCTGCAGGCAATGCAGAAGAGGACACCACCTACGCAAACAGTCTCTGCCCCAGGAAAGTTCATGCAAGCAGAGACAGGCTTGTTACTCATGACCTTAATGTCAGAGAAAGGGCATTCTCCAGCCACTGGAGATGTAGGGCCATGACTGTCGTTTTGTCTGGGAATAATTTTAGTCCTCACAATGGCTTCACTGATGTGCTGTCACTGCATCAGTGCCATGTATATATTAATATAAAAAGGGCACAGCAGGCTCCGGTCTCCTCAGTTTTCAGCATCTTTGCTTCCAGGAGCACTGCAAAGGGTGGGGGAAAAAGGGGAGTTTTTGAATGTGCATAAGAAAAATATTTCAGAGAGCCTTCAGGTGCTACAGAACAACGTATTTTCTTCAGAAAGCTGTTGTCCTTACATACACTGACATCCAGAGCACCTGTAAACAGTGACACTTGCACCAGAGGCTGGAAGAAGGAAGTCACCAAAGAGTTGGTGACCGTTTCATCCAGTGACACAGTTTGAGAGAATTACGGACACGTTTTTTCCAGTGAGTGGTCCTTAACAGCCAGATGTGGAGGTGTGGGCAGAGGCCACCCAGTTCCACCCTTGCAGGGTAAACCTTTTTGTAGGGAGTTGTAGACACACTGTTCAAGACAGCCATGTCCACTACAAGTTGATGGTATATTTCTGCAAAGCAGTCAAGTAGCAATGTGCAAATACACATCTTGGGACCCCAAAAAAGTAAACAAAGCTTTAGCTCAGACAGGGGGTGTATCTGTATGTCAACATAGAGTACACAGGGGAATGGACACAGGCCACTACCTATACCCAGCAAGGCTAAAGTGTCCTCAGTGCAATGGGAAGTGAGCCCATTCATCCATCTCATGGTAAAACAGTAGGAACAAAATGGCAGGTGCCAGGCAGAGCAGTAGAACAACAAGCAGGAACTGAGGGTGAAAGGAGAGAGGGATGAGATGATCATGGGATACAAAATATGAGCCAAATCCAGGTTCATGAGCAGAATGATAATTGAACTAGAAAAAAAAATGACCAAAGGCTTAGACACACTATTTGCAGTTCATAACAACACCCAATTTTGGCAGGATACACAGTAGGGAAAAAAGACAGCAAGATTAGATGTGATTTTTCCAATTGGAGGGGGCAAAAGCGGGGGAGGCTTCCTTCCTGCTGCACAATTGTTTTTGAAAGTGCGAGGAGAGGACAAACAGATGCTGGTTGTGGAAGTTTTCCAAATATGTGTTAACAGTTGTTGGTAAAAGTGGCTTGAACAGGGTGAAGTCTGTTAGTTAGGGAGAGGGTATGACTAGTTTCCAGAACTGATGGGAAGGCAAAGATCTGAATATTCTTGCTTACTAGTGAAATCCAGGAGCCTCTAAAATGAAAAGGAGGGTCTTGAGTGCAGAGCAACCCCTTTAGCTGTGCGTCTCCATTTAGCTTCCCCAGAATTCCTCTACAAGCCTGTGTAAATGTTCTACCCAAAATATAACCAGGAGGCCCAGGAGTGGCTGTGTTCTCATGCTTCATATAACAGAGAGTTTATCTGCACTGTTTTCTTTATGCTCAGTCCCTTGTGATTTGCTTTTTTCCTAGGAGCAGGAGAAGGAAAGGGGAGGGTATGAAATCAAACTAAATTCCTGCTGACTATCTGTCTTCTCTGGTTGGTTATTCGCCTTTCCTCCTGCACCCTGAAGGACACTGATGTTCTTCCCAAGTTTCTATGGTGAAATTTCTTGATCTGCACAGTATTTTAGATGCTTGGGTGGGACTTACTTAAATAAGGAGGAACAGTGGTAGGCTAAAGTGACCCCCAGGTGGGATGCTTGGGAGGGTGCAGTAGATGACCAGGTTTCTTAATACTATCCATGTATTTGCATAACCAATTACTTAAGATCACTGCTGCTGGTAAGAAGTGGATTCCAGAGATTGTTCTTCAGGAGTTCCTTGGTTACTAAGGTGCTGCAGGCTGTACCATCCCCTCCTCCTCTTCCCCAACGACAGCCTCAATCCTACCTCAGTGAAGGTGATGAAAAGACAAGGCACTGTCCTGGCTCCTCACACAGCTGCAATAGAAGGAAGTTAATTTCATAGATACATGATAAGAGCATAAGAAGAAGCCCATGGCAGTATGTAACTTTGAGGCAGTTAGCAGCTTGTGAGATTGAAGGGCATGTATGTGGTCCCACAGAGGTAGTGAGGGGAAAACCTTCCCTCTCCTTTGCTTCCCAGAGACAGGTGCTCCCTCTATCACAGTATGGGCCAGCTCAAACTCTGTTTAGTCTAGAGAACTGTGCCTACAGAAACTCTTTCCAGTAGCAGTTGTGATCTGGAATCAGGAAATAAATAGACTGTGTAGTGCCCAGGAAATTACCTTCTTACTCTACCTTCATGCTCACTCCTAATCCTTTGGAAAGCACCTCTTGCTACATGACAGACAAGGAGGCACGTATGACACTATTCAGCCGTGGCCTTGGTGAATGAAGCTGCTCTCCAAGAGGGGCTTCACAGGCCCTATCACAGCCTCCTTTTTTCCTTTACTGCCAGCCAAGTCTTATATGCAGCTCTGCAAAACCAACTTCCACAGCTTTTCCTTTCAGAGGGCTCCCCTTCACCACATTTTGCCTGGAGGGACCATGAGCCTGTGCCAGCTGGTAGCTACCTCTGGCGGCTCCCCATCACTGGTTGGGAAATAATTTGTAATGCAGCCAGGTGTAACTGGCAAGGGCATCAGGAAATAAGAAGAGGAATTTGGCTGGGGCTTTGGGGCCAACACAGATTCTCATACAAGTAGTGCCACCAGATCTTCTGTGATTCCATATGCCCAGGTGCAGAATGCCTGGGACCGCTGTGTATCCATACTCAAGGCACTCAGAGAGCTCCCTGTTGCGCTCCACAGCCTACAGAGGAGATGGCAGATGAGCTCAGAGGAAGGGTGAATCACCCGTGTACTCTCTGCGTCGTACTATTTTCTCCTCAGAGCTGAGCTAACAGAAGCATATGAGCATATGTTCTCTTGTCTATTGTCAGAGCTTCAAATCAAAACTGTGATTAATCTGAAACTGCACATTTTTGGTATTAGACCCCAGCTTACCTCAGTACTGTAAAGATTTGGTGTTAACTTTGCGTAATGTTGACATCTAAAATGCAAAATACGAGCACTGAAGATGAACAGCTTTCTAGAAAGAATTCTGCCAAGAAAAAAATAACTTCAAAACAAAATAAAAAATACCTGGTTACTAATAACAGAAGTGATATTTAATATTAAATCGTCTCAACCAGTGATTTTTTCCCAACATTTATGGAGGCACTCCTCAGTCTATGCATATCTGAATGTGCATGTGAGTGGGTGCACAAGGGGGTCATGGGGTGCAGCCCTAGGGGGAGAAATATACAAGACAGAGCTGAACCTGACCACATCCTGCTGCCCAATCCATCCCACAGCAGGACCTGCTCTACTTTAACCAGTCCTGACATGTTCTTCCCAACTACTTGACTCCTGAAATGAGAGCAGGGCAAATGCCTGGTTGCTGATTATTGCTCTTACCAGTTACCAGTTCTGCAGGCTTTCCTCTGGTCGTGAATCTGCCATGAACATAATGGCTTACACGTCCCCCATGGAGAGAGAGGAAGGAGAAGGTATTCCAAGGGAAGCAAGAGCTTCATCGAATCTGAAAGCCAGCCTGAATGAAAACTCTTGTGACAAATCAATAAAAGCACATGCAATTTGGAGTTTGGGATCCTGTTTGAGCAAGAAAGCAGAATGAGACTATCTCAAACAACAGTTTGGTGGGAAAAGGAAGACAGGAGAAAGAGGCATAGATACCCATACCTGAAAGTCTGAAGGACCTGGCAGTGGCTCCGACTCTAGGGCAGAGGAGGGGTTTTTGAAATGAGAGACATGAGGAGTGAAATGCAAGAGGAAATTAAAAAATGGAATGTGGTAGAAAAATTAAAAGAGCTGATAGCATGTCTTCCCACCCCACAAGGACTTGGGCATCTGGGTAATCAGACCCTACCATAGCTCTGACTCTGGAGGCAGAGGGAGGAAAAGTGAAGCCAGTATCATCCTGAGGACACAAGGAGGAGACCTCAAGAGTGGCTGTCTGCTGGATCTTTTAATGCTGATCCCTTTCTTTTGCCTTTGTATTGCTTTCAATATGGTGAACCAAGAGACAGCCCAAATGCCTTATCCTGATGTATTTCTTAACACATGACAGTAGCATCAGGGCTGGGGGCCAGGGATAACAGGGTCATAATTTTAAGACCTTTTTTAGCTGGAAGTGATAAGCCATCTTCATTATGTTTTTGGGGACAGAGTTATTCTAAGCCCTGAAACAAAGCAAATGACAGCTTTTTTCCAAGGCTGACATTTTCTTGATAACTTCAGATTCCAGCTCTTACACTGAAGTTGTCCATAAAAGCAGGCTGTTATTCTGGTTTGGTAGGGGGAGCTATTGCTGTCAATGCTTCTGCTTCAGTAGTGGTCCAAACTCAGATGTGGTTGCACCTGGTTCCTCCTGCAGCAGCATCTTCATCTCATGTTCTAAATGTTGTTCAGTGTGTGATACTAAAATTAAAATATGTTTTAATGGCCACAAGAAAAAAGTACATATTCAAATTATCCAGGATGAACCAGATGGACTAAGCGTTTCTCTGATTTTGCTTAGCAAAGACAGTGGGGAATTTACAGTTGGGAACAAAGGATTTTCACTTAGCCAAAAATGGATGGTTGGCAGCCAGTGTAGCTGCCAGTGTTATTTCATGTTGGCAGCCCTAAGAAAGCAACTTAGCATGGCCTCAAACAGCCTCAGGAGAAAGCCATGTGCAGGATGGACCATGTTTTTTGGCTCCCTGAAAAGAGCAGGTGATAGAGCTACAGCCTCTGCAGGCTTCCTCCACTTCACACAGCAGCAGTACTGGGTTGCAGCAGAACTTTTGGCAGCAGATAAACCCTCAGCTGTTTCATGTTCTACATGAAGTTCCTACAAACTTCTGATTAGGGAAATGGCCTCATACAAATGGCATATTCCTCACTCAGAGCTGGTCTCCTGCATTTTGTTGGGGCTGAATTAGATCCAAACTAACAGCTTGCTGAATTCAGTAGGTTGTCTTTGAGGCTCAGCTGCCTCTTGGCAGGCTCTAAGCATTGACTCAGGGAGAGCATATGAGCCTAAGGACACAAGCCAAGATGCCAGCCCTTTCATGGGGTCCTTTGGATGGCCTCTAGCTGAGCGAGATATGGGGCTGAGCCCAGGTGCTCACAAAAAGCCAGGTCTTGGCATCAGCTGAGCAGAACAGATGTGTGACCCTTTCATGGTCCAGAGGCCAGGCCCTCACATCAGCTCCCGAAGCTGCATGGGGGTGTCACAAGGCCAGGGCTGCCAGCTGACTGGCACATCCCCACTGCTGACAACCCTCATGGGTTTTCACTATCCCAGTCTTTGATGCTGGGCCTGAGTTAGAGGTAGGTCTCTCTTTCTAAAAGCCCTTTATAACCTCAGAATTAAGGACTCCAAACATCAGCAAATAAACTGTAAAAATCCATGAGGTTTTTTTGGAGCTCAGAAGGGCTCATCTTATCACTTCTTAATGTTTGTGGCAGACAAGCCTGCCTGCTGTTGCGTCACATAGGCCTGGGCTTCCATATAAACGCAGAAAAATAGTTACTTTGCCAGTGGCCCAGCAAAATGGAAGGGCTGAGCAAGAGAAAATCTTGCGTGTGCATCACCAAACCAACATGTCACAGCAACCCAAACTCAAGTTATCACCTCAACCTGGCAAGCTCAAGTGGCTGTTCTACAGGCTGTCAGTCTGGGAGATTTGATTGATGTCTGGAAAATTATTTCCGTATGACAGAAGACAAAAAGCTGTACACAGGAATAGAGTGTGAATCTGCAGTTCACAGGCAGAACACATAGTCAAAATTTAAATCAACAGAAATATGAAGAACCCCACAGTAACATCAGTATGGGTTCCCATTATAAAATTAACTCAATTTTTCTTCTCAAGCAATGAATCTCCTTCTAAGATATATGCTGTTGTTGAGAGACATCCCTGTTATTTTCAGTGTTCTGGGACAGCCATGTCCCACTCCACCTGTTATTAGTCTACAGACTGATGTGGAGCTCTAGGGATCCCAGATGTTTGCATCTTTGTGATGTCAGATGGACTCATTTCATTAATGAAAGATGGCTGTCTAATAAAATATGAGATCTCTCCTTTTCACTCATCTGCAGTATAAACACCAAGTCCCTGCAGGGACTTCACAGCTCTGTTCATGATGAGCAAGCCAAACCAAGCCATGTCATCTCATACCATAAATCTGAGGAAGTACCAGCTCTGAAAATAGACTTGAAAAGATCCTCAAAAGAGCATGTACATCACCCCATTACCTTAAGGCAATTAGGTCACATCAAGTTAAACTGCTCCTGAGAGATGTTTATCTAACATGCTCTCAAAAGCCTATGACAAAATATCACTGCCTTCATAGATGAAAAGTTAAGAGACTTCTTACTACAGCTTTAATTGTTTCCTTTGCAGTGATTTAAACTAATTACTCCTTATTTCAGCTACAGTAGATATGATCAAAAAGTTAGTCTCTGTCTTTGCAGTAAGTCATTATGTTTGTGAAAGAGTCTTCTCTAGGACTGATCTTTCAGCTTCCATCAACATTTCTTCAACTCAGCAAAATTTCTGGCTCCTTGCTTGTTCTACTCATTCCCCTATGGATTTCTTCCAGGTGTTTTACATCTTTGTTGGAGTGCAGTGCTGAAAGTGGGACAGTTCTCTAGCTATGGCCTTCCAGAACAAGACAGAGCAGAAGCATTATTTCAGAAGATATATAATAGGCATCCTTACATTTTTGCTGTACTAGCAAGACATTATTGACTCATGTCCAAGTCCCACCCCAGACTGCTTTGACTCACTCCAGTTTTTCTTCTATGCTGTCATGTCCTTTTGTGTTTCTGCAGCCAACATTTCGTACTGAATTGCATCCCATGTGGCTGAGAAACAGTCGGACTCCACAAAATCAGACATACAATTCTTTTTCCATAGAAATAACAGATCTCTGCTTTTTAAAGGATGTACGTGGTCAAATTTTAAGAAAAGAAAAAATAAGGTTCAGCATAGAGTACCAGTTTTTGGGTGGGGAAAAATCAATATACCTATTCCACTTCTGTACCACTGTTAACAAGTTCTACTGCACAAGCTCAGCGGTGCAGTAGAACTGAGAGTCACAGACTTAGAGCTGAGAGTCACAGACTGTTGGGATCATCACTCACAGTGTCTTTCATCATGCAAAGCAACTCCTCACTCCTTTAAATTATGTTATAGTGTCAGGCACATTCAGATCTTCCAAAATAAGCAGGATTAATAATGCCTGAGCAAGATTGGAACATGGAAGAACAAATGGCACAAAAATCAAGTGTTGTTCACCACACCTTGCAAGCTCTTTCCCCAGCATACCCCAGTGTGCTGGTTTTGTATTAATTTATTTTTTGGAAAGGAACCAGGCAGAAGATTCATGTTTCTTTCAAAACCTTCTAAGTAAAGGTCACAGGCAATGCAGCCCATAGATTTGAATTACCAAATCTCCTGTGTGTCTTGGTTTTTTAGCAGCTCATGCAGCTGACCATGAACAGAAAACCAGGTGATGGTCAGCAGAAATGAAAATTGAGGATGAAAGATAGAGAAAAATAAAAT
>VWZS01000721.1:692-95397 GCA_013397075.1 Rhabdornis inornatus | reverse complement strand
TAAAATAAAATAAAATAAAATAACATAAAATAAAATAAAATAAAAAGAAAGAAAATGCAAATTGAAATTTGTCGAGATTTCAGTGAAGATTATGGCTTGGCTTATCTTCATAGATTTTTATTCTGTACTCACAAGTAGTGAGTAGCTCACTGACATCCAGAAAGATATTCTGAATGTCTGACATGCTGTTTGCTCTTTCCTAGCAAGAGAAAGTGTGTGCAGCCAAGGACTTGGCTTAGTAGGTCATGGGTTGGAATGCACACATTCCAGTGTTTCTGTCTTTAATGAACATATAAGAAACAAATATTGGTATCTCCCCAAGGCATTCAAAGAAATAATGCTAGAGTAGCTGAGGATCTGACAGATTGGGTACAGAGGGGAAAAGTGGCTCAGAGGGAAAGAAAAGTTGTGTGGGGCAGGAGAGGCTGGATTTGTCTCCTAGTTCTGCACTCTTACTTAGCCCATGTCAGAGAATTGTGCTGAGCCTCATTTCTCACTTCACTGGACAAGCCCCATTTTCTGTTGCAGAGTATGGAAGAACTCAACAAATGATACTTTCAGCACACTTTTGAAGGGACCCTATGAGCATGAAGTATTACTGCTGCTGTTGTTAGGATTAAGAACAGAGTCTGCTGCTGAATAATTCATTTGATGTGAAAAACAGCTAGCAAGTTGTTGAACAAAAATTATGTACAATGAGCCATAATTACAGAGTGGTTGTGGAGAGCAGGATGCAGATGGAGCTCTCAGGCTGGCTGCTGGTGACATCAGAGCATGGACAAACACAGATGCATGTTGGGTTGCATACTTCATTTTCTGAATTATTATATCACTTTGCCTTTAACCTTTGAGATACTCAAGGACTACCACATTTGGAGGGACCATTTCTGGTGGAGAAAGAGAATTCAGTATCCCCAGTTTTTTTAGTACTTACCATTACTGATAAAGCTCTAGAAGTAGTAAGTACTGCTGAGTGGGAGGCACTGTCCTGTCACATCAATACTGGTTTTCTTGACAGGAGGAATGGGCAGAGGTGCTAATTCCGCACAGATGTGTCATGTTGTGGACACCAAAACTTTCTGCAGCAGATTTTAAAAATTGGAAGGAGATTCTGTGCCTCAGATTGCTGCTTGCAAAAAGATACCATCCACAGAGCCCAGCCTGCAGTGTGGGAGCTTTAGAGCTGTCTCTGTTCTTCATCAAATCACACAGGAAAATCTTCTCTGCCTTGGCTTGGGAAGAAAATGAATTCCTCTCTACTCTGCTTTCTTTAGCCCCCACCTGGAGTACTGCATCCAGCTCTGGAGCCCACAGTATAAGGACATGGACCTGTTGGAGCAGATCCAGAGAAGGGCCATGAAGATGACCTGAAGGTTGGAGCATCAGCAAAAAACAGGCACTAAATCAAAAACGAAACCAGAAACTGAGGCCTACTTCAGCCAGTTTGTCATCAGAATTAAACAAACAACCAGAACTTCCAGATACTACTGACAGATTCAAGCCTGGCTTGAGAGACTGAAAGACAAAATCCTTCCTGTATCCCAGGTCTCTGGCTGTTTCTGACCTCTAAGCCAGATTGAAGGGATGGGGAGCTAGGAATATATGGATGGCTTGGAGCCAGGGAGAGAAAGTGGAACACGAGAAGAGGCTTTATGATGCATTTCCTTTGTAATAGCCAAAATACCCTTCTGTTCTTTCTCTTATATCCTAGAGAGAACATAACTGAAGTGTGAAGAATGGTTTAATGGATTTAGTAATAGTATTGATCTTCTGTCGTTTAAAAAGGGACTCAGGGCTTAATCAGATCTGCAGAAGTGTCTCATTATTTACTTTGCCAAAGGAAAGGATTAGATATCAGAGAAAGAAAAGGCCCTTCTGCAGGCATGGGTTTGCTCTGCAGGATGAAAATCCATTCCATTTACTCTTACCTACTTATGTATTTAAATAGGAAAGAATCCAAACAACTCTCCGTGAGATTCTGCCTGGAGGAATCAGTACAGTAGCAATAAACAGAGGTAGACTCAGCAACATAGCAAACTGACTCTTTTCCAACACCCTGATTTATCTCCATTATCTGGTCACAAAAGCAATGACAGCTGAAATTGTATTGTTGATGACAGAGACAGATTGAACAAGTTTTCACCTTCTGAGGTACCATCCTGCCACCATCACCTTCTGAGACACAAAGTAAGAAAGAGTAAACCAGAAACCCTCTGATGGCATTTTTATAGTCACCTTTGAGACAACAGAAAATTAGCTTATCACACCATTGCCTATAATGCCCCTGCCTCAGGAAACACTGTGATAGTTTTATTTCCTTGACACTTGAACCCAAATTAACTTCCCAAGCTGTCTTTCAGGATGGCTGCAGATGAGACAGCCCATTTTGTACCTATGTTGTGGCACTACTGAAGCTATGCAGACATGGAGTAGCAGCTGTAGAACTGCCTACTCAGCCTATGTTGGGTCTATCAGCAGAGCAAAATATTTCAGGTTGAACAAACATTGACTTTGCAGTGAGATTTCTTTTGCAATGATATTTTTTCATGTTAACATCCCAGATATTATCAGTATAGGCAGATAGGCACACACACACATATATACTTGCATGATAACTATGATGAATAATCTGGTTTGATTTGGCTTGCAGGAGATACTTTAAACATCTTTTTATTTCAATTCCATGCAAACTCTACACCAGTTTCTACTGCTGAATTCCACAAACAATAGAGAGAATTCCAGAACCTCTGTATTTTGCATCACTGGAGAGATTTTGTGTTAGTTCTCTTTCAGATACTTCTTTCTGGAGACTTACACCTCACTGTTTAACACAGGAACCGTGCAGTGGCTTGCTTTCTTGGATCAATATTGATCTGCCTTGCTCAGCACTGTCATTGTACTTATACATCCTGATGCCCACTTGCATTTAGTCATGGATTTGCCATATCCCTGGCAGGTTTGTAGTGAAGTTAATGGAACATTTTATGGGACATGAAGGTTTTGGACATCCCCTGTGTCCCAGCTACATACTTGAGGAAAGGAAGGTGCACAAAACCAAACAGCCAAGAAAGGGTTAATACTTTCTTTTTTGTTTTTTTTCCTAACCATATGGAATGGGGTTCTTCTTCCAGGACAGAGGTGAGTTAGCAGGTGAGCAGGGTATCCCCTTGGAGCAGCACAGGCAGGCAATCCCAGCATGACCTTCAAAGTACAGGGACATGGCTTCCTGAATCAGAGGCTTCAACATAGCAAAAAGAGCCACTGCTGAATTTTAAGAGAAGCCTGAAAGTGACTGACAAATGCACACACTGTACTGAAGTGTCGCGAGGGGGTGTGTTGCTCTGCCATGGCAGCTCCAGTGCTGGAGAAAAGTCCACAGGATGGTGGCTGTTCCCAGGGCAGAGAGCCAGGCTGGCAGTGGCAGCTGGGGAGGCAGAGGGCAAGGAGGAACGGGTGGTGGGAGTGTAAATTGTCACTTCTTGTATAACCAAGGGATTTCACCTGGCAGTCACTGATGGACGATAAATTTAGCAGGAAAGGAACACCATTATTTCAGTGTTCCTGTTAAGAAGGTGACAGCGTTGGAAAGGTGCTATTTATTATTTACCTGCACTGCAATATCTGAAACTAGTCTGACATTAGAGTCCAGTATCTCAGAGACACTTTAAGAAACCTGTACCTTTGAAAGTCTAATGTAGATTCAAAAAGCCTGCAGAGGCAGGAGTAGCCAGCTGCTACAAATACATTTTCTGATTACAGGAGTTTCGAGGCAGGAGTAGCTTTGTCTAAAAAAAGAACTTTCTCTTTATGCTCAACCATCTATTTTGTGCAATAATTGAATGTCTGCTGAAAAACCATCTTGTGATCTATTGCAATAAAAGGAATATGTTTGACCATAGCTTGGTTGTGCTCCCTGAAATGCTGCAGCCCTCAGCCCTGAGGGCAGAAAGCCTGACATATTCCTTCTCAGAGCATCCCTCATTCATACAGAAACATTTTGGGCCCCTTGCACACTTTGCCTACAGTGCCAGGGCCCTGTTCTTCCTAAAGCAAAAGCCTTCAAGCCCTCATTCCACTGCCGGAGTCTTTCTTACTGGGAAGGATACCTTGGGCTTTCTATCAGGTTTGTAACCTCCTTCACAGATTTCATGCTCTGTATTATATCCACAATTGATCACAAAAATAGATGTCAGTTATTATTTCCAGAGCTCAGCCTAAACCCTACTGACTTAGCAGGAGCAAGGCAGATGTGGTGAATTCATCTTGACTGGTACCATATCCTTTCTGCACTGCACCTTTTTAGCTATAGGAAGACTTGCCATCTTATGAAAGCAATCTGCTGCAGTATGATCCAGACAGCAGCTAAATGCTTTACTTTTATTTTTTCATTTGTCATCACATTTAATCTAAATCAAGTCTTACAGCCTAAAACCAGATATTCCGTAGAACTGCAGATAATTCAGCACAAGTAAAATGCTTTTTTTAGAACTATATTCAATAACAAGTGTTAGTGGGAGTGCTAATATTATTAGGAGTGAGGAGATGTTTTGGTTTTAAATTCCTTATTTCGTGATGCTGAGAAGCACACCACAGTTGTTCTTTGTTGTACTCCACTCGCTGCTGCAATGCCAGCTATAACACTGGAAAACTACAAAGAGTGGATGTGATCTCCTGAGCTGGGTTTGGGTGCCTCCCCCAGCTCACACATACTTGGGTGCATGTGTGAGAAAGGACGTGAATGCACAGGCACATACACACTTTTGGGGGTATTTTATATTTTCCTCAACCGTATCCCACTTGCCAAAGGAGATTGTTGAATAATAGCCTCTGAAGCTCAGTGCGTAGCTATTCCAGCCTTTCCCTGGCTATTGTCTCCCTCACTGAAACTGATTTTAATTCTGCATCAGACTTCCCCTCATGCAAATTAACGTCATCAATTTTTGTTTTGACATAGGCGACCCCATGATACCAATAGATCCCTAGTCTCTTACATGGCACCTGCTCACCAGCTCAGAAAATCACATCCCTCCTTGGCTATTCTTCACCAGCTCAGCTATTTCTATCCTGCCCTCAGTCTTACCCCAGGCAATATGACTTGCATGTGAAAGATTTTACATTTTGTTGTTCTTTGATACAAAGAGTTTGTTTATTGGAGTGATGCCCAGAATATCGTCTGTCTTTGTTGACCACACATGAGTAGGAGAGGCTAGGAGCATAAGGAGAAAAGGAATTTGAAGTTGTGTCAAGGTCTGGACTTGCCTCTCTCTTATCTGTCCAGGAGAGTATGTCATATGTAACACCTACCTTAGGGAAGGTCAGGAATTACTTTCCTTTCCTTATCTGCCACTGGAGATAGAACAGCAAAGACTGGGTATGAGAAAGATGTATTCAGCCCACAATGCCAATCAGAGGGTCATTAAATGGGACTAGGACTTAAAAATCAGCACCAAGTAGCTGTTAGGAACACCTAGTACTTCACAAAGTGAAATAAGTGGAAGAGCATCAAAGACAAGCTCCCAGGGTAAGGGCAGTTCCAGGATATTCTATGCACAAAGGCAAAAGCACCTCTAGTTCCCTGGGCTCCTGTCCCCTCACTCATTTCCCCCTCAGTGGAGGACAGTAACATGCAATGACAGCTCAGGACTTCAGTCCACGTCTCCTGTATCATTCACATCCTTTAGCTGCTATGCTGGGTCCTAAGGGGTAGAGAGAAGTCCAGGACTTTTCTTCCTTTAGTTATAAGGAAAGTTCTGTTCCTTTCTCCACCAAACATTATTTTACCATTTTTGTTTTTATTGTAGCATTTGATGTTAATCCACAGGCAACTCTATTTCCAGCCTCAGATTCTTTTCTGAGGTTCTCATTCTCAACCAGCATTTCCTTTCTCCTTTCATGTCTGTAAAGCTTATTCCTTTTCTTTGGATCAATACAGCTTTATATAGGATGGAATTTTTCATAGGAATTGTATTCTAAAATGCCTGTGAATAACTCCAGATCATGGCCTGTATCTGGGACAAAGTATTGAAAGCAGTAAATATTACATGGAGTCAAAACATTCAATCACACTTTGTTTCAACAAACCTCATGTTATCAATTCCTCATCTTTTCTGCATCTCAGAGACTTCATATCTGCATGTTTTTCCTCTCCCCTCAAATGCTGGTGTTGCCCAGCTTTGTCCTTTATGCAGCTCTGATCACAGCCACATGAAATCCTCAGGAAGGAAGATGTTCCCAATTAAAATGTGTGCCCAGCCTATATTTGCAATGGGCATTTGAGATGCACAGCTAGATAGCTCCTTACCTCCCAGGATATCCAATCACATTAGTTCTACCTAAGTTATTAAAAGTATCGCTTACTCAGAAGAGGTTCTGTGTGCTGACCCCAGGACATCAGCACAACATGCTACTGTGGGAAGTACCCAGTGGCATACCCTGAAGGACTTGTACCTGCCCTGAAAAGGACACTTTGAGGCCAGGCTTGTCAAGATCTTATCAAACAAAAGGCCATTCTGTAGCAGGAAGAGGATGAAAGGCACAGAGGTGGCCTCCTGGAGAGAACTAAAAGGGAAAATGACAGTTCTTCCCCAGCAAAGCTTCAGATTTTCTATATCCTCTCCCTACACATCCTATGGCAACCTCCCAACCTGTCTCACTGTCTCCACACCCACTGGTGCAGGGGTTCCAACACTGACTTCTGCAGAGGCATCTCCTGTAAGCTCAGGATTGTCCCCCTGAAATGTGAGCAAAATAAGGGGCAAAATGGGAGGAAGAGACTCTGCCATTAAGACTTAATTGTTTTTATATGACCAGAATGGAAACAGGGATTAAAAAGTATTAGCACATACACTGAAAAGTAGAAGCAGCAAAGACCCCATGTACTCTGATCCCCAAATGATTTGGTTCCCCTCAGGACTCACTGGTGTTAAGGTTGGGTCATTTGTCCTGTCTGCTAGATTGTGTGGCAGATAACCACTGTCTGCCACTGATTGCTAGTGCTTGCCTGCATCCCTGGATCTGGGGGTCTCAGGGAGCCTAATGCAGATCTCTGAAGGGCTGGGAGACCCTGCCATCCCCAACAGGTCAGGAGACAGCAAACACAGCTCAGGGGTCATCTCTGGCGGCATGCATAAGGGGACCATGGCTCAGACTGTGTGGGCTCAGCACTGCTGTTGAGCAATGCTTTGTGTAACATACACCACTGCTGAGGGAGGCTGATATTCGCTGTGTGTTTTAAGTTTTGACCAGAAGAAATGCTTTATCATTCTTCACTCACACACCAGTAACCTTCCTTTATTAGCTAAAGCCTGCAAAACTCACAACGAAATATTTGACTGATCCTCTGGGTAGAATGCAACAAATTCTTAGGAAACAATTATCAAAACAAAAAAAAATCCTCATCTTTATGCAATTTTTCTTCTTAATGGGCCATTAAAAGGCTCATTCTTGTGCTACATTACTCTGTACCTAGCTATAACATTTATCTCTTTCCTCTTAATGCTGGTCTTATTAGAGCATCTTGTGCTTCCCTGTAGACCTCTAGAGACATCCAGCCATTTTGTTTTAATATTATTATCCTTGCCAGCAGCTGAATGCAATTGTCCAAGAGAGCAAGCTAATGTACACCTACAGTGAAAAACACTTGCAGAAAATCGAAGAAGAGAGCTGTAGCTAGAGAAGGGAATTAAGAGGCAGGACTCCTAGGATTTACTGCTTAGAGCTCACACATCTGGAAAGATTTTTTTTAACCTCCTTTAACCTCAGTTTCTAAACTGTTGAATGATCCATGAAGACCTGGATTTAAGGTATTAAGTGCACTCACAAAAACGTTGGTCCACACTTCCTGTGCCCCCTAATCACACGACTTTCAAAACCTAAATTGGCAATTCTACCCGTCTACTTCGACCATTTTCCATCCTCAACTCTTCAACTCTTCCTTGTTATAAGTTTTTCCCTTTGTTGGGGGACTAGGATTTCTCCTTCTTATCTTTTTAAGGATTTTTCTCCCATTTGTTGCTAAGAGACAATAACTACCAATACTTAAAGAGACAAGAGAAATGACCAAGGTGGGGGAAGGATGCAGCTCTCTTACCTGGGCAGTTTTCTCTTTGGAAGGGCAGAGATACCATAAGATTTTGGCTGGGGATGAGAGGCTGGGCTCGGCTCCTCTTGCTCTCTCGCTGTTGCATCTGAGGAGGACGGTGGAGCTGTTGCTTATGGTGGGGATTTCACTGCCACCGCCAGAGCCCAGCCCTGTGCTGCTTCTTCCTTACTGTGGGTGCACCTTTTGCTCATAAGAGCAGCCATTGAACTGGGCCCTTACTAACGCCCTACCTCACTGGAAAGGACCCTCACCATCTGCTCGGTGCCTCAAGGGAAAACCCTTCCAAGGGAGCCTCTCCCGGCTGGCTGCCGGCTGCCTTGGGGAGCCGTCTGCTGCAGCCCAGCCCCGACATTTCTCTGCCACTGCTCCCTGTTTTTTTCGCTACACTGTAACCCTGCACCCCCTGCCCACCAGGACACACCGTGGCTCCTGCTACAGCTGCAGAGTTTCTGACACATCTCGCTTGTTACACCGCGGTGCGCTGGTCCCATTTCGCCATTGCTGCGTGAGGGCGAGGCGGCTGAGCTGGCGCCACAGCGCCCCCTGCAGGCGCGGAGCAGCCATCGAAGGCGCCGTGCCCGGCCGGGAGCCCGCAGCGCCCCTGGCGGTGTGAGCGGAACTGCACCGAGTGGAACTGCACCCGCGGCAGAGAGGAGGCTGCGGCTGGGATTCTGTTCGTTGTGCTGCCATTGTTGTTGTTTGTTTGCCTTTTTACACACACTAGTAAAGAACTGTTATTCCTTTTCCCCTACTGTTGCCTGAAAGCCCCTTAATTTCAAAGTTATAATAATTTGGAGGGAAGGGGGTCATATTTTTTCAATTCCAAGGGAAGTTCCCACCTTCCTTGGCAGACATCTGTCTTTAAAATCAAGACAGCCAACTTTTTGGCTGTTATGTGCACTCATTTAAATTGTAGCCAGAGACATCTGTAGTAGATGTTAGGAAAGCAATTCTAACAGGAAAGATAGCGAGGTGATGATCATTTCCCCCGTAGTGTAGTTAAAGGAAAGGAAATTAATGTGTGGAAATGCCTGCCCCACAATTACTCTCTGTAGCTGCCAGGTGCTGCTGATCCTCAGGCCACACGGCCAGAAAGGAGGTAACAGCCGTGCACTGCTGTGGTTTCATGTCCTTACAGCTGCCTCTCAGCTGTCCTGCCTGCTCATCCTCTAGTATGTGGCTTTGCTTTGCTTCCACAAGCTCCTGCACCCAAGGCCAGGAGTGAGGACATGATGCACGGCCTTGCAGAGTCAGAGGCTCTGACCTTGTACTGATGTGTACTTGCACTTCCCTTACCTATCTCCTTCCTTGCATACAGAGAAAGTAAAAGTTGTTGGTTTTAAGATGTGCTATGGCTCTAACCACCTACCAGATGTGGAAAACTCAATTCACGGTTCACTAGGTTAATTTAGCCAGCGAACAATTCACAGAAACCAGAAGTGCCAGGAAGACATTTTGGGGAGGTGGAAGCACATAATTTACACTTCAGT
The DNA here is from genome assembly GCA_013397075.1 of Rhabdornis inornatus. Taxonomy (NCBI): domain Eukaryota; kingdom Metazoa; phylum Chordata; class Aves; order Passeriformes; family Rhabdornithidae; genus Rhabdornis; species Rhabdornis inornatus. The sequence continues at coordinate 85,806 of VWZS01000721.1, read as the reverse complement.
CATGATGTTCACTGCCAGATAAAATCAGCACAAGCCTTAGCCTGTACCTGGGACAAAAATGACAAAAGGTTGATGAGCCTTGATAGACAGAAAATGGAGAAAGAAATCTGAGAAGCCATTACAGAATCAAATGCAAGCAGCTGCATGAGCTAGGCCCAGTTCTGTGATGGTCCTACACTCACCTTGGTTATTATTTTGTACCTTGTTACTAGCCTGTGATTGGCACCTATAAATGAAAAAAGTCAGCTTAGCTGGAAATAGATGTGCTCTACACCAATTAGTATCTCATCCACTCAAAAATACAGAAAAAGGCACAGCTACATAAGCTGCAAAACTGAGTGCTGGCAGATGAGGCTCTGGAAACACATCCAAGAGGGTCAGGTGGGAATTGGGAAACAGAATGGCAGCAGGAAGAAAGGGAAGATATATGGGGGTCATTGCTCTCAGAATTAGGAACAGGAGATAGGGTGTCACGGTGCTCACTCAGCAGACTTGGATGTGCAGGCATCCTTATATCTGACAACTCACTCCTGACTTATGTGTAAGGCTTCTTGGCAAAAAACACCTAGAGCCCAGGGGCTCCTGAGAAAGCCATCATTTTGCAGCTTTTGAAGGCACTAACAGCATGCTGTCAAGTCACTGAATGCCTGCTGCGAAATTCAAGCCCTTGGTGAAATGTGGTTTTTGCACAAGCAGCGTGCCGGACAAGGGGAGGGCAGCAAGGTACAGGAACAAGGTGCAGAAACACACCTGTTTCCCACAGACCCACAGCTCCCCACCAGCCTGCCAGAGCTCAGCTTATCCATCCCACAGATCCTTTATAGCATCATCTCTTCTCGGCAGGGCTCTGCTCCAGTGTGGCTCAGGCTGCAGAACCCAGATGGGAGCTCTGGATGTTTTCCTTTCTATCTACAGAAGCCCTTTTATCTTTCAGCTGCCAAAGAGGCATGTGGATCCTGACAGGAAAACAATCAGCAAGTCTCTCTATCAGCCAGAGACATCAGGGACACAGGCATATCTAAGCCTCACTCCCATTCCCAGCCCTTATCTGCCCGGATGGAGCTGTGTGGCCCTTTGAAGAGCCCAAACTACTCCCTCACCCTGCACAGTGTCCAGGGCAATGATCATTGTCCTGCCCAGATCCCCTGAGAGCTGCCTTGCCTAACAGCCTGGGCACAGCCCTGCTTTTTTGCCAGCTATCTTGGATGAGTGACAAGGGGTGTTGAATGGAAAGGGAGTTCTGACACCCGTGGGGACCCTTGTGACTTGTCAGTGCTAGTGTGGTTCTTCCCACTTCCCCTTCATCTGCTCTGAACTGGCACCAAGAGTGCCACATCACCACTGCTTCTTGCCTAGTAATCATGCAAGAAACCTGCAATCTATTTTTTAAAAAGGGCTGAGTACTCTTAAATATGAGCACTGGGGCAAGGAATATAACTAAAAATAAAACGGGAAAGAAAGTACATGTTCCCCGATCTTCCAATACAAGCTCCAGAAAGGTTATGTAAGGTCCTGCTCACATCCACATTGTGCCGCTGTTTTGGAGTTAATGCACAGTCTTGGAGACAAGAAGCTTTCAGCCCTGGAATAGGTGCCCTCAGCCTCTCTGGGTAGTGTCCTGCTGCCCAGGAGAGAGGCAACTAGCAGCAAAAAGAGCATCTAATCAGCTGTAATTGAAACACATCAGCTCCAATCCATCTACCAGCAAAGGGAAGGGCTTCATACAAAATGTGCTCTACTCCCACAGAGAGGTGTCTGTCCTCATGAGCCTCCTGGGAGTGAGCAGGAGTCCTTTTCTCACAAGAAGGAAAACTGAGGAGTGTGTGCTAACCGTGGATTGCCAAGCCGTTGCATGGCTTGGCTAGGAGCAGGTCCATGCAATGCCCTGCTTCTAATGCCACAATTTCTTCAGGTGTACAACAGGTCTTGAGTGCAGTAGTGGCTTCTGTGATATGACTGATAAGAGGAATGAAAATCTCTACAGCATAGGACTGCATGGCTGCTGGCTACCACAGGACCTGAAGCATATAAAATCCAATGACCTCTCTGAGCAAGGTTTCTGTGCCATGTTGTCCAATCCTCATGCAATAAAAGAAACTTTTACTTTCGGCCTGTCACAGCAGAGCATGGAGATGCAGATATGGTAAACTTCCTCAGGCATTAAAGTGCTGAAATGAAAGAGTCATTGCAGCAAATTTTGTCCTTCAAGTCCTTAAGCAGGACACAGACCATCACATCCTGAGTCATTCAGCCTCACAGCAGCACGAACTTGCTGTCTACACCTTGGGTTGCTTTTTTACGGTAGATCCACCTCCCTACCAGCCTGTCACAGCACAAAGCATTTAGCAATGAGTAATATTTCTGCACCAGTAGGAACATCCCCTGCAGTTTGAGGATGCAAACAGTTTCTTCCTGGCAATCCATAGTGCAGCTGCCAAAGGCTACCAATCTGAGCTGGAGCCTTGGTGTTATTTTAAGCACTGTTCCCAGCTGCAGCAGCACTGTGTTTGCCAAAACCCTTCCTTCTAGAAAGGAAGAAAAGTAGCCAGGCCATATGGTAGCTTTCAGGGAGATGAAGTGTTGACTTTTCCCAGCATGTCATGAGGATAAAATTAATCCACACTTTAGCATAGTTGGTGAAGAATCTTGCACACCTTTCATGTTCAAACCCATGTGTTTTTGTCTGTTCTTTTAACTTGGAATTTATATGTCCCTCAAACTTCAGCTTGATGCCAGGACCTAGATGAATACCTTGTCCGTGCCTATCAGTGAACAAATATATGGAACATCCACTGAGCTGTATTAAAAGCCAAAGGTAGGGACCCAACTATAAGCATGGATAAATGAGGTCTTTGAGGGATAGGAGATTGGTGTCAGACTGACACAGAGCAGAATGCCAAGAATTTGTGCACTTCTGACTCACCTCTGGCTAGAGAAGGGTGATGAAGATAAGGGCTCCGCTCCAGGGTTACCAAACATTTCTGGACAAGTTCTGCTGCTTTTCTGCTCCCCTGCCAGAATTGAAAAGCTTAGACATGTCCACCAAGTACCTAGCTATAAAGGTAGATGCAGGTAGTATCCACAGAACCTTCCCAGGTGCCAGCACAAAGGTTTCCCTCTCCATATGCAGAGTCATCCCAGGACACAAACCCAAACAGCTTCTGTTTTAACTACCCATCAAGAGACACACTCAACTATCATCTTGGTCAATTTAGCACATTTGCCTTAGATAAAGCAAAACTGAAGAAAGGTGAGAGCCTTGTGTGATCTAAATCACATTTACTCCCACACACAGAGTAAACAAAAAAATCTTTTCTATTGTGCACTGCAGCCTATGGAGACATACGTATATAATAAACATCCACATTCTAAAAGTAGTTAAAGAAGGGGTGTAACGAGCCATATAGGAAACACATTGGGAAGATGAATCCGAGTGCTCAGTCAGCTCTAAGGTCTCCTAGCTTCCGTCTGCTTTCCTATGGCAGATTACAGCAGTCAATATCAGCAAACTGAAGCAGACCCTGTGGCAAAGAAAATGGCTATTTGAGTTACAAGATTAGGCCCCTGGCACTTCAAGTAATGGCTTGCATAGTATTTCAATCACAAGAGAGAGGCTGATGGGCATATTGCTAAGGGGCAATTCCTCTCAGCTGGTGTTACTTAGATTATGTAGCAGCAACCTGCCAAAGCACACTAAAACCTTTGGAGAAGACTAAGTTTACAAAGGGTCTGATGCAAGGTTAAGACTGCCTGTTTGAGATGGAGCCCAAGGTCATAAGCACTGCATCAAAAATAAGGCAGTCTGGATGTATCATACCATTTTCTTGCCCATAATCCTTGCATTGGCTAGATTATGATTATGGCTACACTTGCCCAGCACCTTACTCACCCAGGCCCCTTCTGCCTTCCTAGCTTGACCTTGGACCTGTCTTATCTCTACAGACTTGCCTGACAATCACTGAACTCTGACTGGCCCTAGTTACTGTCACTTGACCTGCTCTCCTCACCTTGCTCAGGTACTCTGGGACTGTATCCATGAGGCCACTGCCCTACTGTCACCCTTTACTCTAGTTCATCTTCCCTTACAGAGCAGCTCTAGTCATAAGTCATTATCAAGAAATTCTCCTTTAGAATGCACCAGCTTAGAAGATTCTTTACCTCCAACTAAGGCCTGCAAGGTCTGGGGGTACCTGTAGCCAAAGTAAACAGCCAGATGCAATTGCAGGAAAATCACCAAAAGCAAAAATGCCAGACTGCTGCAGAAATAGTAAACTCTTTGTACAATTTGTTTGGAGCAGTTCTCCAACTACTTTCTCAGGGCCCCATTGGATAACATGATGGTGTAAGATATTCACATCCATGAGAGCTGGTTCTTTTAATCCTGGTTACAATCTGTGAAAGGTAACCCCATTCATGCTTTTAAAAAAATATTCAAAGCCCGTGATTTGTTATAAAATTAAGATACTAGAGAATGATTTGGGGAGAAAAGAATACATTTCAGAGCAAATTTTGCAGGCATGAAGTGTATAGACTTTGGTTATATTTAGTAAAGTGATTATGGTTCTGTTCTACTTTGTGTTGGAGTGCTATCAGTTGATCCTGCCTCTTTTCATTCCACTCAGATTTGTTCATTGTTAAATTAATGAGGACTTTTCAGCAAGTAAATCACATGCCATTTAATAAGATTTCAGATGAAGTTGCAAAGAGGCACAAAGCATGTTGAAGTCTACTTGAAAACACCACAGCTTTGTTCATCCTTAGTTACAATTATTTCCTTTCCCTGCCAAAGCAAACTGCAGTGTCCATTGTGCCCAAGCATGAAGACAAAGCTTGTTAATCCTTGTTAAGATACTCTGACGTTTGTTAGTGTCATGTTCACTCCAGATTTTTTTCAAAAGCTTAGTCTGTTTAAGCCTGATAGCAATATGCCTACAAACTTTTCATGTTACATTTAATTAAGCTCTTGTTAAGCCTAACTTTATTGGGACATCTTCTCCCTTTACTTCCGTGTCAGAAGGACCAAGAATGTCACAATTTCACTAGAAACAGCAGATTAATTAATCAAATTATATGAGCTGCATGATAGAGGAAAGCCTGACCTCTTCTCCCTTAATACACATAGCCTTGGAAGGCTACTAGAAGTTTTATCAAGGTATGCTATGGACTTTCAGAGCCCCACTTGCTTTTACTATTTCAGCATGTGCCATCTGTATATAATGTAATACATGGTGATTTCCTCACCTGAGCACATTCAGAGCTAAAGGCCACATGTGATTTCCACTGTCACTGTAGAACTTGTACACCCAACCCTTGCCTACACACCAACCAATGAAAAACTAATGTTGCTCAGGCTAAAGCATCTGCTAGTGTGCAGATGCATCTGTGCTGCATCTGTGCTGCCCTTGCCAGTTTTCATTTAAGATGCTCCTTCTCTGCTAGAAGCTAGATTTCCCTGCTTAGAAAACTGCTATTTTCCTCTTCTGCCCGAGTGCTTTGTGCTTCTGCTGTGTTCTGCAGAGGCTGCAGTTCCTGGCAGAAATTGATCTGCCATGATGCATGTAGATTTCTGATGCTGATGAGGCCAACTTGAACACTAGGGTAACCTTGTCATTGTGACAGGTGAGTAAATTCAGCTAGAAAATCTGATTCTTTTAGGACATAATACTACTTTGCAGAAGATTACAGGAGGCAGAAATAGTTGTTTTAGTTTGAGACAGTCCAGATTTGGGGAGGAGTGAAAAAAAAGTTTGAAAAACAAAACACTCTAAGATACCTTTTGTCAAAACAAGTGAAAAAGCAGTTCATCTTGCATGCTATTATTTCTAACAAAGTTAATTGATTGTCTGTTTACTCTCCTCTTAGTTTATCACAAAACAGCATTACAGCACTTTGAATGGAATATATGACTAAAGGTAGCCTATCTATGCATTGTTCAGTCTCCATACCTGTTTGAAGGGTGAAGGATTTCTTGCATGTACCTGCATTAAAAAAAAATATTTTTCCAAAGGAAATGATGAACTATAAGTTCTTGTAGTGCATAGTCCTTCATCAATACAGCTATATTTCCTAAAGCAGAGAAATGTGAAATGATGGCTTTCTGGCAGAGAAGAGCAAAAGTATAACCCAGGATTCAAATACATGACCTAGGAATCAAAACCATGTTGTTCTGGCTTTCACACTGACAGCAGATGAAAACAGCTTGGAAAGATCCTTCTTCATGTAACTGTGTCTCACTGAATGATGTGGCAGGGACAAAGGCACAGCATCACAAGTGAATCTAAACCATCTGTTAAATGTCACCATGCACAAAACATGCTACTGCATAAGCTCCACATCCAGGCATTGAGATTCATATTCTAGCTGGAATATTAAATAAAGAGTAGAAAAACCTCAAGTTAACAGAACAGAAATATTAGCCTTAATAAAAATGGTATGCAATTAATTCCTTGGTTCAGAGAAAAGCCAGAAGGAGCTTAGCAGACAGGTACTGTGTGCCAAGACCTGTACTAAATGGAGTTTTTCAAAAACATTTCAAAGCCCTATAAAGAACCCAGACCTGGAATAGCTGATCAGGACTGAGGAACCTAGTAAAGAAAAATAAACTTATTGTTGTACTCGGAAAAATTCCAAAATCCGCATAGCAAGATAATGCCACTGTTATTCTAAATATCTGCTTGAAATTATTTGGAGCACAAACCCAAGAACTCAAGGGCTAAAGACAATCACTTTTATAACAGTTTTATTCAAGTCTGTGTGCTCTAGTGTTGAGACAAGGCCTAGATCAGCATTACACTGTAATACAATAATTTTAGCCATTGAACCAAGCCTGCTTGGCATCCTTGGTTTACAATTTACAGTACATCCAAAAAAAGAGCAAAGAGAAAAGAAATCCCAAAACGTCAACAACTTCCATTAGCTCTTTGCTTCACTTAAATATTGTTCTATAACATAAAATAATTTAATACAAAAAGAACTGTAATCCAAATACACATAGTACATTGACACAGAACAGAGGAAAGATACAGTAGATTATGCACAAGAGTATTCAGCTGATGTGTTACCTACAGTGAAACAAACTGGACATTAATATAATTTAACTATTTAAGCCCAAGAGGGTCAGAGGCAACAAGTCCAGGTCACAAATAAAGCTTTTTAAAAAATAATGCAATCTTCTTTTCCTCTAAGCTTACTGCTGTACAGAAGTTAAAGGAAGGCTCCAACAAATCACTTAATTTGACAACATTTCATCACACAAACAAGAAAAACTTGGTGGCCTCTGTTATGTTACTCAATTCTGGGGTACATTGCCATTTGGTAACGTAACTGCTTCATTGCAGGTTCTTCGGGCAAAACATACCTTCAAGGTGCTACTTCCATAGCAACAGACTTTTGAACACCATAAATAGAAGAGAAGACATACAGAGGTCTCCAAAACCAGACTGAAATACTTGAGCTGTAAGATGAATCCCAGTCCTACACAGTTTGGAGTTCCTTATGAAGTACCCAACACCCTCCACACAGTGATTTCAACACAAGCAGGAACTATTCCCATATCTCAAAGTATCAGACATGGGGGCATGATCTTACACTAGAGAAATCTACTCACCTGGCTATTCAGATTTACACTGTACCTAGGAAAGTCAGGTCACCAATTTTTGCATCTGGCTTGAAATAGAAGCAGGAGCAGATCCACAATTAATAAGGCAAAAGAAAGAAGTAGCTTATAAAAAGAAGGAGGAAATACATTCTCTGGCTGAGAAATTCTTGGACTTTCAAAGCCACAGAAGAGACATTGTTAAAAGCACAGGTATTTTCCCTGATATTTCCACCACTGTTGCCTGCTCACTCCATATAAGCCTCTCAAGTCAGGCAAAATATCTCAGATATTTCCAGCTTGTCCTGAATTTATGACAAAGAAATCAAATATAGCAGCACAATGTGCTGTGCCGACAGCTGACAAACAAGAATCCTAGAACTCTAGTAAAAGTGGTGGATGTTGATCACTGCTGAACTTGTCAGGTCTGTCCACTAGCCTGGAGGGATGCATTTGTAAAACGAGAAGAAACACTTGAGAATAGGCCTCAGGTTAAACTGCCATTTGCACACACAGCCTCCAGTCACCAATTACTGTTCCTTTACAGCTAGCAATCTGCTAATGCAGAAGTTGTTGGCTCTTTCACCTCATGTCAGAAAACATTCTCAGAGCTTACCCTGCTTATGGTTAGAAGTAGCAGTCAAATAGGCATGGCATGTGCAGCCATGGAAAGGCCACAAGAGTCAGCAATCAAACCAGCATTTACCCAAGGGCTTGTTGAGGAACTTTCTCCTCAGGTTAATTGTCTCCTTACACTGACAATCAAGGTAAGAACCTGGTCCTTCACCATCAGTCTCTACAAGAAAACCCCTCAATTCAGATTTAAAGAGCTTTGTTCAACTGGGGTCTTGTGCATTTTGACCCACAAATACGTTCCACTGACTTCAGTGATGAAGAGCTTTCTGAATTGAGGCCTCTCCCCTTTTAACTTGAAAGTTAATTACCCTAAATACAAACTTTTACTATTATAATAATAGTAATAGATGCTCTTGGGTTTATGTGGTATCTTCTTATAACTGCCAAACATGACAGGCACCAGTCCCTATGGACTTTAGATGGATCTAGGTAAATTTTGCAGTTCAAACCTAGCCATCCCCCAAAGAGATCTATGTTCCAAAAGAATGGATCCTACTCTCTGCCAAGAGCACTGGCCAAATTCAACCAGTTCAACTGGCAAAGACTCCTAAGTATGCTTTCTTTCTTACTTTTTTTTTCCTGTGGCTATATTCTTTGCAGTCTAGGGTACCTGGATTATTATAGTTGTCAAGATAACCTTGAAAATAGAGCAATGGCAGAACTGATGGAGTAACAACTGCTTGAGATACAGTGTGAAAAGTCAGCTCAGAGATATTAGCTGCTCTGCTCAGATAAAAATGCTAACCCTGTTGACATTGTAAGAGCTGCTCACTAAAGCATGCAAGACAGAAGAACAAGCCTACTATGAGTATCTGGGCAATCAGTTGAGAGTGACAACTGATTTTGTGATATTGACCAGGCCTGGCAGAAAACAAATTACTCAAGCTGAGAACATTCACAAATTCCTGCAGAACTCAAGGAAGAAGTTCTGTTCACCTCCAGATATAGTCAGACTCAAGCAGCTCAGTGTGCAACTGAGCTATGCCAAACAGGAACCAGAGGCCAGGTTTGTCCTGAACGTAATTACTGCTAACAGCATTCTTACCAATGAAGCTTAGAAAAACACCAGCATGTCTTCCCGCACCATTATAACCTCTCCAGCTAAGATCACAGGACACAAAAGATCAGGACGTGGCTAAAGCAATGTTTTTTTGTCTCTCAGACCTATATGCCTCTCCAAGACAAGGAGGCCAGTTTTATCCAACCCCAACATCTGTTTTGAGAAAATGCTGAATCAACACAATCAAGGTAGAATGGGAGATAGTGTTTATCAGTCTGAAATAGCATATATAAACTGAATTATTCTCGTCTTAATGTTGAGGTTTCAGCCACATTGAACACAATGTAGATTCTCACTAGCTATCCTGGCAGCTAAAATTTGGGCATGTACAAGATCTTACAGATGTACTTCTGACTAATGAAGGGCCTTTCCCCTGCCTCCCTCCACGATAATTTTTCAAATTGCTTATGTTAAGCAAATACCGCTTTGGAATTGCTCCTGCAGATCTGTTCTAAGCCCCTGTTTTCTAGCTGTGCATCCATCTGACCCATCAGCTACAAACCTAACAGTAGCCCACTTCAAGCTGGGTTAATAAATCCACTATACTGCACACTAAAAATTTGTCATTGTTCCTTAATACTAGTTCTATTGGGCTGCCTGTACATTATTAGCATTTAGATACAGTAAGGACTGTATTAGGAGCTGATACACTAGGAAAACAATATTGCAAATACAGGAAAACAATCAGGATTGTGTACAGCTCCACTTTAAGAGCACATGACATAATTTAAAAAAATCTGTTTCGAAAAAAGAGACCATCACTTTTAAAAGCAGCAGTGACCAACATGAAAACTCCACCTTTTTGTCTCTAGACCATCAACTCTTCTACAGGTTAGAAATCATCAAGAAAAACGCCCCGTTTTGTCCTTTACTGTTTATTTTGGAGACACAAAAATCTACAGCAAGTATAATCTTAACTTAATAAACTGAATAGCTGGTTTTACTTTTCCACCAGGAATCTGCATTTCAAAGAGCCAAATACAAGTTTGCCTCTGCCTTCCCATCTCATTCCAACCTTAACTGCGTACTTAGAGCAACTCTTACCAAAACTTAGACTTTCTGCCCATTCTATCTCTACAGATGAGGTAGTTCAGGGTAAAAAAAACCAAACCAACCAGAAACTGGGTAAGTTGGATGGGGCTTTGAGTAACCTGATCTAGTGGAAAGTGTCCCTGCCCATAGCAGGGGGACTGGAACTATATGACTTTTAAGGTCCCTTCCAACCCAAACCATTCTATAAAATTAAGTAACCGGACATTGCTCAAATTCTTCTTTAGGACCCAACTTACCTATGATGCCAACAGTTTACCAAGTAGCTAGTACCCCTCTGTCCTCTGACTTACATTAAGAAGGATCATTTCACTGTGTTATTTCCTGCCAACCTCCACTTCCACTTCACCCAGTTGTATCTTACGCTTTTAGCTTGGAAATCTTTTAGGTCAAATCTCACCTGAAATGTGTATGGTTTTCTGCCTTACACTTGTCACTATGGCAACAAGAATAAATAACCAACAAAGATGGGATGGGGTCAAAACCCTAATGGAGAAATAGGGAGAGGCAGTGATAACATGTGGCTCAACACAGGGGTGTAAACGGGAAGACACAAAATGTTTCCTGTGATGGTATTTGGCCTGATGTGCAGAGAACACAGTACGGAAAACTACAACTAGGAGGTCCCTCCAAAAAACCAACCTCAGGCCCCAGCAAGGAGACATGTGAGATGGAAGGCACCTCGGCATACAGGATGCACCTAACACATATATATATTTGAGAGGTTTAAAAACCAAACCCAAAATTAAAAATATCCCCAAACAGAAAACTAACAAAAACCCCCACAGAGCTCAAGAAGCCATTCTCAGAAGGAAAATAATGTTCCTGATCAGAAAAATGAAGATTTTTCACTTATGTAGAAAACGAGCTAAAGTGTATTTCTTGTATTCAAGCGCTGATGAAGTGCTGAAGACTTTCCAGTTGCAAAAAAAAAGGGAGGTACTTGTTAGAAAGGAACAATAATAATTCCAGTAGCTACATCAGACCCACTAGCCAGTCACCAGAGGCAAGATACTTGTTAATCAAGCACACACCTCTTAGCCTGGGAGTGACTACGTCCAACATAAAAAAATAAAGTTGATGTAGGTAATTTCAGAAGTTGTGTTCGCCTCTGACCAGTGGCAAAACTGTTTAAAAAAGTCAAGCATGGGAAAAACCAAAGGCAAATGTAGATTTTAACTGCAGCATGACTTTCTGCTAATGCATTCAATCGAGGGAGCACCAGAATAAGCCACAGATTCATTTCCATAATGTCTCCTGAAACTGTGAAAGTGAGGTTAATAAGTTCTTCTTAAGACTGTATTGTTTGTTAAATACCAAAAAAGAGAAAAAATAAAATATAAACCAAAACCAGGATTGAAAATAAGAGGAAAAAAAAAAGCAAATTTGGTTAGAGATCCTTTCAGTCCAGCTAGCTACCATATTAGCTGGCTGTGCAAACCACTGTATTCTAGTATTAAAACAGTAAACTTAAGAAAAAATGTAAGGAATTCTTTCCTATAGATACCTTAATTATATCATCAACCAAAGATTTATGAAGTCTGAAAGTTATGCTCTGTGATAGTGAGAGAATATTTTGGTTCTTGTATTTTCTCTATTTATTGCTTGTTTGCAAGTATGTTTTAACACATGTCTATCCCCTCACTTTTAATATTCAGTTTTACCCAAATTGTAGTCTTAAAGGAGTTCTAAATATGGAAGCTAAGAAACTGTTCTTCAGTGACAGGATAAGGATCAGAAATCTTTCCAAATGTAAATGTCCTTATTTCATATTAAAAACAAACAAACAAACAAACAAAAAACCAAACCAACCAACCAAAAAAAAACAAAAAACCAAGGCCAAAAGGAGGACTTAAATCACTTTGCAAGATACAATCCTTATTCACCACTCAGTAAGAGTTCTTGAGAGTATCCCAAAATACATGGAAAAGGTTAGAAAGCAATAAGCATGTTTTCCAAGGAGAAATATTTCAAAAAAATAAAAAGAAACCTATTTACATCAGCTTAAAATTACTTGCAAAAATAACAGGCTATCACTGAACTTTGGGACATAGGAATAGGTTTGGTTCCATACATCCAGTGGGACTCCAGGTTCCATATTCATCCCACAGAGATGAATTAGGTTCCAAATAAAAATTAATCTCAAGATAGAAAGGCGACTCAAGGTCGGAGGTTTCCTGTCATGTTTTATTTAACAAAACACTCCAAAGGCAAAGACTTTTCTTTACTTAACCATTACTGCCTCACCTTCAACAGAATGAGAGGTATCCAGTTTTGTGACATACCGAAGTAACATCTCTATGCAGTATTGTCCACAATGTCTTAAGTTAACAGCACGCTATGGAGAGGAAGGCAACTACTCCCATTCCTAGAGGTACAGAAAAATATTTCATCATAAAACCATGCCAAACCAGAAAGAGCTTTCCTCATCAATAACAAAAAATTCACTTTAAAAATACTCATTCTGTTAGAAAACACTGAGGTTCCTTGCCCCATACTGAATATCAACCCATTGCAATAATAAATTGGAGGGGAAATATGTATAAAAAGTTACATTTTTGTAACTGAAAATGACTGAGAGGAGATTAAGACCTACTTGCTGGTAAAACAGACCACTCTGCACTCTGTAAGAAGCAATAGTACTAAAAAAGAATCTGTAACTATTTCATCACCTTAGTTTTGACACAAAAGCTTTCTTCTCTCTACTTGTCCCACACTCAATTTCTACGAAACCAGTAGAAATTCATCCAAAATTTGTCATTTTTTGCACTGGTTGCTATGTCTGTGCCTTCCCTCCAATATTATAGAAAAACTAAACAGGCTACAAGGATAGCATACTTTGAAGGGCTGACAAACTTCTTTCTATTTCCTAAATCAGCACATCAATTACATAAATTAGTGATACACACTGCCAGCTGGCTAAACAAAAATACAAATATATTTCTAAACCACAAACATTTCTCTCAGCTACAATCTCATTATTACTATCAGTTAAAAAACTGCCACTTCCTCTTTGTAAGGCCTGTGTTCATATTTTTCTCCATTCTTTTGTCATTGTTTTAGACTACTCAGTGACTTTCATGTTATCTTTTTCTCATTTTCTCAGAAAAAAGAAAAGTGCAACTTATTCAGACATTTAGGAAACAATACATTTATTAGAATTTTTTTAAAGTAAGATTTTCACCATCTTCCTCAAGAATAATACTAGAAAGGTAGGTCAATGACCAATATTCTGACACTTTTGTTTCCCTGACAAATGGGAATACTAGCAACCAGCAGGAAAAAAAAAGATTTCTGAGCTGATGGGCTCATAGGTTCTCACTGTCTAGTGGACTGTAGTCGACCACTCCTTTGGAGATTTGAAGCACCTCAGCTCCCACAGCTGGGAAGGAAAAACCCCAACAGATTAAGAAAGCAGAGAATTCAAGCCAGGATGGGACAGATGGATATAGAGAGAGGTTTTGACCTAGCTTAAACATGCACACAGTCTCAGGGCCTTAGGACACTGGTGGAAAAAGCTTTTGGAGTGCATAAGGTAAAACACCTGAAAATTCTTTGTCTTGAGAGCCCCCTCTCTGCCTGCCAGAGCATACGCCACCACCTACTGAAGTCAGGAGCCTTGTTTTCACAACTGACTCCTCTTGCCTCATATCTCAGGTTGGCCACTGGAAGACAGTTATGGGGGGATGCTCAAAGACTGCCTCAGGTTAATTCACATGCTAGATTCAATGAAGATAATTGCATTGAAGAAGGGTTAGGAAAAAAACCAAACAAAAACCACAAAACAAACGCATACCAACCAATATGCTTCCAACTAGTCTGTCTGGCAGCTTTGCAATAACTATATCTAGTTTGGTAACCCTGACCTGGATCCTTGACTCCTGTCAACAGTCCTACCTAGTTATTTAATGTAGCAATGTCCACTTGGTATTAGGGAAGATACTCTTTGGAGAAAAGTACTCCTCAAAGTTCAGCTACATACCACCTTCACCAAGTGATTCTATAAAAGGGGGAGAGGGGCAGGGAAGGGGGTTAATTCTTCATCCTCAACTTTCTTAAGCAAAAGAGGTGACAGAACAACTTGCCTTTACGTTTGTCTTTCCTGGGAACTTGATAGAAATCTTAGAAGTTCACTTGATGAAATCAACTGGCCAGCTATTACAAAGTTTAGCAGGCTGAGTTATAGCAGTGTGACCTAGAAAGGTGGCCTCCTGTTTCATGCAAGTAAATGGATTTTAAAGATTTCTGTTTGAATGGAGCTGTTCCAGGTGATGCCTTTGCAGAGCAGATGATACTCCCTATGTCATTTATAATGATACCTTTTGGATAGAAAATATTACATTTCGGAACAGCTGATCCAGTTTTGTTCCAGACTTTTTAAAATGATAAGGAAGAATATGAAAATTAGATTATTTTAATGTCCTTTTAAATCCCTCTGACACAGCCTCTTACTGAGATTACGTTAAGGTTGATTTATAGCACAATCAAAACCAGCAATCTGTTGGATAAGTTTTGTCTTTTTGCTAGTGTCTGGGTCACAAATTAAGTTTTCAGAAATAGAAAGTAAAAGGATGCTTACAAAATCAATAATGCTAAAGGTCTGAATTTAACTAAAGAGTCAGAAATGTAAGTTTTCTTTAAGTACCTGAATCCCACCTTGCCTTATCATAATACCTTGTCTAAACAGTCAACAGTCTCTCCAGCTTCAACAACTAGTGCAGCACCATTAAGGCTAGCTCTGGAGCATTTAATAGGGAGGGCAGCAGAGAGTTATTCTGCCATTAAGTATTTTCCATGGAATGTGATAAACAAGAAATATGTGACCTTTCAAAACAAAATATACTGTAATTGCTTGAAAAAAAAGGTGCACTTGACTAATGGGAACATGCTGGTTTCAGTCCTCACACAGAACTAAAAAGCCTTCCATACAGTTCTTCCCCACACATGCTGGTTTTTAAAATCAGGTTACAAACATCTAAACACACAGATTCACTGTGCTGACAGCTGCAGGAAGTATTTGACTCTACTGCCTTCACAGCAGGACTGGACTGCCCCAACAGGCTGAGCACTGCATTGGCAGCACTGTCAAACGACTTATTTGCAACCAAATATCAGCAGATTAGCAAAACAAGCACAGATCTGTACAAGAACAGTGAACAGACATGCTGTACCCTGCAATAAAGCAGACTACCCTATTACACTCATATAAAGGCCACATCCCTTATATATAATGCCAAATCTGGGGAAGATTGAAGCTCTCATTACAGCCAGTAAGACATACCTGCAGTGGCACAGACACACTTGAAGTCTTTGTACAGAAAACTCTGAGCATAGGCACACCCCATTTGTGTGACTTCCTCCTTCCAGACCGGGGTCTGTTCTTGCTCCAGATCTAGGAGTGTTTTACATATTTGAACAAGAATAAAGTTCTACATATCTATAGTGCCTTTCACTCAAAGATCTCAAAGGACTTTATACTTATTTATATGTCCCAACCCCTCCCCTTGTGAGGTAGGTATTATTCCTATTATTTACAGATGGGGAAATTCAGGCACAGAGGTTATATTATTTGCCCAGGGTCACACAGTGAGTCAGTGACAAAATAAAACAGAATCCAAATGTTCTGATTCCTGTTTGCACAATACAACTGCTAACAACCCTCATATGCAAAAGAGCCTTAAACAAGTACCAGTGTACGAAAGAACAGTCTTGGGTTTCATGGGTCACTCCTAAAAGGTGCAAGAAAGAAGAAAAAAATAGAAAGAAAAATATTTGGAAACACATAACTTACTTCTGCAAGCCAACACATCTTTAAAGAAAGTTTCTGCTAACTCCCCTCCCAAAGCTGAGGCAACTTGACTATGAGCTTGAGAAACAGGGTGGGAAAAAAGGAGACTGATGGAATGAAAGTCTGAAACAAAAAAAAAACAAGCTAAACAGCTATACCATAAGCCTTCATCTTGAAAGCACAAGGTCATAAAAAAATAGGACTGAGAGGGACCTCAAGAGACCACTGAAGTCCATCCAACCTACCCTGAAGCCAGGATCAACTACACCTACTTGTTTCAAACAGCCTGGTTCACCTGCTCTCAAAGACCTCCACCAGTGGAGATGCCATGCCCTTCCCCTGCCATCTGTTCCACCTTACGCTGTCACGTGAGCAAAAGAGGACAAACAAATCTTAAGATAGCTACTTCTGCTCTTTCAGTGGGGGAATGATGATTCCCAGGCCTGTTTAATGATCTGTATGTATTTCAGAGAAGGTAGTCTCCAGCTATTTATTTGTTTCTGTTCTGGATTCCTTGGGAAAACATCAAACACTGATGTCTGCTGTAGTGTAATATTTGAATATTATTTGAAAATACTGATTAATACCAGGATAGATACCAATATACTTACTGCAAGTGCCAAATCCTACAAGGTCAGTAAGAAAAGACTTTGATATGATAATTTTAGCTCATTGCAGATTCAAACTGCAATAAGAGGGCAGGGAAGACTACAGAAAAACCCCACAGCAAAAGTCAGCAGCTCAGAGTTGCCAAGTTTCACCCAAATGCAGACAAAAATCAGGCAGCTGACAACACATCTTCAGCAGAGGCAGCACCATATGATCTCTGTAGCATCCCTCCATCTTGTCTGTTTTCAAAGTGCATTCTCAGTGCAAAAAGTAAGATTGAATTTAGAGGGGCTCACTGCCCCCAGTGGTTTCATATTAAGACCAGAATTCTTGCTTGAGTTCATATGCTGCAGCTTTGTGTGTGTTAAGTTCACTTCTGCATAGCGGAATGGTGCTGTCCTGGCTCTGCCCCTCAGCATCTATGTCCAACAGTGTCCGCTCCTCTGCAGGAGGACCCACCTGGAAAGGGAGCAGTGCAGGCAGTCCAGGTCTCTCTTCTACAGTGCTGCTGCTACTAGCAAAACAAGAGTCCAGATTGCTTGGAGTATCAGTACTTGAACTGTTGGCAGAAGATTCACCCTTGGCATTGCTGGGTGACACAAACCACCAGGGATCAAGCCGCTGCCGACTGGCTGCAGGACGTGGCCGGGGCAGGAACTCCAATGTCTTGGGTCTTTCCAGTGTGGGATCCTGCTGTGCATTCCATCGTCTCGGGGTTGGAGGAAAAACAAGGTTGGGGTCTGGCAGGCGAGGGACCTCACTGGGATCTCTGCTCGGACTAGGTGTTTTTAATACACCTATCCACAACAGACAGTGCAAGAGAAGAGAGAAAAACATGTTAGATGTCACTGCTAAGTGGTTCCTACAGCTCTTAGTTTATTGTATATACAGTGCAAAAACATATTCAAAGCAGAAAGCCTCAATTCAGAATCTACAAACCCTGTATCTTCAAGATTATGGCAATCTAAAGATGCTGGAACCAAAACCATTACTGCATTATTCTGTTAGCAATTTGTGCTAAGGTAGCCTCCACAAGCAATTCTTGCTGGGCTGGTCATCTCAACGAACATATAAGCAACAAGTAATTATACCGCTTCTATCTTTACCCTGAAGAGGGAAAATGAAGACGACTGAAAACCTACCTGCTCCCAGTGCTCCAGTTAAACAGCTACTGGAAGGGCATCCACTGGTTGGGCACCCATTGACAACCAGTCCACTCCCTTTGATGGCTCCATCAGAAGGTGTGCGCCTGTGTCCGCTTTGCTGGGTGTGGGAAGAGACTGTCACGTGTGTGGGAGTCAGGGACTGGTTGGGGTCTTGTTTGAACCTCTCGATCTGGACATTGACCAGTGGGTTTGTAATGGCTGGCAAGGGAGCCTTGACTGTCACTGGGCTGACAGGCATCTCATAAACCACAATCTCATCACTGTCTGAGCGTAGCAGGGACCGGGTGGAATTACATTCGGAAATGGAAGACAGGGAAAGAAGGGTGAGGGATGTGGACGGCTCGCCTAGCAACAACAGCGGATCGTCCTTCTTGAAGATCTTCCGGGAAGGTGGACTAGTGCTCCTGCGCGGGCGTCCAGCTCGCTGAAAAATGCTGTCACGCTTCTTCTTCTCTTCCTTGGGCACCTCTGGCTCTTCCTCAATCAGTAGCTGACACTTCCCTGCTTCTAAAAGATCAAAACCCAGGCCTGCAGCAGCCAGCACTGCTCCACAGCCAAGCAATGCAATCTCACATCGCTTGTGGTGGGAGCCGCTACGTTTGAGGCTGTTGGTGGGTGTCAGCTGTGGGGTACTGGTAGCAGAGTTTACAGGGGTGGACTCCTCGTTGGCATCACTAGAAGGGCCATCCCACTCTTCATTCTTCTGAAATGGGATGCAGAGGTATGACTGATTGTGCACAGGTGAAGGATGCACTTTGCCCTCTCCATTAAAACATTCACTGTCCTCATCATCTGGAAAGCAAATGAAAATAGACTTCATGTCAATGTAACATTTTCACTGGCAAATTTCATTGTCTCACAAATACAGTTCAAAACAAGCTTCTCCTCAGAAGATACAACTGTTCTCCTCACAAACATCATTCATCAACTCCCGAATACATTCTATTGTTTCCAAAGAAGACAGGCTGAGAAAAGTAACTGGAAACACTATCAAAGTGAAAGAAATTAGTGAAGCATTCATCCACTTGGGATTAATTGCAGAACAGCATTTCAAAGGCAGTCTACACCTCAGTAACTTCTAGAGTAAATTCATGTGTTTGTGAGTGAGGAGCAAATGGTAGAAAAATTGTAAGGACTGCTCCTTGCAAGTGAAGGTGTAAGCATGCTGCACATGTAAATATCATTATTCAGGAAAGGAGCTGAAAAACTAGCATGAAGCTAGAGGAGAATTCACAGAAGCTTGTTAGCTTGACAGAGGGAGAAGCACAAGTAGTGAGGTGAACAAGAAGAAAATCCAGAAGGTGAAAATGGACACTTGACAAAGAATAAAAGAAAAACAGATACCAAACAAAATGAAAACATTCCTGTAAGGTACCAGATGAAGGTCAGGAAAGAGGCTCATTGAAATGTGAATGGAAGTGGGGATGAGAATACCAAGTTCAGGGGATTCCTTTACCCATCTCTGCTAAGCTGGTGAATCCTGGAAAAGCAGGTGCAGTTCTCTGGATCTTCCCAAGATTTGGTGCACTGGATGACCACTGCTTGCATCCTTCTACCAGAGCTTTCAGACTGAAAATAGTAGAAGGATGTGAGAAAATGTACCATGCTCACAAAGAGTTCCCATTCTCCCCTTATATATTCTCTATTGATCTACTTAGGGTATGCATGTATCTGTCTCAACTACATAGATCGGAAGTCCTCCCACAGCAAGAAATTTTGTGACATCTTTACAGCACTTTAAAATAAAAAAAAAAATTAAAAGTAAAAAGTTCCTTCCTCGTTTGTTACACTGCAGCAGTCAAAAGGCCTCTGCTGATAAGTAGCAAGCTATAAACGCAGAATAACAGAAGGCACCACTACAAAAATCAGATGAAACATTTTCTTTTTACATCAAGGCATAATCTTTTAAAATCTTGATTTCTTTTTGCAATCAATCTTACCATGGCAGGAATAAAATGAATTGCTCAGCAAGGGGAGGGGGAAACACCGCCAAAAATGTTTTCATATGAAACACAAATTAACAATGAAATTCAAACATCACTCACTAGGACAAATAAAACAATAAGCTAAAGTTACTGGCCATGTCTCTGTATTATAAACCTCAATATTTTTCTTATAAAGAAAACACTGTATTGAAGTACAGCTAAAAGCACAAGTTCTAGATTATAGAAAAAAAGGCAACTACAGTTATAAACCATGTCACTGTTTGTTTTACTTACAAAGAAAAAAAGCCCAAGAGAAGAATCCAAACCCAAAGCCCTACTTTGACCTGTGTCTAAAGGTATGTTACCAGGCTCCTGAACTTAATAGTAATCTCTGTTCATAGGTCTTCATTATCATCATCCTGCAATAGTTTCATGACATCAGACATGTCAAGAACTTTGGTTAGCAGCACAACTTCCTGATATACCAATATTCAAAGTTTTATTATTCATTTATCAACATAGTCTGAACTGGAAAATTTCTGGTGCCTTTCTCCACAAACTCCAACATGAAACATCATAGCATCATAGCAACATGAAACATCACAGTGTTGGTGAAAAGCCACACACACTTAAGATAGGCAGAAATAAGATGGAAGGAATAAAAAGATCTGCAGATAGTACAAATTATCTCAACTGGACACACAAAAGCACCAACTTGTTATTAAAAGAACAGAAAACTCTGAGATAAGATCTCTTCCACCTCCATTACTAACTTGCACTGTTTTTTGGTAAGACATGTAATTCATTACCATCATGCCCTTAAAGAGAAAGGGAATACAACCAAATACAAAGGGAATACAAAGAAATATAACCATATGTAAGATACCTCTCATGATTCTTATTTCCACCAGAATCATTCTGCATTTCTAAGACAGCCTCCACTCCAGGATTTAAAAAAATTATTATACTGGGGTATTTTTTGCCTTGGTATGAGTTTTTCCTCTGTCCTCTACACAATTAAGATGCTGTACTTGTCACCAAACTATACTGCAGCAATAGCAAGGCCACAGACCTGAACATAATCCAGCACACGATCAGATGGTTGATGACTGTGGTATAGACATCACCCTAAAAGTATCCTGCACAGTACTCAACTGCATTGCAAGTCCATCCCCATTAACCATTCTGGCACATGCAGTACCCTGCTGCGATCTTGAATCCAGACAGTGCAGCACTGAACCCTATCCGTCAGTACAAACAACCACAGGGTTTTGGAACACACATGCCATTCAGTGTGTGGATCTGTTCTGATTTACTCCCTCCACAGTATAGTCAGCTGTGTAACACAACACACCAAATCACGCATGTTGGATCTAAATTAACCAGGTATGCAACATGCCCACCTAGGATACATACTATAAACAGAGATGCATATTAAGGGAAAGCTGGTGAGTGAAAATGCACCATGTTAGCAGTGTGAACACATCCAAAACCGAATCTCAAAGCCCTTAAAATACAGGTGAAGAACTACTGAGGAAGGTGAGATTTCCACAGAGCTGGGAAAACACATACACTCAACTTAGTTTGCTTCCTTTTGACTTCTGAGAGCAATCCTTCCTTGCAAAGAACAGACTGAAGGTTTGCTGTTACTGTCAAAGTGCAGCTCCATCTGAACAGGAAGATAAATAACTACCAGAATAATTTCAAGGCCTGCTATGTTTGCCTTAAGTGTATAAAATTTTCATCCTTCCCTTTTATTTTTTGCTCTCTCTCTTTTCCCCCCAATTTATAAGCAGACCTCAAAGACCTGTCCAGAAGGTTGCCACACATCATTATAATTAGATAGTGGTGTGCATTTGAAAACAATTCAAAACATGCTGACTTAGGGAATGTTCCTACTAGAGCAGTATTGTCTGCTATTGTCCTAAGGAAAGAGCAACTGGAATGATTTGAAAGCACTAGCACTAAAACTATATTGCAACCACCAACATAACAACTCAGGAACTTAAAGACTTCTTACCTGTAATCTATTTAGATTAACTAACCAGAAGGTTGTTACCTACTTTGATGTATTATGACTGAGTCACTTTTCTTTTGCCTTTTTCTACTGGGAAGTCAAAGGCACCTCTTTTTAGTAATGGTAAGATGACAACATTTATTTGCTCAGCAAATTGCAAAATGCTTCTCTACAACTGTAAGACAGCATCTCTGGTGTCTCAATACCATTCTGTAATACCATGTTAAGACACTAATACAATACTGTAGTGAATAAAAAAAGTCTGTTGCCAGGCTCACCCCTATTTAGCTTGCAAGATTTTAAGAGATAATTGCTAAAAGGATTTTAAATCACATTCATTAAAACCTTCTGTAAAATTAGTAACCTGTGCGAAAAGCAGGGTGACCATCACCCATGCCACAGTAAGTCTGTCACTAATCAATGCCAAGTTTAAAGACAATTAAAACTTCACAGTATATCCTTGAGAATACACTGTAAGATCACAACTGAACTGCCACAGAACTAGTCCAACATAAAGCTTCATCCAGTCTCTGCAATTCAGCACAAAACCCTTCTGCTGCTGTGCATATTCTTTATGTTCAAAGATAAATAGAGAAGTGTGAATAATCACTGTATCATCTTTTCATGACTGCCTTTACTTGATGTTAATTATAGGTCACTGCAATTCTCACAATGCTATTCTCAAATAAACTTGGAATTATCTCCTGTGAAGAATACATGGAAAGTGATAAAAATTATGAAGATAAAAGTTCCCTGGATCACAAAATCCCATAAGCAGCAATAAAAGCAGCACTTCTGCTACCACAACAACGTTATGGAGAATACTTGAACTGGACTTCTCTATCCTAAGTTTAGGTCTTCACTTTATCCCAATTTTCCCAGGGTTCAGTATTTGGGTCAGCCCTGTTTAGTATCTTTATCGATGATCTGGATAAGGGGATTGAGGGCACCTTCAGTCAGTTTGCAGTGACACTGAGTTGGGGGGAAGTGTTGATTTGCTGGAGGGCAGGAAGGCTCTGCAGAGGGATCTGGGCAGGTTCATCGATGATGAATCAAGGCCAACTGTGTAAGGTACAATAACATGAAGTGTTGTGTACTGCACTTCGGTCACAACAACCCCATGCAATGCTACTCATCCCCATCAATGGGGATTACTGGCTGGAAAGCTGCTTGGTGGAAAAGGATCTGAGGATGCTGGTCAACAGGCAGTTGAACATGAGCCAGCAATGTGCCCAGGTAGCCAAGAAAGCCAAAGGCATCCTGGCAGGGAAGTGATAATTTTCCTGTACTCAGTGCCAGCAAGGCTGCACCTCAAATCCTGTGTTCAGTTCTGGGACCCTCACTACAAGAAGGACACTGAGGAGCTGGAGCATGTTCAGAGAAGGGCAACAGAGCTGGGGAAGGGTCTAGAAAGTCACTCATATGAAGAACAGCTGAGAGAGCTGGGGTTGTTTAGCCTGCAGAAAAGGAAGCCTGGGGAGACCTTATCACTGTCTACAACTCTCTGAAAGAAGGGACTAGCCAGGTGGGGGTCAGCCTTTTCAGCCAAGTAACAAGTGACAGGACAAGAGAAATGGCCTCAAATTGCACCAAGAGAGGTTTAGATTAAGTATTAGGAGAAATTTCTTCACTGAAAGGGTGGTCAGGCATTGGAATAGGCTGCCCAGGAAAGTGGTGGAATCACCATCCCTGGAAATGTTCAAAAGGTGTGTGGATGTGGCATTTGGGGAGATGGTTTACTGGTGAACATGGTAGAGGTTAATGGCTTGACTCAATCTTAAAGGTCTTTCCCAACCTTAAATATTCAATGAAGTTTTATCTCCTTACCCTGTAAAATAAGAACTAAAAATACTAAAAAATAGCAAGAACTATCTTTTGAGTCACTAATATTTACTGTCACTCTGCTCCCTTTAAATTAAAGTCTGCAGTCTTGCAGGCATGATCTCAGCAAGGAGTACTTGCTTCATTGTATGTTAGCCATATTGCCCTCTCAGCAACACTCCCATGTTTCAGACAATGCAAAATGCAATATCAAGTCTCCCTAGGAGAGATTCTGAGTGCTACAGAACATCTCAATTGTAGAGAGAACAGGACAGTTTTATGAGCAACCACAGTTTGCAAGCAACTCCATTCTAGCTGTCTGTGCCCAAAAGCAATCAGTGCTTCAGACTGTCCAGTAATGAACAGAAAATGGAAGAGGTCTATTCCCAGAATTCTAAGAATGTGATTTGAAGACATAATTGTTTTTTTCCAGCTTTAATGATCTCCCATTCTTTTACATAATTAACGATTGTAAAGTGTGACATCTGTTTTAATTCCTTAGAATGCTACCCTATCCTTCATTTGTAGAATAGGTAAAGCATAGGCAGCAGTCAAAGAAGCTTCCTCCATATTGTCCTGCCAACACATCTTGAGTATCTTAGAGAGAGAACACATTTTAATACATCCAGGCCTTCTTGTAGGGGGCTACAATACTGATGTACTATGCAAACATCAATTTTTCAGGCATTTCACACCTGAACACACAATAGTAAAGATAAATATTATAACCAGCTATTTTATTTTCCCTGATATAAACATGGCAAGAATCAAACCATCAGTTTATCGGGGGGTAAACGCTCAAACTCCACTAAACATTACCAAGCATTCGAATCTTTTAGAAGGTCAAAACAGCCTTATGTTTAAAGGAGCATTCCAGCAATGACTTATTGGAGTCCTGGTATAAATAATTCACACACACAAAGGAAAATAAAACAGAATCCACAGAACAATAACCTATAGAAACAGAGGTACAACCTCTATATTTCTGCAAAAATCACTTTCAGGATTGCTTCACTCATGGCACATGTCCTTTTCAAAAGACTGAAGAGAAGGTATTTGCTTGGCTTTATCAGATACTTTTTATATACTAGCATTTAAGACAAGAAAAAGCATATCTGAGAATTTTAAGAGAAGCAGTTTCAGATATTATATGAAACTACAGAAAGCTAAGCCTTAAAACAGAGAAACCTATTACAAAGAGTTTTGCACAGCTAAGAAGTTTGACAGCTTACAAATACACCTAACAATGTAATAGTAGACAGTGAAACATCTGCTGCAATTTTGAATGAACTGAATGCAATTTTGTAAACTGTTCTGAATCTCTAACATCTCTGGTACAGGAAAGAAGTTTGGAAGCAGAAAGGTGTTTGCAAGCAGATAGGCAAATCTCCAGTGAGCCAGCTCATGACCAGGTTTAGAACCTGGGAATGAGTCTTCCTCCAGGCCCTCTCTTACCCCTCTTCTCCTGCACCTAGCTCCTTGTGACAAAGTGAGCTTGGTCCCCAAGTGCGTCCCTTTTTCTTCTGGCCTCTCTTCTCTTCTTCCTCTCCTTCCTCCTTTGGAAGGACTGAGCTTCGTCCCCACGTTTTACTGCTTTCAGCAGGTGTCACTTCACAAGTGGAAAGAACAGTGGAAAATGGGAAGGAAAAACAGATAAACAAATTAAAAGAATTGGTTCCACTACAACATAAAGAATAAAACAGGCCCAAACAGGAATAGTAACAAAAGTGATTTTCCCATAATTCTGACCATTTAGCAACACAAATCTAACAACCAAATGCCAAATTAAGCATTCCCCAATCCCTTCCTCTCCAGCTTTATTCCATCACCCGTTTCTCTTTAGAACCACCGGTTTGAAACCAACCACACAAGTGCTGTGATATCCAATACAAACACTACACATTAGTTAACATGACTTTCGTAATTCTAAGACATGCATGTCTGCCTAATTCTGTTATTATGGGAACACTATTTGCATGACAAGTGCCCTTGTTCTTATTTCCTTAAAACAGTAACTTAATACAGCAATGTGTATAGATCTACTCTGCAAATCAGTATTTTTTAAAATTAACTTGTACACCTAGGGAATGTATTTTCTATAGAAACAGCAGTATTCCAAGAACTTGGGTAAGCATGATTTTAGTTCCAAAGGAGGTGATACTCCCTTCATCACCATTTTTCTCTCTAAATGCATACATGCAAGGCACAATGCAAACATTTTAGGTACTTTCTTTAACAGTCCTGTCCTAGACATGGAATCTTGGCATCTTACCACGCTGACAAACTGTACATTTCCCAAATTCAATACTACATTGAGCTCCTTACACTGTATGGCCCTGAGTCTGGGAATAATGGTAGGACTTGCTGGAGGGCTGGAGCAGCTACTGATCAAGCTTTTTCTTTTGTCCATCGTTGGAGAAGCCTGCACAGTGAATTTATGCTGAAAATCTGTTTAGCAAAATAAAAAAATAAATAAAAGCAGAAAGACACAGTTAAAATCTCTCTTTTTTTTAATATAAGAAAAAAACAAATAATAATTTATGGCAACTTTCAAAGAGTGCAACTTATGGGATCTATGTAGAAATTAAATTTTACAGCTAATTGCTACTTGCCCATTGTACACACTGAGAATTCAGAACGAAGATGTGCACTCACAGCCCTGAAAATGTATCTTCTTAGTGTATGTGTGCAACACACACACATACAGACCTTGTGTTGACTGACATGCCAAATTATATCCCTGTATAAATCCTTGCAATTTACATCTCAGTTTCTTAAGCACCACCAAAAATAGATGTTTGCAGACTTAAAGAAAGGCATAGGTAACATACACATTTTATAATAATTTCTTTTCTGAACAGCCAATGTCTCCCAGAAAACAAAGAATATAGTTCAATTCATCATCCCTGATGTAACAATGAGCACTAGGTGATTTACAAACCCCAAGCTTTGGGTTTTTTGACAAATATAAATCTCCATAAAGGATCTGCAGTAGAAATGCTAAGGATTCAGTATTTCTGAACATCACCATCTTCACTCTTAAGAGTGACTTTGCCAACACCTTACTAATATTTAACATTTCTTCCAGAAGTCACTTCTGTGTTACTAGGTTCACACACGAACTAGCAATCTACAGCTTTAGTCTCACAGCTATCAATGTATTTTTGGTAATTTTTAGATTCTCACACCAAAAAAATCCAGTAGATTATAGATTATCCTGCAGCATTATGTAAAATATTCCCCAAGCAGGAACCTCTGTCATCTTCTACGTACAGCCTTTAAAAAACTGATTCTTTTGAGTAGTGACATGTTAAACTGCAACACCACATTTTTACGATAAGCCATATACAGCTCATGGCTAACAAACATGTAACATTTCAAATTTAACTCTGGCCTTAATCTTGGAACTTTGGGCAATGCTAGCCACAAGAGCAGCAAATTCAGTTTATTGATCCCAAAGAGGCATGCTTTTCCTGAAGTACATAAAATCCTTTCTAATGCATAAGGGTCAGTAGTAAGGAACTATCAAACCTACAGGTTGCTCCCATTTCACCTGGCACAGCCTAACACATCACTAACCTGAAGGCAAGCTGATATGATTGCCATCCTTTAACTTGAGCCGGCTCCTCTTGAACTTCCCCATGCGTTTCTTGACTCGAGGCTTCTCCTGACACAGCTGGTGGATGATGATGTTGAGCTCCCTTTCCAGGATGTCAATCTCACGTTCTGCCAGTTCCTGTTCCCGCCTTCGTAGCAGCTCCTCATGGTTCTTCTGTTCCACAGCAGCACGACTCAGCTCTTCTTCCCATGTGCGCAGCTCCTGCAGGGAGGTAAGAAAGCAGAAACAAAACGTGCCCTTGCGACCTGTGGGTTAAGACTAACATCACCTGTTCTGAAGGCACAGCTTCAATGGCTTGCACTCACAGAACTGCAAACACCTCTGGTTAAAGGCTCAGCTGAGAGCCAAAAACAATCCTCAAGGACTTCAATGCTTGCCATTCAAGGCCCCTCATTCCAGTATTAAAATTCAGACATAACCACTTGTGAGGCCACACCTGAAATCCTGAGTCAAATTCTGGGCTCTCCAGTACAAGACAGACATCGACATACTGGAGTGAATTCAATGAAGAACCATGAAGGTGATCAAGAGACTGGAGCATGTTTCCTATGAGAAACGTCTGAAAGAGATGGGACTGTTCATCCTAGCACAGAGAAGGCTTGGGTGGGGTGAAGGGGGATCTCACCAGTGTATAGAAAAACTTGAGGGAAGGGTGGGAAAAAGATAAAGCCAGGCTCACTTCAGCAGTGCCCAGTGACAGAACAAGAGGCTACAGACACACACTGAAATACAGGGGACACTCTCTGAACACTTTTTTACTGCATTACCAAGCACTAGCACAGATTGCCCAGAGAGGTGGTGGAGTTTCCCTCTTTGGGGATATTCAAAAGCCATCTCTGCATTGTCCTAGCAAAAGCACATAAGGCAAACCTTTCGATCTATCCCTTGATGACAAAACAAATTAACTGAAACTGTCCTTGATATCCCCAAATCCCACGGTGCTCCTCTCCTCTCACCACAAGGACAAAAGAATTCAGCACTTAGAATAATTCTCTCCATATGGCCAATGCCAGTGCAGAAGGCAAAAAAGGAAGAATTCAAGTTAAACATCAGGTAGAAAATCAGATAGATTTTAGTTTAGATGTTTTAAATAATGGCTTTGTTACCTGGCTCATCACCAGGGAGATTTGATACATTTTACTCAGTAAGTGAACAGCATACAAAATTATTTCCCCATTGCTAAAGAGGAATACAGTACTCAGCCTGAGAGCAGTGTAGGTCATACTGTTTAGCTGTTTGTCTTTTGAAGTTTCTGGTTTTCAGAAACTGTTCCAACAGTTACCCTATGGGACAACAGTAGCAATTTCTTTTTCCCAAAAGCTACTAAAATAGGTGAATAGAAATGTTCTAAGTATTCTTGTAGAAGTTGATTTCTTTCCTCTGACCCAAGCTCTTCTTTTCCTTCTCTCTGCCTCCGAAACGCAACCTCTGAGGCCAAATCAAGACAGCTGCTTATTATGAGTTTATTTTCAGGCAATAGACTGTGAACTTCCAAATGTATTATTACTCTACTGATTTTGGTTCTGCTGCAGTTTTTCTTATCAACAACTAAAGACAGCCCCTGTAAGGACCTTAAATTAGATGCAGAAAGCACAGCTTTCTGCAAGCATGCTTGAAGAAAACTTCAGCTTTTTCACATCTCTTCGAAGCTGATGGTCACCATTCCTGTTATTCCTGATAGCATTTTTGTTTCCTGCTATTTGCCCCAATGGACTTCAGTTACAGCAGTTACTGGACCCTTTCCCCGGGTAGCACTTATGTTTATTATAGTCTATGCATTTTGGTTGTGCTCAAAACATTGAAAACAACCTAGCAGAACCAAAGCTGCAAGGTTAACTAGAGTATATATATGCTGAAACTACTCCTTCTACATCTCCTGTTAATAGTTTTCATTGGGTTTCTCAATTAAGATGCTAATAGTGAAACAGTTATCAAATGCAATAAACAACACATCACAGCAATTAGCACAGAATATAATGGAAGCTCACTACAATATTAGAAAGAGTAGCAGCTCAGGATGTGGATATTTATTTTTCTCATGAGTCTACCCTTGTGTGCATCATAACCTGCCATTTATTCAGGGACTTAATACAAGCTCCAGTAAAGCACAGACAAAATTAGCTCTGGGATGCACAAAACAGTGATCCCCGTTTGAACTATGAAATGGGGAAATTACAATCCAGAGAGCACAAGCAGGGAGCATTGCTCTCTACTTACCTTTTCTTTGGCTCTGAGCTGATCAAACATCTCTTGGATCTCTTGTTTCCAGTCTTCCTGCAGGGAGTGGAAGGAATCTTTGGGCATTTCAAAAAAACCAGACTCTTCTATGGCAGTAAGATGGTCTAGGATAGTGGCAAAGGAAGGTCGTGAGTGTGGGTCAGGGTTCCAGCAATCTAGAACAGAATAAAGACAAACAACTGTCAAGTGTCTCCAAGAGGATGGGTAGTACTTTACTGATCCCCAGTGGCTAAGAGTGGCACGCACACTACCTGTGTTACTCCAGCTTTCCCACTGCCCACTTGCACTGAGTATTGTCAAGCATGGAATTCATGCTTCCATGCTTGTACAACATCCAGTAGCACTTAAAATCCTGAACTACCTAACTACCTGTGTCTCTAGTTTCTATTGCAATAATATATCAAGTAAAATACAGATTTATTAATTTTACAGAAGGTTCCACCTTAAAGCATTTTCAAAAAATAACAAATAATTCCCTTAAATATTTTAAGATGCATGTATGTGTTCACAGAGTAGAAATACTACGCAAGACTCTTGTAAATACTTCTTTTATAATAGTTACATTGCAGAGTTAACAGCCATACTGCAGGAGGATATCTATCAGGGCTTTTCCTGATGCCAAACTCTAATCGTAAGCTGAGTCATTATGAATCTTTTTTTCAGGATGGAAAAACCTCTTCTGCAAAGCAAACTGGGCCTAACTTGTGTGACAATAGGAGATTCAAGTAAACAATGACATCAAATCATGCATTTGGAGTTCTCCTATTTTCACAGGTCCTTTTTTATTATTTGAGAGAAAATTAATCAGACATTTTTCTTTTGCTTTTAGGAGAAACCACAGATAAACAAGGTTTTTTTTTCCATTTACAATCTAATGCAATTATTCAGCCAATTACAGAGCTCTAAAAACACAGAACTGAAGGCAGCCATCTTACCACATATGGCAACTCAATGAGCAACAGTACAAAAGACAATGTTTTACAGTTCAATACAGGGAATTGAACACAGAAAACAGAAACAGAAAATAGCATGCTACAAACAATCTACAAACCATTACATCAAAACATTTGATTTAAAAATACTTTTGAATAGGAAATTTGCACTCATTCAATCCTCTCTTCCTTCCCCCTCATTTTTACTCTGGAAGAAAAAAAAAATCCCTTTCTTATTCTATGTTATCTTGTACCAGCACTTACACACCTTCTTGTTAAGCAAGTGTCCTTATTCTCTTTAGTACTGCTAGATTCCTGCATGCCAAAATTCCAGAGCAACCACACAGAAAAACTTCACATTCACATGTATTTGTAAGGAATACAGCTTTTCTGCATGAATGGAAGTAACTAACACGTGGGTCTTTCTCATCATACAGCACTGCTCACATGGTCACTGGACTTAAGACACACATTACTGCAGCACAAGACAAGAGTTATAAAAATGTTCTAAAAGTTTTCTAGACCTTGAAATCAGAAAAAAGGGAACACTCTTAAAAATATTAGGCAATGTCCTAAAAGGTGTTCATTCATCAGTTTTGTGGACTGAAGTACATCAAGAGACAGCTGTAATTAAAAATAAAAATTGCTTCACAAAACCTGTGCACCAGCCAAGGCTTGGTTCTGCAGTTCTTTACTTTGATTTTAGCATTACTGAGGTTTTGCATTTGGGAGTTCTGTTTTCAAAACTGTGGGTATCAACAGGTTCCATGCTGGAATGCATTTGTGTTTATAACTTTTAATCTGCTTCTTTTATCAAAATAGAGAGCTGAGGATGTTAAAGAGTGCTCTGATGATCCCCTGCTGCTGGCCAATTAGTAGCAATGGGTGTTACAGCTGGATTGTCAGTGCCATAATCCCTGTCTCTTTACCTCAGGTTTTAAGCATGGCAAAGCAAACATGACCCAAAGTAAAACAAAATGCTGCAGCCAGCTAAATGCATGAATGAGTGAACAGGATAACTAGCAGGTGGCCCGTGGCTTTTATTTTCCCAGGCCTAGATCAGCCATTATTTGCACTAATGAGGACAGTTGTAACATATAACTCTTTTCTGTGAAGAGAGAAAGTTCAGCTTTGTTGTCTCAGTGAAGACCACCATGGCAGTAATTCAAAAGTAAAAGCAGTGTTAGAGGATGAAGAGTTCACCCGAGATGGGGAAACAGCCTGTTTGAAAAACAGCTTTGGTGAAGGGGCAGAAAGTAATTGTTTTGTTTTGTTTTGTTTTTTTTGTTCTGGTCTTCGCCCTGCACACGGAGAAGCCAAGTGTTCCAAAGCCACGTGGGCGCTCACCCCTGTGCTGCTGGGTTCAGGCACTGGCCATGTGCCTCTACCTAACTCTCCCAATAGAGGGCATTATTTTTAAATCCTCACTTATAGTTAAGAAATCCAGGAAAGCATGTCAAAATAAACCGACTGGCACAACACTGAGCTGGTAGGTCCATCAACTCTTTCAAATGCAGCTTCTCACTTTATAATGCCTCCAAGCTACTCTACCTGCAACTCTATTGTTTACTATCCAGTAGGATATTTCTTTTTTAACAAAACATACATGAATTTTTTTACTTTAAATTAACGGAAGCCTGTAACCTAGAGAAAAGACCAGAGAACAGCAAAGGTATTCCAAAAGCAGAAAAAGAATCCATCAGAAACATTTGCTTCATGATTAAAATTCCTTTTCTGAGGCTAAAAGCACCATCAGAGGCCACAGAGTATCAGTTCCATGTTGAGACTGTTTCTTTGCTCACCAAGACTATAGACCAAGTTTGATTTCTTGTATGTTTGTTTTTCTTTTTGCCAGATAGGTATAAAAATTTTTATTACATAAAAACACCTAGCAATCCTTGTGAATAGGGACATTGACAAAAATACTAGAGGTAAGGAAGAGAGAGAGGGCAGGAGAGAGGGAGGGAGGAACAACTGAAGTTCAGGAGACATGAGAGTAGTTTCAATGGCCAGCAGCCCAGGTCGTAAGTGTACATAAGTATACCTGAAAACTACCTCACATGATCTTTTTTAATAACTACAGAAGCTCTGATGACTAACTCCTGTATGTCTTTCACCTCTCTGTAACCCACCTTGGGCATGAACTACCTCTACAGACAAAGCAGAAAATCACATAATTCTGACTGAAAATATGGGTTGTTTTGGAATGTCAAAGCTACATTTTAACCATCTCCCTGAAAGGTCAGTAGGATAAAGTTTCATTTCAAACCAATATGACACTTCTAGCAAAGTGCTCAAGCTATGAATTTTAAAACAAGTTAAAGACTTCAAACAAGACCAAAATATGTGAAGTTTTGGTGTTGGTCAGTCCTCACCACTAAAAAACAAGCTAAGTGATGATAGCAATAGCCCCCCTTTTCCTATAAAGCCAGTTGATACAAAATCTCTTTCATTATTCTGTTAGTAGACTGACTGTCACAGCATACTAACAGCCAGGCCTGGCTCCCACAATAACCTGCACTACTGAATAAATCCACTGGAGAAATCTGTGCTCTTAGGTAACAAAACCAACACAAAGAGGCCATGCTCAACAGCACTCTAGAAGCAGCACAAACCACACTCACACCACAGCTGGCTTACCTTCCATGAGTTTGGCAAAAGGCTCAGGACACGTGGAAGGGATTGGAAGGGCAAGCTTATTCATAGCAACACCATATGCTACTGCAAGACCATCAATTCCTCTGAATGGCACTTCTCCTGTTAGCAGTTCCCAAAGCAGCACACCATAACTATTGGGAAGGAAACAAAAAAGAGAATAGGTGTTTGACTTTAACACAGTCTTTGTTAAGCAACAAGGTACCTGAACCTGGGAGTTTGGTATACTTAAGAAATTGCAGTTGCAGGACAAGCTTATAACGAATGCCAAGCTGGTGATCTGCCCTATTTTACCTGCTTTTTTTAACAAGACTGAAATAAGATGATATTTTCACCTTTTAGGCATAAATAATTTTCTCTCTGAAACTGGGAACAATCTGAAAACCAAAAATCTTCTAATTTAATTTCAAACCAGAACCTCTCAAAACACCCAAAAATATGAAGAAGGCTTGTGATTTTTAAAAATTAGTAAAAAGTATTTCTTCAGAATTAAGTTGTCATCTTAAGATGTTCTACAAAACACTACCTATGAAGCTATGGAAATAGTTCCAAGACTGTTCTCCCCCAAAGTATATGATGAAAAACATAACCTCAGAGTATTTTTTTCTGCTTCTAGGAAGCCTGAAACAGAAACTGCATCTTCATACTTGGTGACCTGACTGTTTTTTCTTCCATTGATCTCTTACTCTCTTCTGAACTCATTTACCATCCATAATATTCTGTGGTAGTGAACTCCACAAATTTAATGATGCATTGCCAAAAAATACTTCCATGTATGTGTTTTGAGCTTGTCACTTGGTAATTTCATTGGCTTCCCTGTAGCTCTTTCAATACAGAAAGAGTAAACATATGTTCCCTATTAGCTCCTTCCATGCTGTCCATGATTTCACAGGCTGCCATACATCCTGCCTAAATCATCATCTTTCCAAGACCCCCAAATCCTAATTAGCTAAATCCTAATCTAGTTACTACCCTGAACAGAAGCCACTTCATATCTTTCAATGACCTTGATATCTTCTGTTGGAGGAAGTAAAACCACAAAGTTTTAAAGATACAGGGAGAGGCACAAATGGTGTTCGCTTGTTTTCTTTCTTTCCTATCAAGTTCTCATTTGCCTGTTGCCTTTCTCACTCTTTACAAAATGAGCTTTTATCCATAGTAGCTCCAATGTGTTTTTACTGAATCACAACAGTAAAATTTAGAGCCCATAAATTGTATGTATTAACTTCTCCCATGGGTGCTACTTTGTATTTATTACCATTCCATCTATTTTATCATTCATTATAGTAAAACTTTTCCTCATCTCTCTGCAGTCGATGAATTTTACTTGTCCTGAATAACTTGGTGTCATCAACCATGCTAGCTAACCATTTATTGCTTTTTCCAAATCACTTATGATTGTGTTGAACACAGAATTCCCTACCAAGAAAACAGATTTATTCCTTTAGTAATTAAGAACTGATTAAATGAGGGGAAAAAGACTTGCCCTTTTTCCCCACATCAATTTACTTTATTTAAAAGCTTATGATGAAGTCTTAAAGTCTTTATAAATCCAAATACAGTATAAGCAATCTCACCACTTAACCACATATTCAGTATCTCCTTCAAGCATTTTCACTTTTCACAAGGTATTACATTTTCTTCTACAGAAGCTGACTCTTCCCCAGATATGCTCACGTGTCCACCAGCTCCCTGCTCTTTAGTGCTGTTTCTACCATTGAGAGGAACTCAAGATCATACTTGCTAATCCTCAGGAAGCTCTTTTAAGACCTGCCACCATGTCTGCTGCCTTCCATTTCTCTGGTACTACACCAGCTCTAAGCAACAGATTACACAGCATAGCTATTAACTCAGCTGACTCTCATATTCTTGTAGAAATCTTGGGTGTTACTGTAAATCTCAGGAATTGTTACTGCTCATTTTACCAGTCAGTTTTAACACCTCTGTGAATTTTACTTCAGTAAGATATGTCCTCCAGGTTTGACTCCCTTAAAGAAAAAAATTCAGCTTAAAATGCTTCTTTGCTCTATTCTGGCAGACAAAAGTCACTGAGGTTTTTTTCTGGTATAGCCTTATTTTCTTTGCACTCCCACATTTTATTCACCTCTGAGCTGTTACGTTTTCCTGCAGGGTTCTCACCTGTGCTGGATTTGAAAGCAAGGGATTTGGTTTTATGCTTCAAGAAGACTCTCCTCAAAACCCTTTTATCTTCTTTGTTTCATGTTCAACTTGACAGAGCCCAAGTCAATGCATAATTTTCCTCATTTGGATACAGACTGAGCTTTTAAAAAGATGTCTTTCAGAAGGCTTTTCTACACTGTCATATTCATTCTTTTAAAGGATTTCCCATACATTCACTCAGAGCTTTAACAGTGTCCTTAAAAGATATCCATGTTGCATCTTCCCCTTTTGTTGTTTTTACACAGAATTCCCAATGTTGTCAATAATCTTGAGGTTAAACACTGCTGTAATAGACTAATTTTTCTTAATTGTGCTTGCAAAGATATAAAATCTAAGTACACATATATTTGGACCACTTCATACTGTACAACCTTGAAGTCCTCCTAAGCACACCTGAAGACCAAGTGAAAAACTGCTTCTCTTCCTACAAGCTCCTTAAATAGCTGCTCCATGAAAGAGTCTGAAGCTAAAATATTAAGTTTTCTTCTTTCAAAGCAACAGTTTCCCTATCCATTTGGAAGTACATTATCACAAACTGTACTCTTGCAATCTCCCTTCCACTCCATCACACCTTTAACATTCACTGGAACTGCTGCTACCTTAGTTGGACACCCTTAACAGTACTTTTCCTACTTTGGTAAAGGATTTTCCTACTTAGGTAAAGGATTTTAGTCACTAAAGATCCAACATTTGCTGCTAACACAGCTATTTTACTTTATTAAGCAGAATATAATAGTTTTTGACCTATGTGATCTTTTGCTTTTTTCTGATGTAATTCATATTCTTGATATTATAATTTATTATTTGTTACTGTCTCAACATTATTTGAAAAAAACTAGAGTCTAAGGAGTTCCCATTTTCTTTTTGGCTTTCTAGGATTTATAAAACACTCAAAGAAAATGAAAACTGAATTGAATGTATATTTGGACCGTGTAGATCTGACTAATCATTCATGTTACTTTTCAGTTTGGATATGACTGTTGATAGTAAAAGGTTGTAAAATCTACCAAAGGGCTGTACTATTACTTTAACACTGGTATTGGATAAAGCACTACTGATGTGCTCAAAGCGCTTCTTCTGCAGGGTAATTCTGAAAGGAAAAAAGAATAGACAGATTGGTGTTTCTTCTAATGTGACACTAGAAGTGTATATTGCAGGAAAGGTCACTTTGCTTCTGACAAAACTCAATGTCACTATACTTACAGTTCATTACTGAGAATACTGAGAATACTGCTTGCACAGAACTGGGGAATATTGCTTTGTGGCACTTGAACAATAATCCCAAGTGAATAAACACCAAGAGAGGTGCTGAACAGTGTTTTCCTATTAACTCTCAAGCAGAATATTGGGAAGTACAAAGGAAAAAGCCAGATCAGAAGACTTGCACAAAAAAGGCATGGAAACAAAGAAACAAGGGCCTCTACTCATTCTCAGTGGGAAGAACAAAAAAGTGATCAAGCTCATTTATTTTTCCAGCACCTAGTAGTAATTTTTGGATTTTAATTACGAAATGAACCACATGACACAACCCATGCATCCAAGTCAACTGACACTTGTGTGAATAATTAACCATCTTTCAGTGATCCAGTAATCCCTTAAGCCATTTAACATCAGGTTCAATCCTACTCGCTGGATTTTCAGGGCAAGGGAGGCTGGAGGTCTGCAGGATTTCACATGTGATTTTGCCACCTCCCTTGTTAGTCTGTGAACTTCTAAAAAACAAGTAATTTTTTCTCACTGGCACTGTTCCATAGCATTTGTACCATAGGCTTCTCTTATCCATTTCCCCAGGTTCAATACTTCCCATGAGGAAGGAATTAGAAACCCAACAAAGAGACCCCAGGTCCAAAAGAAGGTGGAACATGGCTTTTGTTAAGAAAAAAAACCCCAAACTTCATTACATTATTATGGCTATTAACAGCTGGCATTTTGCACGTTAATGAACTGACAGTTCCAGAGATGACCCTTCCTGCCCATTTCACAGTAGCATGTCCTTCTCCCTTCTCCTAATATTGCTAGTCAGCACTTATCTGCCAGGTACTGAAGTCTTGCCAGTGCTTCATTACACACAGAAAACTAGAGAAGCCTACAAGTGGTCAGTTGTGGACGGAAGTGCTTGACCAACACTTGCTCAAAACAAAATATTCTGACTGAAGTTTCTACACCCAGCACTGAATGCCCGAAACTTCCATATATGGTAATCTGACAGTTTTAGCTAGAGTTGGTATTCCATTCCTAAATGGAAATTAAATTCCCAATTATTTCACTGGTCTTAAAAACCAGAGAAAAAGCTTAAAAACATCTAAATTGAGGAGCATAGAGAACTCAGATGAAGGTTATATGGTGTCTTTATATTCCACATACCAGTAGGACTGACAATATAACTGTCATTTAAGCAGCACAAGTAAAATATGAAGTGTGCAGCAAACAAGAAATACATTTAAACAGCCAAATGACAGGAAAATTTTATTTATATGCCTACTAACATTAGCATACAGTACTGGATGAGCTGCAATATCCATGCTCCCACTTTACCCCTGTAAATCCAAAGCAAATACAAGCACAAAGATTTACAGGAATGGACTTAAGTAAAACTGTAGTTTCATCGTCCTCTGTGCAATATAAGCACAAGGCTTCTACTGTGTATCTGTAGAGCTTGCAGGCACAGCACAGCAAAATCCAGAGCAACAAGTTTTCACTAGCAAGACTTACTAAGTACTGGTACTATGAACAAGCTTCACAGAGCCCCAGACCCTGGTGATAGATACCATGTGGGGCCATTCCTCACTCTTTTTAAGTTCTTTGCCAACCCTACTCTAGAGTAAACAGATGGAGCTTTTTAAACGGAGCTTGAAACATGTTTTGAAAAGATGAAGCAGTTAGTTATGATAAGACTGACTCAGGAAATTTCAGTCTTAGCATGAATCTTCTTCAGAATCTTTTTCACCTCTTTGTGCAGTGAGAACACCAAGCAGAACAAGATTCTTCTTCAAAGGCCGGGCAACAGTTCAGCCAGCAGTATTATTCTAATAAGCTTTAAAGAAAAGGTGTTGAAATAAAAGGGTTTGCGAACATTAGAGACAATTCTGTTGATGCTGCATAGACTAACTGGAAGGTTGTCAGGACAAAAAAAAACCCCTATATCTCCAGTGATTAACCAACTGGTTGAACTGGACAAGAGGAGGGGCAAGTCTAACAGGATAAAAAAGTTCATCCTGTTAAGAATTTCAGGTTGCATCCTCGGGTGGGGACAGGATTTATTACACAAGTGCATGACCACTTTTGTAAAATCTAGGGCTTACAATCATTGACACACTAGTAGTGATTGCACTGGCAAGCATTTGTCCTCTACAGCTTGTTTAACTATGACAGAGGTTTTAGCCACCAGAAAAAAAAGGCTTATTCAGAGACAGTAGGTAAGTTCTCTTAACAGTGGTGATTCTCTGTTTAAGGGAGAGTATTGTGAGGAACTCAACCTCTTTTCAAGGGAAGACTGGCAACTATAACTAGAGAAAGTGATGAAGGAATCTTAAAAGTAGAAATAAAGTATTCTGAAAAACAAACAAATAATTTCAGTTATTTACAGCTCTTAATCATTGCAAAGTGATTTACAGTACTTAAATCAGTGACCAAACTGGTACTTTTGCACAAGCACTTGTGCTACCTTAATGAAAATCACTAACTGACTGAATAATTCTTAACTTTTTTAAAATTTATTCATACTGGTACAGAACATCAACTGATCTGTTCATAGCATGCCTGAATTAGTAAAGTTACACTTACAGGAAAACTGTTCCTGATTTCCCTTCTCCCTTTCCCTCAGGTTACCCTTGAAGACCCTTCCTGGCACTATTTCAGAGAAGAGCAAGTTTATGTTTGAGGTTGACAAGCTGTGTACAAACCAGTACCATCATCACGTGCACAGAAAAAGTGCACAGCCTTAAGATTTTAATTCCTGCCAGACTTCACTCCAAATAAAAGCCTGGTTCTTGCTCAATTTGTCTCTGATTAGCTACAGAGGCTACCACGTTTAATTACACAGTCTGAATTTTATCCACATTATTAGAGTGCAAAATACAAGGCAATACACTATCTATTCAGCAAAACTGGACAAGGAAAATGAAAATCCTCACACCAAATAAGTGCTACAACAGTTAGACAAGTCTGTCAGCTAGGCTATTTCTTTATCCTGACAGGTTTTACAGGATGCAGTCATTTGTGGAGGAGCATTAGTGGCCAGAATCTTACTGCTATAAAGACAAAGATCCTGACATTTCAACACCTTTTTCTCCAAAAGAAAAAAAAAATTCTCTCTATTTCATCTGTTTCAGATGTTCAGTACTTATTCTAAGTTGTCCAGCATCCAGAAGAGCCGCTGCCCTGGAGCTATTTACTGAATTCTGTATTTACCAATCCTCTCAACAGTGGTATCCAAACTCAATTTCTGGAAGTATACAGGCCAACCCTTACGCTCCTCCCCACCAAATTAGCTCATTCACAAAAATTCCAGTGCATGAATGAAAAAGACAGTATATACATGCAAGTTACTATTTATGGATTACATACTCAGATGAACCCAGATAAGAGATCTATTTTCCTACGTGAAAGACTAGAAGGGTGGAAATCATTAATAAAATTATTATTAAAGTGAAAAATATAGTATTCAGATTGAAACAGCAAGGGGGAATTCAATCAAGTACAGTGTGTTTGTGTACACATACATTAGTGACAGATTACTACCAAAACAAACTATTTCAAAGTTATCTTGTATGCAGAACAGTAAAAAAATAAAGTACTTCTCAGATTGTATTACGACCTTTGATTATGTCATATAATGTCATATAGCCAAATAAGCACAAATAATTTGGTTTAGATAAAGCAGAGGGGATTTGGATTATGAATCCTAAAATAATCTGAATGAAAACTTACAGAAAAACAAAAATTTAGGGGCATGCAGTAGCTGGTCCACCACTTATTTTCTACAGTAACAATAAGTCTGAGATACGTCTGACAGATGGAAAGCTGGTGGATAAAGTTTTTTAAGACCTGAATTTTTAATATTTGGTTCACCAATATTCATTCTCACACATAAAAGAGACTTCCTGGCAGGTCTAGTTACTCTTTAGTATCCAATCACTTAATGCCAAATCAATACCTCCAAACATCGCTGCCTTTGGAGAACATGGAAGAGCGGATGACCTCAGGAGCCATCCAGGCATATGTCCCAGCTGCGCTCATTTTGGTAGTTTTATGCCATTCCCTGGCCAAGCCGAAATCCGTGATCTTCAACATCTTGTTGCTCAGATCTCCATTTTCCACCTTTTCGAGTATCAGTACTGGAGAAAAGGGGGGGAGGGGGGAATAAAAGGTATGCAGAGTAAAGCTAGTATTTATGTGAAAAAGATTTTCCTGGAGATCCCCCAAATTTCAATATTTTCCCTGGCTTTTCATTATTCAAACATACCTTACCCTATTACAGGTTATTTCAGGCTGATCCCTCCATCTGACAACTGAACAGTCTCTAGCAAATAACTTCAAATTTAACCAAAGTACCAAGCCCCAGAGAAGAAATACGTAATTATTTAATATAGTGCCTAGTGTCATTCCATATAATGCTCTGCTAAGAGGAAGTGAACCACTGTAACTTCTAGAAATCCAGATAAGGGAAGACATTTCCTAATTAATCCTCTCTCAGCAAGCCAGTAATAGCATCTTTTTCTTGAACTGCTTAGAGGACTTTTTTTTTGTAAATCCAGATACACACATAGGCTGAATATACCCTTCATATAAATGTGTTAGGAGTAGAAGCTCTATGCACAATTTTTTTAAAGTCACTATTGAAAAAACATATTTTTGATCAGTAACGACATGCCCAGTTACAGAATGCATACAGATCCCCATAGACTCCCTCCCCCATCATTACTAAACTACTTTTTCTGCCCTGTTTCAGTGGCAAAGGAGTCAATACCCAAGAACTTTAAAAACACCTTGAGACGTAACTCAAGAATGCTGTGATATAAGACATATTCCTCTGTAGCTGGAAAAATGCAGTTACAGTACCCTGTGTAAACCAGAGCCCACGGGTATCCACTCTGCTTTTACAGCATCTCATTATCCTCTTTCTTTATCTTAGTGCAAAGTGACCACACAAGTTGCACCAGCAATGCAACATAAAGCAACAGAATATGAGGGCACTAAACTTCATAACTAATGGAACCATAAGCCCCTGAAATGATTTTCAGCCACTTGTAAAGTATCACAAAGAAAAAAATATTTGCATTACTATTATTCCAAAGACTTCACATCAAAAATCACTAAGCCAGTTGCACACCATCATTATGCAGCTACTCTGTTTTTAATGTCATTACAGACACTACAGACAGAGGTTCTTGGAAAACATGAGGATGTTTTTTTCTTTTTCTATGGATGCATCAATTGCAAAAAAACCAAACCAAAAAAAAAACCCCAACCAAACAAAAAAAACCCCACAACCTCCCTAATCAAACAATTGTGGATCATAACAAGACCTATGAAAGGCACATGTGCTGCAAAAACTACAGAAAATAATCTTCAGGACCATTTTCAGCAGCCCATGAAAAGACTCAAGTATCAGCCTCAAGTTAACACAGCTTTTTTTTTTTTTTACCCTCCTGCATTCTAAGTAACATACATTTACAATGTTAAAACACTGCTTTTAATTCAATAAAGAAATTGTCTGTTCTTTGAAAATTTAAAAGTATCAGCTACCCTTTTACAAGGCTTCAGAATTCAAAAATACTACTTCAAAGATTTTTGTGGACAACTCAACGTGTGAAGAAATTAGACCTATGGTTAAGCTCCTGGTTCTTGCTTCTTTCGCAAAATTTCTAACATGACCAAATGCTCCATTTTCCTAATCCCAGAGAAAAGAGATTGAGGACTAGTTACTGTTGTCTTCATTTTGACAAAAGCATATGCATTTTTAGAGCAATACTTCAGTGCACAACAGAACCACTGCAAGAAACCAAGGCACAGAAGGTGCCTTCCTTTGGGCCTCTTCTTCAAATAAGTCTAACTTTTTTACTTCTTCTAGCAGATGAAGAAGTGCTAAAAGAAATTGCTAGCAAGAAAAGCTTCCTAGAATGTACACAGTGTTTCTTTTTCTAGCTTGTACCCATTCTGCCTAAAGAACTGGCAGAATAACAAAATGTAATTTTAAATTTAAATGCAGTAATTTAGAAATGTACAGTGATGTTGTAAAGTTAAAGTAAAACTTTGAGACAAGAAAGTACAGGTTTAGGGGGCTTGGGGTTTTTTTTGCTTCCCTCCATAATTGCAATGAGGAACAAACTTATTTATTGTTCACAGATCACATTCTGTCTGAGCTCAAAAGCAGCACAGAACACCATTATATCACAGTTGATACATACTCTGTACATACCTTCCTGGTAAGAGGTTATTTAAATCTAATTACCTTGATTTGTATTAAGTTCTAACAAAATAATTAGTACTTACATAGATCTTTTGTGTCCAGAACTTGTTCTTTTGTCAGATGCAGGGTAGTAAGAAAAATTACCATGACAAAAGACCACAAAAAAAGGACAACAAAAGAGAAGGATTTATTGCAAGTCTTTGATTCCTTAGTTACATCCTTGGCTCCTTTTCTATTTCCTTGTAATAACTGCTTGGAAAAGCAAAGGTGTAATCCAAATTTTTAAAAATTTATTTTAAGAATGGTATCTCTTTCCAGCATCTGTTTCAGTTCTCCTCATTGTATTATTCAGTATCAACAGGCTCACTTGTAACTGCCAGGAGTCTCCCTCGCCCATCTGTCAGATTTTCAAACCAAAAACCTTGTTCTCCCCTCTTGTTTTTGCCTGAATTTCAATGAAGAACTTGTAAATAGGTGAAATATTAATTCGTTTTAGTCTGCTCCTTAAAAAAAAAATATTTTATGGAGGACACACAGAAGGTTGCTAGGACACTGCAAATGCATTTTGCTTATGCTAATCAACATGGTCTCATTTGCTTCTGAATTTTACCTACAATCAGTTATTACACCTTGTTTAATACCCAGTGCAAGTCCTCTTCTGCAAGTACTACTTCTGCACTTGTGTTAGTCCATGACAAAACAAACAAGATACATGAAACACAAACAAGCAACATGCTCTCTATGCTTACAGAGTTAGTATACTTTTCCCTTTTCCCTCTTCTAATAGATTTGATCACTCAGGACTGAGATAACAAGGGCCAGATGATCAACATCTGCCCTAACTGTATGGAGTTTGCATGGCAAGGATTTGGTAGTGGGAGGGGTGGAAAATGCTGGAAGCTTTCCCTATGTCCATCAGAGCCAGTCCCTGGTGGCTCCAAGATGGATGTGCCACTGGCCAAGGGTGAATCAATCAGAAGTGATGGTAACACCTTTGTAACAACATATTTCAGAAGAAGAATAAAAAAATAGTTATTGTGCAGATATAATTGCATCAAGAGAAGAGTGGAGTGAGAATATGTGAGAGGAACAACTCTGGAGACACCAACGTCATTGCAGAAGGAAGGGGAGGAGGTGCTCCAGGCACCAGAGCTGAGCTTTCTCTGTAGTCCACAGAGGGCCCCATGGATGCAGAGATCCACATGTATTACATGGAGGAGACCCATGCCAGAGCAGGTGGATGCCTGAGGAGGCTGTGACCCTGTGGGAGGCTCATACTGGAACAGGCTCCTGGCAGGCACCTGCACACCTGTGGAAAGGTTTTCTGGCAAGACTTGTGACTGCATGAAGGACCCATATTGGAGCAGTCTGTGCCTGAAGGACGGCACCCCATGAGGGAAGAGTACAGGAAGTGACCCATGTCACTTTGTGGAGCTGTTGCCTGTGAGATAGACTCATGCTGGAGAAGTCCATGGAGAACTGTCTCCTGTGGGAAGGACCCCACACCGGAGCAGCAGCAGGAACAATGTGTGATGAACTGAGCATAACCCTCATCCCCTGTTTCCCTGTGCTGGTGCGGAGAGGAAATAGACCTGGGAAGGAGGGAAGGTGTTTTCTTTTAGGTCTTGGTTTACTTCTCATTATCCTACTCTGATTTTTTATATTAATAAATTCAATTGATATTTCTAATTCAAGTCTGGTTTTGCCCGTAATAGTATTTGATGAGTGATCTCTCCTGGTCTTTATCACAACTCATGAACCCTTTGTTATATTTTCTCTCCCCTGTGCAGGTGCAGAGGGGAGTGACAGAGGGGCTTT
Organism: Rhabdornis inornatus; assembly: GCA_013397075.1. Taxonomy (NCBI): domain Eukaryota; kingdom Metazoa; phylum Chordata; class Aves; order Passeriformes; family Rhabdornithidae; genus Rhabdornis; species Rhabdornis inornatus. The sequence continues at coordinate 41,286 of VWZS01000721.1, read as the reverse complement.
GGTGGGTGCCTGGAATCCAGCCAAGGTGAACCTACTACACTACCAAAACAAATGCAGGCACAGATATAGAGCACTTACACCAAAACGCAGCTGATATACAAAGGAAGTAAATCTCAATCTTGTCTGCTGATTTTAAAGATCTGCAAGTGATACAGAGGTTTAAAATAGGCAGAAAATTTAATAGAAAATCTTTCATATTCCCAGCCTTCAAAAGACAAACTGTTTGGCAGCAAAGACAATGGACCAAGAAACTACGGAAGAACAAGATCCAAACCAGCAGGAACATGAAGAATGCATGTCAGCTTATTTGGGGTGGATCAGCCTTTCCCTGTTTCAGCAAGGCCCATGCAAGAAATCTCTTCCTGTGTGCACACACAGAGCCAGCCAAATTGTAGATGAAGGTCTGCTATGTACTACTGCTCCTCTTTTTCCTCTGTAGCACAGGCTAAAAGCTGATCTTCAGTAGCACAGTAGGAACCAACCAGCAGTGTGCAAAGGGGACTGGTGAAGCAAATCAGGCATTACAAGCACATTCAAACAGCTTTCACCATCCAAATGCTGCAGCAAAAAAACTTAATATAGGAAATCACCATGTTCTTTGCATACTGTGCAAGAGCAAAGGAAAGCACGGTGGCTTAAAGTAACACTAAAATGGTCAGCAGCCTTCAGTGAAGTGTACCACGCATGCGTGTCCTCACAGGAGAAATAATCCATTAGCGCTCATGTATGTTTTCATATAATCCTGAAAGACTTGGAACTTGTCCTCCAGAAAATAAGCATTTGACAATGAGACATTAATTACAGCTCACAGAAATTCTGTCCAGCGTGACAGCTCTTCAATATCTCCAGCATAGAATAAATATGATCAAATTTGCCTTTGTATTTCTTCACAAGACCTTCTTTAGATCAGGCAGTCATCCAGATCCAGATACATATGATTTAGCTGTGCAATTTCAACCACTATGAGTGTACTAAGAACTTTATTACCACATGGACTTTCAAGAGTCATTACTGACCCTTGATTTGACCCCACTGTTTTATCCCTTGAGAGCCAGGCAGAGTGCAAGTCCCGAAAGGCAACAGCCAATCAAGGCACATTAGAGAGCTGAGATATAAAGGTAGAAATTAAATACTGGGACTCCTCTTATCTAGGTTATGATGAGATGGTCCTTTTTCTTTGAAATGAAAATGTTTACTGAGCTTCCTCCATATTCTTCAAGAAAACTTTGGTGCCCTATAAGAAGCATTAAGATATTTTCCTATCAGACTCTTGTGAAAAATTTCCTAATTTGTCATAGTTATATTATCAGTACTTTTCGATAGAGGCTTCCATCTATGTGATGCTTTGGCTTCTGCTCTGGCCAAAACAAGTTGCAGTAACAAAGAGGAAAGGCAATACTGCATGACATGCCAGTTTCAATCCATGCAAAGAGTGACAGGGTGTTAACTCTGTCAATGCTGGTACCATTTAAAGATGTACCCAGTATCCTCTTATGCTTGTCTGTGATTTGAGTTAGCAGCTTTTCTAGCAGAGTTGAAAGCAATGGAAACCAACTTCTTGAGGTCAGGTGAAGTCAATTTACATTCCCCATATTAGCACCATTCTGTATGTACATTAACAGCTAGCAGGCTTTCCATAGATTCCAATGTCAGTCTTACTGAAAGTCATTAAGTCTGTGGAAGCACCCAGATCCTAGTGATCACAGATCTCAAAAGTTTTGATTCTCAGTTTCATGAGTCACAGCTGTGTATCAGTGGCTTCAAGAAGAATGAGGGTTTCTTTTCTAGAGCCAGGGCCAACTTAGATGCTTTTGTTGCTTAAACAAAGATTTGTACTGAAAACAAACATCACAGGAACAGATCCACCTAAGTATGACTGACACAATATTATCTGACACTGAGTCAGCTATTCCTCCTGTTCCACCGAATTCCAAATTATTATGCTTTACTAGAAAGACAAAAAACATTTGCCTTAGTATTCAAAGCAACATAAAACCCAACTTGGTTAAGATTTCTAAAATGCCATCATATCCTTCAGCCCTCATGTAGCTCCTACTGCTGGATCTCCAGTTCTGTCTCATCATCACAAGTCGCTATGGAGATGGATGCCTTTCAAAGGAGAAATCACTGCAGTGAAAATACTGGCACCTGCAGCTTCAAAGTTTTGTTATTAAGGATGTTATGTACGGCCCCAAAACCACTGATTAGTTCTAAGTGGCAAAACAGAAGACCGAATGAATTCTGAAGGAATACAAACTGAAGTTACAAAAATTAACAGTTTAATTAACAGCTCGCCAAGTTACAACTCTGCCATAAATTAGTAGATAAAACTACAGAAGGGTTGCTCTGGAGGCAAGTAATAAACATTTCTATAGAGATGAAATTCTGTCTTGCGTGCTTGTGACAGATGAACACCTGCCACAGCCTCCCATGTTCAAAAGCCGAATGTCTTCTCCTTCCTGTTCTCCCTCCTCTATTGCTGTGGATCATTACAATGAAAGCTGGCTTACAGGAAATCAACTCCAGCTTCTCAGAAAGCAGTCTTCCCTGGCTCCAAACAGTCAGAGAAAAGACAAAGCCTCTACAGAAGGGGATTCCAAGCATATGTCCAAATTACCCTCCACAGGAGCCTATCACGACTAGAGGCACATCTGTGCTCAGTGCTTACTCAAGCCATATAAATCTCTGTGGTCTGGTAGAAGCAAGCTATTTCAATTACAGAAGTTCCCCTATACACAAGATGTTAGAGAGACATCTGGTGAAAACCAATTTACTTATCATTCCAAGATTACCTCAGTGGTCTAAACATCTTTAAAATTAAGTTGTCAGAAATATATTGTTCTATCAGTATGACAGCTAATGTAATCCAAACTGGTAATACTCTAAAATAAGTCTTAAGTAAAACTGTCCCTTTGCCCACAAAGGCAGCTGAAGGTCATCTCTCATTGCATCTTGCACCACTCACCTTAATAATCATTGAATCAGTTGAAAAATCAATGGTGAACATCACTGACAAACATCCAAAGCTTTAATGCAAGTAAGACGTCATTTCCAGATTATTATACAGCTCTGTTTTCACTACTCATGTATCTACCAGGAAGACGAAAGAGCAGATATACAGATACTCCACAACAAGATAAAAGATAGGGGGATAAAGATGTATAACCTTTGAGGGGCATAAAGCTGTATATCCTTTGATCTACTTGTACCTATGTTTTAAAAAACCCTAAGTGATTGGGTAAACCACATCTAATATGTATCACTTCTACTTCTTAGCAACTGCATTAGGAACTTTAAAACTGCTGAGCAAATTTTGTTCTGGGAATATTTTGAACTTTGCTATAGTGTTGCAATGCAAATAACTGCATTGTTGATACACTCTTCATTCTGTTCAACCCAGCTTATTTGTATTACCTCTTTCCAATTATGCTAGAAGCTCTAAATCTGAATTTTTTTCCCTTCTGCTGCAATATATACATTTCTACCCCTTTCTTCTAATTTTCTTCTTAAACCCATCTACTCTCCTTCTAAACATGCTCCTCTATCCTACATAAACAGAAAAAACATCTGCAGCAAATCTTCCAATCTGATCACTAAAACAAATATAATGAATCTTTATTTAGGTTTCAAGTTGGTCACTACAAAACCTCAGTCATATACCTCCTATTTTTAATCCAACGCTGTACTACCTCCAGTAGGCACAAAGAAACTTAAAGAGGTAGATTGCTTTCGCCAAAGGAAATTTTTCACAAGGGAAATTAAGAAAAAAATTTGGCAACAAAATTAACAGCTGCTGTTTTAATTCTCTGTTCTGCTCACATTACACCAGCAGAATGAGGAAATACATCATAACCTCCTTTCACAAACAGATACTCCCCCTGGAAGGCAGTAACACTGTCAGATTTCTGCTTGTTTCTTTTGGAATGGTTTTTGTAGTTTGCAGATATGCTTTTGAACAGTTTGGACAGCATTCTTAGCATCCAATGGGCCAAAGCAATGGCAAACAGCAAGTAAGGAAAAATAAACACTAATATATTCTGATCCAGTTGCTAGCAACATCAAAGAACTGATACAAAATGGCTCCTCAACCATCAACATTAAGTGTCAAGGCAGCAAAATATGGTCATAATTGCCTTTTTCTGGTTTCTGAGCCTAGAGAAAGGATTAGGTTAATCTGCATAGTTTAGTGCTGAACAGAATACTCCTTTGCTTTGCTTGTGTTACAAGCTGACTCATCACTTCAGAAGTAGAACAACATTCAGAAAGGAACTACTACAGTATGATCTTCCACAGCAAAAATATCCCACTTTTATCTATCAAAGAAGAAAGGAGCTGCTGTCTACTGCACAATATAGTATGAACAGCCAGGCATACCAAAAGCTGGCTTCAGCTTTTTCTACTTTTCTGCTGTTGTACTCCCAGTTTATTTGGCACATAGCACACCAAGAAAATAAAGAAGTTTCTGATTTAACAGGCAAAAGTTGGTAACAATACCAATGAAATCACAATTACCCTGCAATGCCACCACAAGAGTTAACCACCAAACTGTCCATCACCCCAGTACTTCATGACAACAGCTATATCAACTTCATGCTCCATTTCCCAGTCCAGAGAATGTGTGTATTAAGAAATGTGGAAAAATTTGCAAAAAAAAATCTAAGACAGTCTCTTGCATATTCCAGCTCACAGTTCACATCAAGTCAATTATCTGTGCGTTATGCTACTCAGTAAACCTGGCACACAAGAATAGAAAGCTATTAGCTAATGAATGTCAGGCCTGATGAAAATGGTCACAATAATTAGGTGAAGGAGAAATACAAAAGGAAATAAGAGCAGGACTGAGTGTAATGAAAACTGAAAGCATACAGACAGAAATATGTAAGGGAGAAGGTTTGAAGACAAGGAAACTTACTGTGGGGGAAAAGAGCTGGATTTGTCATCTGTGGTACACCACGATATAATTCTAACTTGATGGATGATTGCTGGCTGCATACTTAACTTCCATATAACTTCTCCCCAGTGGAGACAATACAGTCAGATTTTAGTGTCAGAGTACTATTCTTTTATTGAACTACAACAGTTCTAGGCAGACTATGAAAAAAATTACTACCTAGTGATAAAGCAACTTTAACTCATGTATTTTGCTGTTATATTTTTAAGCTTTATAAATTTTTCATAGAGACACGTACCATTTAATAGTGTTTCTAGCAGTGCTTTGAAATAGGTTGGGAGAAAAAAGTATCTGAAGCTCTTTTGCCACAAATATAAGAAAAACTGACTACAAAGGTACTTCAAGCAAGCTTGAGCTTAAAGGGAGCTCCTGCACCTGGAGTCAAAGTGGGTGCTGGATGTCCCAGGTGAGGCCCTGACTGCCAGCTACCAAAGAGACACAGCACCTGGATGATGTAGCTTTGAGAAGGCCTGAAACCCTCAAAGGTGCTGGAAGCTAGAATTCTGCAGATCATTCCAGAGCAACTGAAGCACCAATGGACACAACAGCCTAGTACCAGATTTGTTTTCCCACAGGATTTTGTTCATCTGCTACTGTACAATCATGCTTTTTCAACATCACTAAGGCCACCTAGAAACTATAAAGAAGGGAACTAACGCTTACCCTATCACAGCTGGAATGTGAAAGACCACCAGCTGGAGTACCATTGTGGGTGGGAATATTAGACACATTTTATTTCTTCCTCCATCCTGAAAACAGGACAGCCTACTGGGACTTTACTGACCAAAATGCAAAATACCAAAATGCAAACTACAAAAGTAGTCAGATGGTGAATAAGCATCAGCCCATCTATTTCCTCCATTTAGACAATTTAGATACTGTACAGAGATAGATCAGATATACTGAGTCCATCAAATCCCAGGCACAGGAACTTTAATGAAAGAACAAAATGAAACCTTTATGAAAACCAACGCTGTTTCACTCCAAGATCCTTAAATGCAAAACATGAGCAGGGTTTCAGTTCTAAATAATGTAAGTCATTTCCATGGTATGATTTAAGAGCAATCCAGGCCCATATGGGAAGGTGCTACCATTAAAACCTCCCTCTGCCACCAATACAGCAGAAGTCTCAAGTGCAAGAATTGAAAACAGAAAATACTTCCATTACCAAACAAATCCAAATTTATCCAAAAATTGCTTAACACAATTTTCCCAAGAAAGCTAAAGGCTTACTGAAGTCAAATGTTTGCCAGAGCAGATAAGAGACTGAGTAATATCGCAGGATCCAGACTCTGCCACCCACTCATAGCAGAATATGTCCAAGACCGAGCCAATCTGCTACAGGAAACTTTGCTTTGAACAAAGAATCTTTTCACTCAACCACGTATGTTTTCTAAGGGACGTTTTTCAGACCACAAAATACTTATGCAAGCAAGGAGAGCTCTGAAGGAGCTTTATTTTAATTTCAGTTTCTTCTCTGACACACACAGACCCTGGAATTTCACAACTGGGACAGACAATTTCAGCCTGCAGAATATTTTTCACTCATCTCCGCACAACATAGGTATAATTTGCACTTTGCACAAATCCCTTTCACTGTCTTCTAGATCTATTTCCAGATCAAATTCTTTCAACTATTGCAAGGCTGTGAAATTCATGCAAATGTGGATTAATACTTTTAAATTAAGACTAATTCAGAAAAATCAGATAAGCCTCTTCTTCATCCCAGCTTCTTGCATGGGACAATTACTACTTTTTCTACTTGCTTTTATATGAAGAAAGAATTTAAAGTTCCACTGTACTCTGAAGAAATGCAATTCAGTGCGAAATCCTCAGGGTTTTTATACAAAAGGTACTATAGTAACACAAGTATTAAACATTCTTCTCTAGCTTTTGAACAGTCCTTATTTCAAGGAGACAAGTATTCATAGATGAAACAAAAGTATTCTTGCATAGAAGACTGTTTCACTGAACTTAATCTGATTGTTCCAATTGTATTTTCCCCTCCTATAAATAAGCAAAACTTCCCAAGATACATGTCAGCTCAGATGCTGGAGGTGGTAAATACTGGATGTTAGATAAAAAGATAGCCTTAATATACTGCTTCATGCTGCTGCATTGTCTCAGAGAGACAGAGGATAGCTATCAAGTCTGCAGTTTGCCTAACAAGTCAAAAAAGCAGCACTATTGCAAAGGGAACAAGGGACTGACGTTGCCAGGCAATCCTTTTTTTAATTATTAAGTCCTATTGGCAAGTACACCAGCATTCTGTCTTGAGGACAGAATGAAGCATTTGAGAAAGGATTTCAAAAATTCGCTCCAAAATGAGACCTCATATTGTAACAGTCTGCCAAAATCTAATTTGCAATTTTAGCTCTACCTTCCACAATCAGCCAGCACAGCTTTGCTTCACAAGTATCCAGATAATGAGCAATCTGCTCTTGATCCTGCATTCAAAGTACTTAAAGTGATTAACAGATCTGCACATGGAATAAGTCCGGGCTTTCCACATGTAGCCTTTACCTACCTTCTGCTGGGCACTGTGCCGTTCACTTCATCCAGTAGGACTGCATCTTTATTCTAACATCTGTTTGAGGTACAGAAGGATAAGTGTTGCATAAGATCCTGGAGAGGACAGAATTTAGGACCCACTCAAAATTTCGTATCTTAGAAGCAAAGCCAAAAACCACAAATATTGCCTCTAGTAATAAGCAAATATTTTCTCTCTTTTATTACTAACCATTCAGCAACAGTACATTTAAAAAATATATATATATACACCTTGGAACCAATACCTTCTTAATTACTGGGTACGAGTCAAGGTTCAGTAAATCCATAAAGCTGCACAACTGTCCTCTTCTATCAACCTAGAGGAGGTGATGGATGTGACAGCACAGCAGTTCTTGGATTTTAAGCCATGCAGTACAGTAACTCTAAAGAGCTAATGCATAATGGGGGAGGGGAGAGGAAAGGCCTCCAAAGCCCCGATATATTTAGAATCGATCCTTTCACCTAGCCAGGCTGTAAAAAGTCTTATCGCTTTAGTGATCCGTACAAAACACTTGGAATGCTCCTGGAGAATGCTCAGGTGAGTTTCTGGGAAAAATAAAGCTATTCTCAGACTAAATCCTACCATACTGCTGACATTGGAACAACCTTTAACTCAGGCATGGATTACTGTACTCTTGATAATTAGTTAAATGCTCCAAGGAAAAAATATAATTACATCTGTACTCAACACAGGGCATTGCCAAACCGTATCAGTTTGAAAGCCTGCAACAAATCAAGAACTGTATTAGGCAACAACAAGAAAAGGAAAGGGAAGAGTAAAATCACATGAATGACATTCATCATTCATCACTCAAGAGACTGTCTGAAAAGAAATTTAATAATAATGCTGGTTCAGTGGGAGCTGTTTCCAGACAAACATAAACACGAAATTCATGATGGAAAAAGGTAGCCCAAATTGTTTTGTTTTGGCTAATTAAGACATCTTTATGAAACAGTCAATAACACCAACACCAACTCATTCGTAGAATAAGCTGGTACTCCAAAATCTAGAAGGTAAAACATAAGAACTTCACAGGCAGCAGCACAATCCACACCAGAAGCTAGGGTGTTTTATTGGGTTTTTAAAATCAGATTTAATTTAAAGCATTTTTAAAAGGAGGAGGGTGTATTTCCATTCATCAGAACAAATGTTAAAAGGCTCTTAGATGTACAATCAACAAGCTGTATCTAACAACAGCAAAATTCAAGAGTTTCTTGCATACTGCAGAGTTTGACCTTAAGGTGAGCAGAACAAGTTGCCAGCTGCTGAGAAAGAGGGCATTCCTGCGCTGCTGTACATGAAAGTCCACACAAGATAACTCATTCAATAGAGCTACCAAAAAGCTGTTCACTTTTTGATGAGCTTCATTTCTGTTAGAATTTTTTTGACCCAGCTTATCCTGTGATTAAAGATTCTAGCTACACAATAATCTGATGAAGTATTAGGAATACTCCCTGGTTACCAGATGACCATAATCATATCTAAACCACATATTATGTGACTGATTACATCAAATAAGAAAAAGCTAATCAATAAACCCAGGGCAAGACTGATGACACTTTAACAAGCAGAATTAGGAATATTGAGTCCTATTAATCAAAGTTACGGGATTTTTCTTATTCTCAGGATCCTTGAACAATGCAAAGTCAAAAGGAATTAAAGACTATTCTCTAACATCTTTCCATAGGCCCATACTCAAAAGGAGAAACAACAGGAAATGCAATGTTTTTGTGGTAGGTGGACTACATAGCCTGGTTCACATACATCCCACCACCCTTATACGTACCATCCTTACAGCAATTATTTATACTAGCATTTCTTTATAGTAAACAAGGAGCCTCCCAGGAATGTCCATTTTAAGCACAGAAATTGTTGCAATAAACAAAATCTTAGTGGTAAAAGTATTTACCTGTTACTAGTAAATGGAGCTGCAGACACACTGACTATCATTTGCTATACATCTCAACAATTAGTCTATACATAGGCAAGGAGGAAGCCATGCTTGCATTTTAGATGTTTCCAGCTGTAATATGAACAGGAGATTATTAATATTTCTCAATGGTCAAAGCAAAACCCAGCAGCCTGTTTCACAACACAGAGATGGATGTACAGAAAACTGGAAGCTTGGCTTGTAGCTGTAAAAATTATCCCATACTAAGACATACAGCATTCAAAGCATATACAGAATTTCAGAGACAATTTGGAATCTATATGTGCACAAGGTAATGCTTTCTCTTTTGGGAGGGTATTTTTGTTTTTAATAAAAAATGGTTTTATAATAAATGCATGAGCAATAAAACAATGCCTCTGGAAAGCAGACTGGAAGGGCTGTGTGTGGCAGTAATACAAACAGTTCATTGGAAGGCTGCGTGTCCTCTGGCTACTTCCTTCCCAAGAGGACCCTAAGTGATGCTGCACCACGCTGCCATTAGCACCACAATGACTATTCTACAGGCTACGACACAATGATTTACTCTTCTGTTGGCAAGAGCTCTTCTTTCTGAACTTAAGAAACAGTGATGAAAACAACATAATTCTGAATTTTTATGCATTAGAATAGTTTCTTTTCTCAGTGCATGAGGTTCTGTTACTATTTCTTTTTCATATCTGCAAAAAACTCAGGTCTGAGGACAATTTTCCATTAGCCATTAGACAATTAACAAGCAATTAGCAGACATGCCAGTCACCTTTGGCAACCTTTTGGCAATCAAAGTCACATCAACATAACAAACTATCCTAGAATTAGAAAGCAAACATGTACCAAAAAGCAACTACCTAAAACCATGTGGTATACCCCATATTCTTTCAAACAGCTTAAGATTTCCCATGTCCTGCCATAAGGAAATATACCCAGCCTTCAAAATGAGATACTACTTAAATTTAAAGAATCATCTTGGGTGATGAATCATCACTTCAAAGAGCAAGACCGTGTTTAATGTCTGATGCTTCAAGACTGAGTTTGTTTCAGATATGTTGAAATTCTGAATAGAATTGTTTGATAAGAAAAGCAAAAGTGAAGCTTTTCAGAAGTCAGTCAGAAGCTCGACAGAAGTCAGTCAAAATTCAAATTTAGTTTAATGATGTGGAAGAAACACCCCCCCCCCAAAAAAAAAAGTAGAGATCAAAGAACTATTCTAGCTTCCCAGAAATACACGAGGCTGTTCTCACCCTTAACTGGCTCCTTAGAAATTTCAGAAGAACACAGATCTTTCCCAGCTCTGTCGCAGATGGTCAGGCCATGAATTCAGGGGATGCCTACGGAAGCCTGCTGCATGACAGTGCTTATGTCTGTTCTGTGCTTCCATATGCATCATTTGAATAAAGTGCTTAACATCACAACTCTAGGTTATTTTTCTTAGGAGCAGAGAGAACTCTGCAAAAAATGTACACAGTGGCTCAATTACATGAAAAGTATATTAGCTAGGGTTTCAAATTGTAATAGGCACAATCTCATTCATTAAAAGCAAGATGTATTCTTTCCATACTTGTCTGTGAAGGTCACAGATTCCATCTGTGAAGTTGCCTTTCTACTACTTACGTCAGGAGGACACCAAAATGTTCTTGTGGACATCAAACTTATTTCATAAAGACTTCATATTTTTGACTTGCACCTAACAGTGAAGATATCAATCTATATTCAACTAAAACAAACCATTTACAGAAGATGTATTTCATTTTGGAATTCTCAGAAATCTATTAAGATATAAAACATGCAACATGAAAGCATCTGTAGAACCTCTCTGAGAGGAAAATAGCTGCATTAATTTTAAAAAGCTAATGAAGAAAAAACGCAACAAAGTACCAAAGTACAACATATAAACTGTTACCCTACTTCAGAGAATTCCTGGTATTTTAACATCTTAAAAATTAGCAACACAAAATTTACATCTTCTGCATATAATTATATGCATAATAATACATAATTTTTTCATTCTTTTCAATGAAGATGCATAGTATTAATGGCATCAATTTCCTCATCATATTACCACACGCAAAAAATTATGGTTATCTGGAATTTTTTTAACTACAATACAAGTGGCCAGGATATCAGCACAAATACTCTGGGAAGAAAGAGAAATATAAGCAGAATAACCAGAACTAGGAGTTATGCACCATCAGCAATATCTTATAGCTTGTTCATAGAATCAGGTAATTGCATAAGGGCAGAACCTGAAGTCATCTTTCATCAGCCTTAGGAGTATATCCAGGCTGTTTGAAAGCCCTGATTTCTACTGTACACAATTTTTAAACTTAGAAAAAAAAGAAAGAAAAAAAAGGAGTTTTACTGATTTTTGCTCCCTGAAAATTCATCTCAAGCTGTTGTCTTTCACACCACCCAACCCCCCCACAAAACTTCACCTTTTTACCATTTTCCTCTTACAAGTCAATGGACTACCCAATTAAGGCCAGATCAATTATTCCCCCAGTGAAAACCACTCTGATATCACTGAAATAGCTTCACTATATTTTACATGAAGCATTACTCAGTCATTTAATCGCACTGACAAAGGAAATCCATTCTGATACAAGGTACAACACTGGAGAGTTAGTCAGCAAATTACACTGGAGTACCAGGAGCAGCAATAATAACTGTGCAGAATTCCAAACTGCTCTGCCAATGTACGTTCAGCAGACCCTGGAAGAGTTCTCTACACCTCTGCCAGACAGAGGAGGAGGTTTACAAGTACTTTTCCTTCTCTGAAAAGGCCAACAGAAGAGTGTCAGCTATGACTGGACTAAAACAAGAAAACAAGGAATATTATAAGTCCTAGGAACAACTATCCATAAACCATGTGGAAAGTCACCTCTACTGGCATCTTTAAGAACAGATAAAGGCTTAACTACATTAAATAAGCAAAGCTATAGCAGAATTTGGAATTCCTTTAGAAAGGTAGAGCTTTGAATCTTGGGACACCACAAGATAACACTGGTGGTCCAAAAAGTAGGAGAGGTAAAGACTTCAAATAACTTGAAAGGAAGAACTACTGACTTGGCTGAATCTGAATTGTTGGGGTTTGACTTCTGTCCTTTCCTTTCTTTGACCTTGGCGATGTCACTTTGCTGCTAATCTTTACTAACTGGCATGAACAACCTCAGCAAAATCTTTCAATGTAGTGCAAATAACAAACATGTTTTGCTGAGACAGTAAAAAAAAAATCAAATATGCTTTTACTAGCTCTCCATAGAATTAGTTAATTGGCTTTATTCCTATAGCAATGCTGGCACATCTAACATTGACAGACAAACAGGACCAACTTCATTATTTGCAATACTTCACTAAAATCAACAGGACTGTCCCTGTTTGATCCTAAGCATAATATGCCAGGTACTCTTCTCTGGCCAGAAATAAGACTTGAACCACAGATGAGAGATAAAAGAAAGGGAAACTCTGAAGAGCTGTTCTAAATGCAGGGATACTGACTTCAGTGGGCATTTCTAGTTGCCTTTTTTTCTATAGCTCAGCATTTAGATTATTTAGGTGCTTTCACATTGGGAAAGGCCTACTAAGAATTCTGTAACATATGATCAGTGGCTCACCAACCAAGAAAGTTTGGAAATATCACCACATGAAGAGAAGCAGCAGCAGCAGCCACTGAGGATTCTGTCAGATTAAGAAGATTAATTTTTATATGGAATAACTTGAATCCCTTAAATCAAATACCCAAAATAAAAAGAGAAATACTTACCTCCTCACACAGCAGTACTAAACAGTTTCCAAAATATCTTTTTTCTCTCATATAGTTATATGACACATACGAGTTGGTAATGCCATTGGAACACTTATCTACCAGACTTACTGCCAGCTGAACTCAGACTCAACAAAATAATTTCAGGGTCTCTAAAACTAAATCACAGGTGTACAATTCATTCTGTAAAGACCCTACTGTACTCACTTCCTGACTGCATCCCCAAAGCAATAAAACAGGCAGCCTCAGAACTTCCAAGATTTACAATAAATCTTCCTCAAACCAACATGGTACTAAACGTACAGAGCACTTTTCCTACACTCTAAATGTATTAGCATTAAATGTAAAGTTATGAAAACGTAAAGAAGAAAAAAATTAAGAAAAACTATAGAACAGAAGAAGTTTCCTTCTTTTAACCAAAAAAGATGGGTAACAGACAATTGATTTGGAGTGCTTTTTGATGAGGAGTATCTCAAGAAAGAGACACCTCCTGGAAACTTCAAATAATCATCTGAAGTTCAGTTCAGATGAACTAAACTGAAGTTATCTCCCAAAGTAATCAAAACCCTATGTTCTTTATTACACTACCAGAAATGTTGACAATTACTCTGAGCATTGTTTTGGTACATACTATCTGGGTCCACCAAGCTGCAATAGTTTAAATCAAAATGGGTATTTTTTCCAAATCCTTATATAATGGGGTAATTCCCAGACTTGTATTAGGGTGCCCACTTGCTATGTTCAAAATGTAATGTGACCTGCTTAAAAGATTCATCAAGAAGTACTGTCCTTATGAATTCTGTGCCTGCCTAAATATAAGCAGACATCCGACAACAAAGCATTCTCTGATTTTCTTCTCTTCTAGCAGAAAAATTGATTTTAAATAAGGCAACTCTGCTCTTTCCCACTGCCTGATCTTGTTCCTTAACTCCCAAACTAACTCATCCTGCAGCTTCAGATGCACAGTGTACATCCCAGCTGGTGCTCGAAGGCAAGATGAGATGTACCAGAATCACAGTCTATTACTCAACGCAGGCAGCACCAATCAGTAGATCAATACAGCTGATGCTCCCATGACAGCTCTACAGCACTTGTAGATGTTTAATACATGTAAGAAATGCATCTGCAAGAATCCTTTCCAAGTTCTTGCAAGCAGAAGCTCTTTCCTCACCACAGACACATCGCTCACTGCCTGTCACCTGGTGGGTGGCAACTTGTGCAAAGAAAATGCTACAAGTGCTACCAGTAATTCTACAGGAACAAAGCTAAGGAGACAACCTGCTCTTCATTCCCCACAGTAATAGAAAAAACTAAGTTCATCAGAAAAACAGACGAAATGCAAGCTATGTATTAATCAGGATGCAATAATACACCTAAGTCCACTAACCTTTGCAAAACTAGTAAAAAGCTTTCCATGGGAAACAGAGCAGAGAAATTTCTAAGATGCTTATTCTATATAAGAGAAAAGGGATTTCAGCAATGCAGTAACAGAGTAATCAAGAAAGACATGACTTAGGCAGCTCAAAGTTGTTTATCCTACAATCCCTCATCCCCACAAAAAGCTTCACCATTGTCATAATCTAATAGTTATGATGCTTGCTCTGTAGATACACTCAGAAAAAGAACATGTGTTTCAAATGTTTAAAATAGCATATATATTTTTAAATTTCTCTTCAGCCACACAGCACAGAATGAAGAACTCCATTTTGTTTAATAAACAGCTGTTGCAATATGTGAAGCCCATACCTGAGGTTAATAATTTATCTTATTTCCAAAGAGAAACACAAACCAGTAATTTTTCCTTTAAATATCTTAAGTCCTTTCCTCCAGTACCAGCTCCTGCATTCGTTTAGCTTCCCAAATGTAATACTGCTTGCTCCAGCCTTATCTGGGATAGAATTTTCCTACACCCATCATTTCTCTACTAGATCAGATGCTCTCTTGGTCACAGCCTTCATGTAAATTCTCTCTTTCCCCTTCAAACACAGAATGTCTCTGAATCCTTTCAGAGGCATTTCCACTCATTCTTCCTCTTTCTTTACTATTGCTTCCTCCCAAATGAGGGAAATTATAGCAATACATGCAGCAACTTCTCACCAGCCATTTACAGTGGAGCACAATTACACTGTGCTGATTCATTGTGACAAGAGACATTTATTCTTGCTGCTAACAGTCCAGATGTCTTCTAGCATCCATAACTGTTTGGATGGTAACACGGTGCACTGGGTGCAACTCTGGTTGGGTTGGTTCTCTTGATGCTTTTCCCTTTTACAACTAGAAGCCTCTGGTCTGAATAAAACAGTGAAGTGCTAGAAGCTAACCAACTGTTTTTTATCTTAGAAGTAACTTGCATTCTAAACCTCAAAAATGTTCAACTAGCACTTAGTAAGGAAATCTTAATGGCCTGTTAGCAAAATAAGCAAGTAAATAGTTTCTTAGGTAAGGTGGAAAGGCATAACACTGAAAGACAATTATCTCTTTTTCACAGATGCAATCATTCATTAACTAAGCAAATAATTCCTTAATTTTACAGCACTTATCAACATGCCTATATATTTGCCATCTGTAAGGGAAGGGTTTGGATATCAGGAAATCTTTATCAACATTAAGATTGCCTTACTCTAATAAAATGGGAAACTTTGTTACTATAAGAACAATACTGTAGAAACTAACTTGAAGGCTCTTAGAGCTCCTATTTGCAAACTTACTAGAAAGAACTAATAATATGTTTTTTACTCTTTCACAACCAACTGAGTAAATTCACGGCCACAAGATTTGAGGCCAAAAAAACATAGGAAGATCTGCAAGGCCTGGAAATTTACAGCATTTCAATGATTAATGCTAGTCAATCTATCTAAGATATTAAAATTTCCATCCATCAGACCTCTTTGCTAATGTCCCTGCCCTCAAAGCAAAAGGGAACATATGCCTGCATCTCAGCCACCCAGTTCACAGAGCTTCTTATTAACTCAAGCCATAAACGACAAGGAGTTCATACTAACACACCTATATAAACCACCACAGCCAACATGCAGGTCTGTGTGTGCCATCTAGACAGACAAGCAGAGAGAAAGGCTAAAGAGCGGCACACAGGCATCAGGAAAGGAGCTGATGATCTTTAAACCACTGCAGCACTTTGCTCCCACACTCATAAATGATGTTCTACATGTGCACTTGACATTGAGAAGTTACAGTTCAGGACAAGAGACACGCTACAAGAACAACACCCAAGCAATGCACAGTAATGCTGTCATTATTACAAAGCAGCTGAAATCACTTTGATTTCCACAATCCTAACTACCAAAGTTCAGTCCACCTTGCTCTCTGATGGGTGATCTGTATCACATAAAGCATCACAAATATTAGCTGAAGTCCTGGGTGTACAAGGACATTTTATTCACATGAGTTAATGTTTCTGCCAACACCAGCTCTATGATGGATAAAGAGAAGATCCAATTCAGCTGGGATGGGTTAAATCTCCCATTACAAAAACAGGCTTGCATCTCATCTATACAGCAAAACCTAGCAAGCATAATGAAAGCTTAGGAGCATTCACCTTTACAAAGAAGCATTTATTCTTCCAAAAAGTGGAAGAATAATATATGTTTTAAGTTCAATAAGGCTTTTTAACCTACAGAAGTCTGATGAAATGCCAATAAAACCTAGACACTATATGAACTACTAGCAAAGCATGCTTTACTCTCAGTTGCTTTTGCATCCAATCATTTAAGTTGCTTCTACAGATTGAAAGCATTTACATGTTTCCTGTGATCTGTAGCACCATACAGTATAAAAATAAACCCTTCTGGGATTGAATTAGAGGATACAGTGGTTCACAAGAAAGGATCATTATTAATATTACTCCTCTCTTTTCTTTGTATGATTTTTTCCCCTAAACCATATCCCAGCACCCTAACTGTTCACTACGTATCACTTACTGTTGCTGGACTTGAGGTCACGGTGAATTATGGGAACAATTGCTTCCTCGTGCAGGTAGTTCATTCCTCTGGCAATCTGCACTGCCCAGTTCACCAGTATGTCAGGAGGTATCCTTTTACCAGACAACACCCTATTGAGCGATCCTCCGCGGGCAAACTCCATGATCAGGCAAAGATTAGGTTCCTTCAAACACACGCCCCTGAGGGCAATGATGTTGGGATGTTTCAACATGGCAAAGAGCTTGGCCTCTTGGCGGACATTCTCAATGGTCTGGCTGATGTCCTCATCAGGGTCATAGCGAGCTGCCTTGACAGCAACCTCATCTCCTATCCATACAGCTCGATACACTTTTCCAAAGCCCCCTATGCCAATGATTTCTTCCAGAACAAGCTCTGAGAAGTCGATCTCTAGGACTAGGGAAAGAGGAAAAAAAAAGATGTAAGCATTTAGCAACTATGCAGCCTGTACATCACCTCAAGGTCCATGCTGGCCAACCTCACCCTTGCCCTTGAAGGAAGGGCAAATTTTCACTCCAAAACAATAGAAAGGAAAGCAGGGTGCCTTTCTGACAACCTTTCGGTGCTGAATAGTATGGTAAAACAGACCTTGCAGTGTCATAAAACTGGTATGAAGTATTCACTGTAAACAGTAAAACAACAAAACAGCCTCCTCTTAGCACAGTTAAACCCTTATAATACTGATGCCCCTGCCCCTACCCCCCTTTAAACTCTCAGTGACAGCACAAGTTTCTGAAAACAAAAAACACACTTACCAACTAATCTTCACTGTGTTCACAACAAAGTGCTTAATGTAAAATAGCTAAAACTCAACGCAAAGCGCATCTGCTTCTCCATTTGCCCCTTATTTGAATGTCTCTTGCTGAACTGCCACAACAATCTTTTAGTCCTCCCCAAATCACACTTATTCTTCCACACCTCTCCAGGCTTTGCAGATTTGTTCCCCACAAGAGATCTGTTAACCAGTCCTGACGTTACCGACAACAGTGTGACAAACAGATGGATCAAACCACATACTGAGTGTACAGAGCAACAATATGAAAAACATTTCTTGATTAATGCATACTGCATTTTTGTTACAAAAACTTCCTATTCCCATACACTGACACCTATACTTTACAGGCTCACAGAGTCTCGTGGCTAATTGGCATCATATAGGAAAAAAAAAAATCTACAGATGCAGCTGTCTCAATTCAGTACACAAATTGCACCTGGGGCAAAAGCAATGAGAAAATGCATCCTGTACAACTGTACACTAAACACAGTTTATATGGGTGGCTAAAAGAACCCATCCAACACTAACTAATGTAGAATGAAAATTCCACATACTGACCAATGAAAACATGTTGACACAGCTTAATTTACAGCAGTGGTAGGCTACCACTGAAGCTACTCTGTCTGACAATTGCATGGTTACCAATTACAGTCAATGAAATTTTAAGCAGTTTTAAAGGAAGAGTAGCATAATGCAAGATTTAAGCAAAAAGTCACCAAATATTTTAATACTGTCCTGCATTTGAAATGCCAAATCTGACATGGCTCCCTTGCTTTGTCTAGTAGAAAGAAAATTAAGTTTGCAAGGTAGCAGGTTAGATCCCACTTGAATAAACTAGTCTCCTCATTCCAATCAAATGCCTTTCCTATGCACACGATTTTGTCACAAAACTGTATGGAGTTAATACAAACTCTTCTGTCCACAGCTGCAGGCTTTTATTCTGTCTGAGCTCTACCTTTCCTGAACATGATTTTTAGAAGTTGGCTTGCTTCTGTAAGTTAGTCAAACCTAGGAGTTAGTTTAATAAGGATGCTTTTTCCTGCTTTTCCTAGTGTTCCATGAACAAAAGATTAATGGGAAACAAGATAGAAGACTGACCAAGAAAGTCTGCCAGAAGGAGGAAAAGTCTCTTCCAGTCCAGAATACAAAGAGAATTTATTTTTCTGCTACTGTGAATACATATTTTGGGTAACACTCTGAGCTTCAAGGATCTGCACAACCAACAAGATTTCAGTCCTACAGTACCAGCCTTGGTGTTCAAACGCTTGAGACAGAGATTACTAGAAAACATGAAAGGAATAGATTCTGACCAGAAACACTGAAATTTTAGAACAAGATTGTAATGACAATAACTCCAGATGTTAGTGGAGTTGAGACTACCCCATCACTGAGAATACATGAAGAGTCACTCTTGTATTTCTCACTAAGAAAAGACCTAAAGAAATCAGATGTTGAGTTCTATCTCTTCAGTCAATAGAATTTCAGCACTGCTAGAATCCTCAATTAACGTGCTCCTAGGGACAAGGCCAGTTAAAAGACTGAAAATGAACAAACATGCACCCCACACCACCAGGGTGACTGCCTGCCCTGCCGACTCCGGAGAGACAGCGTTCAGGTGCTGTTCACAGCGGGTGTTCTGCTCTGGCATTTCACAGATTAAGAGGACACCAGCGAGGCGCCGAGCGAGCCGCCCGCTAGCCCGCAGGTGCTGAAGGGACAGCTCCGGCGGCAGCGGGGACGGGACGGGGACGGGACAGCCCTGCGGGCAGTGCCCCGGCCTTCTCCCTCCACACCCCCTCCTCCCATCCCGCCACGATGCTGGGGACAAGCGCGACAGGAAGGTGGCAGGCAGGAGAACAAGATGGGCAAAGGAAACGGAAGGGCTGGAAAGTAGAACACCTCGTGTGCCACCACCCATTTTCCATCAGAAAAAGCACATCCCTGCTGGAGGTGCAAATTAATAGGGGTGAGATGTAAAACCGAGAGACTTCAGCTTCCACATGAAATCTAATGTGTGACATTGAATGTTTTTTTATCTGGAAGTATGACCCTAGTTAGTTTGAAAATGTGTATTTCTATAAGGCAAACTGGCCAGCTCACCCTCACGGGTGGCTTATTCAGAAAAAAAAAAGCTCACTTTTTGTTTAGGGCCTTTAAAAGGTATTTTCTTCTGAATTAGTTTATTCACTTTCATAGTTTGAGTTATACAGCTATATTAGGGCACAAAATACTTGTTTTTCTACACATTTCTAAGCACACTAAACTAAACTCTGGTGTCATTTGGCAGATGTGCTGTACAGGACTGTAAAGAATTCAAGAACTGAAGTGCTCTCATTCCTCCGTGGGCTGGTAAGGAATTACAGAGCCTGTACACCATGAACCAGAGGCCATGTTGACAACTGCAAAGTAGGTGCTGTTTAATCAGCCCTTATTAGATCATATGATTAAACTTTAATTCAGACTGAAGTGTGTAAGAGCCCACAGCACAGATGAGAGTCCCTCAAGCCGGCCCAGTCCTGACAGCCTCTACAGGCTACTTTTATCATTCATGGTATCCCGACCAAGGCAAGATTCAAGCACACTACATGGATGGCTAAAATTACCAGCTAAACTAGTACAGCTCACAGTAGAAACAGAACCTCTAGGACTTATACTCCCAAATTTTCATTAAATATACAGATAAACTTTAGGAAAGCAAGTAAAAATAGGTTATGTGCCGAGGTGCATGCCCAGAATGACACTTTGCATCACTCCTGCAAAACTGGACTTACTGAACTATGAAGTATTAAACAGTGGATGGTGATTCCTATTCCCAACAGCTATCAAACTAACGTCATCTCTAAATGTGGACAGCATTCCTTGCAAAGGATTTCTACTATTCAAATCAAAAATCCAATTCAATGGCAACCAACTTTAACCCCTGTCCAAACTGCATTGTTTCTTTTAAAAAAACCCATACTACTTAAGCATTATACAAACCTCTGGAGGGCAATAAATTCTACTTTATCATGAACATATGGTTGGTGACTTGACAGAAGAGAAATAGTGTAGCTCTGTTGGGGCATGGGAAGAGTAAGGCAAAGACAAAGGCGGAAGATACAACTCCACAACTGTTTGTGAGCTATCAAACCATAGAAGAGACAGCAAGACAGGAGAATCCACAGTTACAAAGCCTGAACTTGAACACTCAAAACAGGATGGGAGCTGAGGGTTCAAAAAGTTCTGTAGAAATTATTTTCTTAGGTATCTCAAAAGCAAAACCTAATAAGCATCAATTCACAGCTCTTTCTGTGTGTGGGGAAAAAATAACTTACCAATGCTCTTGCAGCATGAAAGAACGGAACAGCACCTAGTCCTGTCACAAGCCCAAGGGCAATGCTACAAATTACTGAGTTTTACCTAAATGCTTTCAAGCAGAATACAAAGTAAGAAAAAAAGCTATTAGTTGTATTCCTTGGAGATACGGCCTAGATAGGACAAAGCATCTTTTCACTCCTTTTCTTTCTAGAAAAGCCTACTAGTCTGAAGATTTTTCTCTGCTCCTCCAAAAAAAAGCATCCTTGCCTGAATTGTCAATGGTGATAGATAAACAGGATCTAGAAAGCCATTCCACAATGTTTCTCTTTCCACAACTGTACATAGTGACTAAAAAAATGTAGAGATGAAACAGCCCTATTCTCCATCTACAACAAAGGCTTCAAAACTGTGCTGAAATTCAGGGAAACAAACCAATTCCTCAGTGCCTTCAGCATCACAACATGTCAAGTGACCCTCAGGCAGGCCCAGATATCCAAAACATGGATACAACTCGTTCACAGGTATTTAAGGACAGAATGTGTAAGAGGGCAGAGGAACCTGGTAACACAAGTCAACTTAGGAATTTTTCAGTAAGAAATAGTAAATTTTTGGTTAGTAAGTGGAATAATCCTGAGCAAGTATTAGCAGTGAATCAATACTTCAGAAAAAAAATGCCTCCCTCCCAGCAACCTTTCTTAAAGAATATTCTTAAAGGCAGAATGGCCAGAGCCCTGGTGACTCCATCACTGCCCAGCCTCCAGGATTCTGTCTCTTGATTAAAATTTATCAGCCCCTGGAAACACAGGTCTTAACAATGGGAAGCTGCTCCCGGCGTTGCTGAAACGCTAACAACACACCGAGCGAGGCTCTGCCTCCCAGGGAGCGGCGCGCTAGCCTGAAGACAGAAGGGCACTGGAACAGCAGGAATCGCTCCGCGGGTGGGAAAGGGCACACACCGGGGCCCTGGGGCAGCCCCAGGGCGGGGGGGCTGAGATGTCGTAGCCCCTCCGCTCGCCACCAAAGGCCATCGCAGGCCCCCCTCTGCCGCCGGGTGGGCCCGCGGCCTCCCACGGCCGCTCGCCACCGGGATGGGCCTTCCCTTCCCCCTCAGCAGTGGCACCGGCTTCCAACAGGACCAACAAAAGGGCCGGGCCAGTCGGACCGCATCAGGCCTCCACCCAGGGACACCGGGAGGGCCGAGCCTCGGCTCCCCCCACAACCTTGGCAGTCCCGCCGGTCTCTTCCCTCCTCCCATACCCACCCCGAGCCCGCGACAGGGGAGCGGGACCGGGCCTCTCCCCCGGCTCCCTCCCTCTCGGCGGAGGGGCCGCGCCGAGCCCTTACGCTGTATGGCGGGGGGCGGCGGGTATCGGGCGCGCAGCTCCGGGCCGCCCCCCTGCACGCCGCTGCTCACGTAGTTGCTGGGGAAGATGCCGACGCGCTGGTCGATCTTGCCCGTCCACCAGCCCTCGTCGCCGGACACGTGCGAGTCCCGGGACAGCACCTGCACCACGTCCCCCGGCCGCAGGCTCAGCTCGTCCTCGCCGCACGCCTCGTATTCGAAGACAGCGGTCCAGAGCGGCCCGTCGCCCGGCGGCTCCCCGCCGCCCGCGCCCTCCTGGCTGAGCTCGGTGAGGGGCTCCATGGCGAGGCTGCTCCATAGGGGGAGGCGCCCGCGGCAGCCGGGCGCTGCGGGGGGCNCGCCGCCGCTGCCGGGGCTTCCCGGCGCGGGGCCGCCTCAGCCCAGTGCGGGCAGGGGCGAGACCAAGCAGCGTGTGCCGTGGAGGAGCCGCCGCATCCCCCCCATCCGCCGCTTCCTCCGCGCCCGCCTCCGCCTCCTGCCGCCGCCGCCGCGCATCCCGGAGCCACCTGACTCTCTGGCAGCTTCGGCGGCGCGAGGGGAGGACAGGGCAAGCCCCGCCCCCGCGCTGCCATTGGTCTCCGCCGCCGCCCGTCAGCACCGCCCTCACCTGATTGAGGGCCCGCGCCCCCTTGGCCACGCCCCCTCCCCGCCCTGCCCCCGGCCCCGGAGTCGCGCACTCACCGGTGTGCCCCCGATTGGCCCCCGCCTGGTCAGCTCTCGCCGCCCATTGGGCCGCGCGCTCCGAGCTCCGCCTTCTCCGCCGCTTCTCATTGGCTGGGAAAAGGGGCACGACACGGGCCAAGGGCGGGGTGGGGCGGCCCGGTGGCGGAGCGGGCGGGCGCCACCCGGTGGCGGGCGGAGGCGGCGCACACCTGGGCCGGCCCCGCCGCCCCCGAGCCCGGTGTAAGTGTCCCCCGCCACCGCCCCCGGAACCGGAGCGCGGGCTTGGGCCGGACACTGGACAAAGGCTCTGTTCTCTGTTAGCCCATGGTCTTCCATAACCGGTCCGAGCCTTAAGCATGGGTATTAGATGGTTTCTGCACGAGGACTTCGTGGGTGTATCACTGCTGAATGCCTTTGTTAAAAATTAACAGAATTTACTTCTTTCTCTTGCAATCAGCATGTAGGTCCTCGGCCCTGAAAATCCAAATTCCTTCTCCCTGCTGCCAGGGTTTTCACAGCTTGTGGAGACACCGGATCCTGTCAATGGTGTATTTCACTCCGTTCTTTATTTTATTTTTTTTTCCTGTAAATCCTCATTTGAATTTCAGTGGTAAAAATGGAAATGAAAATTCTCTGTTCATGCTTCATCATAACAAAGCCCACTGACGCTAAATCAAATAAGAAACCCAAGTACCCTGACAACACCTGATGTCTTCCCACTTACACATGAAATGTAGGGCTTAGTTATTCTTTAGTGTTTAGTAAATACAATTACACATTCTTCTCCGCAAGACAGAGTTTTAAAAAATTCTCCATCCCCTAGTGAGGCCTTTGGTTTATGTACAGAGTAGCTGCTAGTGATTCTTTAATTTTGTGTGTTGCGGTTTTGTCTATTTATCTATCCTTGCATTAGCATTATGCTGTAGCACCTCTGTAGGGAGCACCAGGGTTTAGGCTTTTAACAGAATAATGAAGCTCTTAACCATAACATGCTATGAGTTCATTCAAAATCCTCATGTTTGTTTGTAAAATATTTGAATTTACTTGAATTTGCTCTAGGAATACACCTCCACTCAACTGAACCTTAGTAACAAGTATTGCAGAGAACTCTATTGGGAACTACAGTTATTCAATTTTCTCTCTTTTTTCCCCAAACTTCAGAGCATTTATTTCTCACAGAAACCAAACAAACATAGTCTAGAAAGAGCTGGTATATTAGCATCCTTATTTTACAAATAGAGAGCAAAACATGTCTAGTTGAGGTCAGAACTAACATTTCACTGTGAAGCATGCAAGATTTAGGCATGCTCGAGTACAAGTTTTCAATTGAACTTGTCTAAGAACTGAGCTTTAGGTTTTCTCCTCTCTCTCCATTGCCTCTTGTCAGCGAGGACGGAACTGAGGATGCATCCTCTCCACTATTCCTTTGTTGCTTAAGGGTGTGTTTTCACAATTAGTGTAAGCTTGTCCAATACTATTCTGTTTATGAAAAGGACTTTCCTGCCCCTTGTTACATGCTTGACCTGCTTTCCTGATTGCAACAGTAGTGACTGTGTGGCTGTGGAGTCATTTCAGCTCATTTATCTAGTGGAAAGCTAAGCCTCTGAGTAAAAGCAGCTAGTTTTCAATCAGCTTTTTAGGTTGATCTGACTTGCATTGAGACAGTACACACAGATGTTAAAGCCAGCACAAGAAAGCAGGACAGGTGAAAGGGAGAGACACCTGGCTTTTTCAGCAACATCCCATCTTTAGATTACCTTGTCTTGATCATGAAGACAAGGGATAACAAATAGCTGTATTCGTGGTTTTTGGAGTTCAAATAATAGATGACTGAGATAGAATGTGAAGGACTGCGGTTAATGTTCCTAGTTAAAGTAACTGTGTTGCACGCAATAATTTTCTGCCTAATTTTATGTAGAAAAAGATTATTTCTTCAATTCTCACAGTCAGAAATTATTATGCTTTATGTGAATATGGTGCTTTAAATGTTGTAATATAAAGAAATGTGAATGAGACATAAGAAAATAGAGGCCTCCTGTCTTTCAGCTGTTTGCCGCTTATTTTGATCACTGCTATAGAGCACTGATAGGTTTAAAGTAGAGTTGTATTACTGATGGTGAAAACTATGATAGGAAAAAATTTGCTACTGTAGAGGCTCAGGTTGCCTGCTGTAGTGGCCTGCCAAGACAGAACCCTGCCATCTTGTGGAATGCCTTGATATCATTGTAGAATGTCTTGATATCAAAGTACATAGCCTTTTTTTTTTTTTTGCTTGTTTGGTTTTTATCCTTTATTTTTTATTTCCCATGATTATATTATTTCTACAGAACTGGTGTGACTGGCTCAGGAAGCCACTTATGCCTGAAGCTGGGAGAGTGTCCAGGGAAATACCCTGAAGAGCGATCATAGGATTTTCCCACTTATAGACTCCTCTTGGCATCTTTCACCAGCCATGTCAGAGACTGGTTTCTGAATGAAAAGATCTGGTCAGATTGGGTAGGCTGTTCTTAGCATCAAGGTAAATAGAACTGTCAGTAAATGATAAATTCATATTCCAGTAGCTGGCAAAAGGTAGATGAAAAGAACATTAAAGCCTGTCTGCATGCAGTCATTGAAAGATGACATTTTAGCATTGGCAAGATACAGAAATATTTTTGAAATGGTTCACACCTTCGTGATGAACATATAGCCCAAATGCTACATTGAAAGTTTTTTCTTATGCATTTTCTAGTAAGACTTTATCTATTCCCATTATTATTCAGAAGGTCTGAATAATGGGAATTAGATTCTAGATATAACAGATCCAGCTCTTTAAGTCTGTATTTGAATACACACTCTGTACTTCTTAAAGTTTGGACATGGATTTTGTTCTAATGTGTTTCAAAAAAAGAGTCTAACCTGCAAAATGCAGATGATACTCTGAATTTAGTTCAAACTTTCTTCAAACTGAGAACTTTGAACCAAAGCTTTTAATTCAGTTCTAATTTAATTTAATTTTTGCATCTACATTTTAAAAGTACCAATAAATTATTAGAGGGTAAACAAAAAGGCCAGTCTATTCCCAGTCTTTGTTTTAAGAAGCAATGGAAAGTATTCTGCTTATTCAGTATCATTATTAATGCAAATTTAGGATTATGATCTCAGCTTTTGTCCTGTGTTTTCTAGAGGCTTGTGCAGACTACCACTGGACTTAGCAGTTCTATAACGTATTAAAACTTGGCAGTCCATAGTTATAAATCTACACTGGATATCAAAATGTTGGCAGTCTAGGCTCCTAGTATCTGTGTTCTGAAAGGGAAAATCCAGAATGATATTAAAAAACAAAAGGAAGAGGAATGTCCAGAAAAAAAGGAAAGACTGCAGGCACAGTCCAACCACACCACAGTACCAGAAACAGAATGTAATTCCAGCTATAACTACAATGACAGCACATCTCTACCAGAACAGTAAGAAAGTATAAAAGATTAAGGAGATGCCCCTTGGCACATCCTATTGCAGCTCACTCCTTTTACATCCTGTGGTAATTTATATTGCATATTAAATTAACCCAGCACTCTCATTTGGCTTTTACATATTTCAGAGGATATTTCACAGATCTGTTCCTTGCCTGTACCCCCAGATATCGCCATATATACCACTCTGGAGATTAATCTTACTCCAGTAGCCAGATTTGTTTGATCAATTGCTGATAATTTCTACTCAATGATTTGTTTGATCAATTGCTGATAATTTCTACTCAATGTAAGTTTTACTGATAAATGGATTCTTCTGTCATTAAAAATTGCCTCTCTACATGGCTGTAAAGCTGGACTGTTTTTTTTTTCCCCACTTTATAAGTGTACTCCTTTGCTAACATTGCTTCAGTGTAGGTTTGTTCTTGATGAGGAGGAGGGGGTAAGCCACTGGCAACAGAAGCTTTATGAACTGTGCTGTGCTAGCTAGGAGGCAGGCTGCAAATCTGGGTCTTTAGCATCTGAGTCAGTAAAAAGAGAGCTCTACTCTGCTTCATAAAATATATATGCTAATCTCCCAGATGGCTATATGTTCTTTCTCCATAAAACAGATGACCTGGAAAAATAAAAAGACTAAAAACACTGCAGAGTGGGAATTCTGGGCCAAAATCTGGAAGCTTGCAGTAGGTTTTACAGACAGACTCAGATTTTAAATTTAGTTTGGATCTGGTTTCGTAACAAAATATAGCAATGGCTATTATTATGGGTCACAGTGTAATTTCACATGCAACATGAATGATTCATACATCTGCATCTCTCTAAGAAAAACATAACAAAGGAACACTTTCAATCGAGATTTCTGTCAGCACTAAAAGATATACACCTAACAGAAATAATGGTTAACTTTAACTTAGTAATTATTAACATTTGCACACTGTATATTACCTCAATCCAAGCCACACATACAACTCTTGTTTGATTAGTCATAGATTGAGTTGCTGCTCCTGTAAGGGAAGATCAGAACCATGCAGCAGCATGGCAACATTGTCCCACAGTTTCACAAATGTATGGAACAAATATTTAACTTATTTGCAGAACTGTGATTAGCGCAATGCAAATGCTCTCACCAGAGTTCAGCAAAGATGCACCAGAAAACTTTTCAGATTTCTGGAATCTTTATAGGTGCTGATAGCCTTGATCTTTGTTTTCATGCTTCATGTGAAAAGTAAAGCAGCAGCAGACTACCGTGCAGTGTCATGGCCAGCATACGGTGCAGAACTCACTCAGAGCACTCTGTAGTGCCTCCAGCACCTCACCTCCCATTCAAGGCCTTCTGCCCATTGCATGACCAAGTCTCCCTTGATTGTGAGGGCAAATGAGATTTTGTTTGGAAATAACAAAACCGAGAAGGAAAACAAGGTATTTTGTTTAGGTTTTAAGTTTGTCAAACAAAGCCTGTGGGACAGTTTTCAGATCACCAAAGCCACCCTTGAATAGCTTCCCAAAGACAACACAAAAAATGAAGAATCCTGCATCTGAACTCAAACCATACAGACGCAAACTTCATTTCTAAACATACAGAGGCACAGCATCCATTAGATAACAGCATTCATATGCAAATCATAGCCTCATACCCAAGTCATCACTCTGCTAAATCTGTCATTAGAAGTTATGGACATAGAATAGATAACCTTTTCATTTGGAGTAGCATAATCCTTTTGTCAATTGAGGCTGACATCTTTTTTCCCCTAATTTGTATTTGCTAACTTACTATTCAGAATAATAAACCTCAGTCTAAAATAAGACCAACTAGGTCAGTGCAGTAGTAATTATCATAGAATTATATAATGGCTTGGGTAGGAAGAGACTTTAAAGATCATCTGGTTCCAACCCCCCTGCTTTGTTCCAACCGCCTGTCTCCTGTCCCAAGGGTAGGGACATCTTTCACGAGACCAGATGACTCAGGGCCCCATCCAACCCGGTGCTGAACACTTCCAGGGATGGGGCAGCCACAGCTTCCCTGAGCAACCTGTTCCAGTGTCTTACCACCCTCACCTTCCTAGTGAATTCCTACTAAAGAATTTTTTCCTAATATCTAATCTAGACATACCCTTTGCCAGTTTAAAGCCATTACCCTTTGTCCTATCACTGCTTGCTCTTGTCAATTGACCCTCTGCAGCTCTCATGGAGTCCCCTTTATATACTAGAAGGCTGCAATAAGGTCCACCCCCAGCCTTCTCTTCTCTCTCAGTCTTCATTGTAATTGTTTTTTGACACATTGTCTTGAGATAACAGATGACATTTGCCTGCTGTTTCCTTTTATTTACAATCCCAGTTTAAATCCTTAGCATAATTAGTTAGAGGAGTCTCTTTTAAAAAACGGATGACTACTGGAAAATTTTCTGTTTTGATTTCCCCTTACAGTGTCTACTCTATGCCTGGTGACTAAGCTCAGATATGATACTGTATACATTCTATATTTCATAAGGCAAGTAGGAGGAGATTTCTTCATACTTACATGAAAATAGACCTAAGTCTGATTTGATCTTTCTGTTAAGTGTGGGCAGAGAGACACATCATGCTTTTATTGTGATGCTATCTCTCAGTACTGGCAGCGCCAGATCCACAGACAGCCAGAGACATGCATTGAGCAGGGATTTCATGTAACAGCATTGAAGCCGTGTCAAGAACTCTGCCTTTACAATCCAGAATTAATTTGTGTTATCTCTTTATATTATTTTCTTTCTCAATTTTGTGGTGTTAATTAGTGGTCTTGGTCCTGCACACCATCAAGGCACTGCACAGTTCACTGTACAGCTGAAGCTTTTGTAGGACAAGGGAAATGTGATTCATGGAGTCAGTCTAGACTTTTCAGTCCCAGACTACAGACTGGTCAGTGTCATTGAGGCTAATTGGTACCTGAGCAGTTTTCAAAAGATAATATTTAACATAACTAACTTATGAAGGATGCACGCCTTCTTCTTTCTCGTGGTGTCGTGTTTCCCCCTTCAAATTATGCTGCTGAAAGAGCCGATAAGATTGGTTAGTGCATGAATGACAGAATTTTTGCACGTATTTTTGCTTGACCGTAACTCTTCCCGCTCCATTGCTGGTAGGACCTAAACTTTTGCCCGTTCCGGTGGCGGTGAAGCCCCTGGAGCCCTGCGGGGGGCGCCGGGAGCCCGCGGTCCCCGCAGCATCTCCGGCCGCTCCGCGCCTACAAACGCGGGGATTCTCGTCCGGGCTATTTTCGGCCCTGCTGGAGCCTTGCGCTGTTTCCTCAGGGCTCAGAGCTCATTGTTTTTGTTCACTTAGATGAACCGATTGTAGTCTGCATAGGACGTATTTGTTTTCCAGTTCCTCAAACCATTATTACCTTTTTCCTGTTCCTCTTGAGAAAATGGACTTTTGACACCCTGCCAGGTTACATTACTGAATTCCCTTGCCTGTTTCAGGGTGAAATCATGATAAAGGCAGGAGCTTTTACCGAAAGGGAAAAAAAAAATCACAGAAAAAAAATGTGGAAGAAAACCTTACTGTGGGGAAAAAAGCAAGTTGCGTAATAGTGAAGAAATGAGGTAGTGTGAGTCATCCCGCTCATGAGCACTTCATCTGGTGAAGTTAGCACCATCCAGGAGGGAATTTGCCAGGCCCTGCTTACATTCCACAGCCAGTAAGCCTAGCCAGAGGTATAGTACTGAAAATAGAACTGTATCAAGTAATCCCCTAGTATATATGAGAAACCATATCACAGTTGTCTTCAGTAGGAGCATCAACTCACCTTCATTTTATTATGAATAACACCACCAGCCTCATCTAGGTCCACAAGGTAGTCTGGAAGACTTAGGTCCACAGACTCCCCTGAACACCCATGTTGTCCTTGGAAGATCCCTTTTTATGGTCCATGCTTCATACTACTCATACCGTATTTTCCTCCAGCTTCGCACTCAAAACAAGGTCTTTTATGCTCAAAATCTGGGACTGATTTCGGTTCTTCCCTGTTCTCCAGTTTACCCCTTTCAACCTTCCGTGGATCTTAGGGCTGGCATTACAAATTATAAGGGTGATGTAGGACTGAGAGGAAAGAAAGAAACACATGCATTTTAGATGTAATCTTGCTTTTTTTCTTAAAAACTCTGCAGGAGGTAAGGCAGGTTAACTTTTACCTGAGTTTTGAATAGTCTTAATTCAATTTTAACTGTACATGCCCATCTAAGACTTCTGTCTTTTTCCTCAGCTCTGCTACTGATGGATTCAGAGAATGTGAAAGGTGTGCAGGTTTGTACACTCAAAGACTGAGTAACTCTCAGCTCACTCCCATCCATTATATTGTATAAAGAGTGTTAGAAAGAAAGATGGGTCACAAACACAATGGCCATTGCTATCTCATTGGTGGGGAAAAGATGAGGTGTTACTATAAAGGACAAGATTTCAGTAATGAAATCTCTCCTTTTCCTGAAGACTACACAAGGCCACACATGCAGACTGTGCAGCCACTTCCCACTGAATTTTCTTGAAGGCCACTCTAGCTAATTGAATTTGATGAATTTGTCTGGAGGCATCAGTCCCCTTCCTTCTAAACATTTCTAGCCTGGAGCTGATATTCATCCATCACTCTGTTAAAGTCCGTCCCTCATAATTTCTCTGTTGTATTTATGAGACAAAATCTGACAATTTAAGCACTTGTCTCAAAGTTTGTGATATGATGAGATACACAGAACCAGGAGATGAAATTAGCTAGTGAGAATAGCATCTGACAGAAGGTCCTACCAGGCCTGCCAGTCACACAGAAGTCTTTTTGAGAAAGTATGTGTTGTTTAGATCAGTTCTAAGAAGTAAGGCAGAAGGGAGACCAGTGAAAAGCTGGATAATTATAAGTTCTAAACTGTTTACTTGTAAGATTCAGATCCTAGACACTTTCTGCATTAAAAGAAAAGCAGAGATATGCACAGTTTTCCTGATGTCGGTAGAAGTAACAGTTGCGTATAAAGATGCTTTTCAATCTAGAGCTTTCAAAATTACACCTGAAGCTTTGACTTAAAAAAATTCTAAAATGTTTTGCTTGTTTTCCATCATATGTCATATAAAGATTTACAAGACAGCATTTAGTTGCATTGCTACAAGCTAACTGTGAAAAAACTCAAAATGCAGTCCAAGAGTCAAATTACTTTAGCTACCTATACTTAATTCTGTTGTTACCACAGTGAAACTGTTTTTCCTATGATTTATGTAACAATAGTGAATTAAATCTTGGGAACACTTGTTCTACTGAAAAATATCTTTTTGTAGTTAAAATATTTTTCGCAACAAAACTTCCTCTTTTCAAGTCAGAGCACATGCTGAAACAATGGCAAAAAGATAAATTACTCCGAAACTAATTTTAACTGCTGTAAATTTTGTAACAGGATCCCTAATTTCTATAACGTTTAGAACACTGTACATAACAGCTATAGGTATATGGCTTACAGATTTCTGACACAACCTTCACTGGCATTTCTGGGTTTTGTAAGCAGCACAAAACAGAGTATAAGTCTCTCCAAAATGGTTGCTTACTCCACCCTTCCTTTGTTTCAAAGTGGTTTCTGATTTTTTTGCCTTTAGGGTTATTTTTAATGTTAGATCATTTCCATTGTTTATCTCCAGAAAAGTGTTTCCAGACCATTTTGCAGTCACCACTGTTCTGGAAAGGCCTATGAAAAACTGAAGGTTATATGTTTCCCTGGCAAACGTGGTCAGAAATATACAACTATCATCAGCATCCTATACCTACAACTAATTCCTTTGCTTTCTAATAGTTTTCTCCCTGATCATTTTTCATTGCTTAATCCATCAAATATTTCCCAAAGGACTGAATATATTTTTCCATGCTGCAGACCAATAAAGAATGCACTAAGACTAGTGCTATTAATATGGACAGTGTTCTGGAGTGAAGAACACAGCAGCTACCTAAGGCACCCATGCAAGCGGTGTTAGGAAATACAGACACCTCTGGATGCCTGAGAATTCCTAAGGGTCTACCATGAGAGATTTACAGGCTGTTCCATGATGGGTAAATTCCCTCATTTCTGAGCAAAAGATCAGGAAGAAACTCTCCAAAGGCTTGCACCTTCTCACAGAGTATCCTGTGGATTTTTCCACAGAAGGGATGGACAAATGAGCAATGTTTGTAGCAAACCCTTTAGACTGACTGAGAGCTGGAATTCATCCACCTGCAATTCTCTGACCTGTGAACTCCACCACTTCTGTCCTGGCCATTATCTGCTCCTGATATGAGCTAGGGAACACTCTCATGGAATTAACATGTATAGGGCAAAGAATAGCCTTAGTTTCGTCCCACTGCCTTGTCTCTGAACCAAGAAAAAACTCACTTGTCTACACTGACTCTGCAGAAGCCGTGACAGTTTCTGCAGATGTTATGTTCACGGAAAACCTAACTGTTTAATGGATCAACACCTGGGAGATCTACATGCTGGATTTGCCAATGATTTACATCATGACCTAGAGCAGATCACTCTATTTGTAACAGTTCTAACATCTGTACAAAGCAATTAAGGATACCTTCTTTGCGGGTTGCTTTCATCCACATTAAAAAATATATATCCAACATACATTAGTATCAGCCACTTAACAGATAACTTTGAGTTGCAAAGAGTTAATCTATTTCTAAGTCCACTTCTCTTGGCTGCACATAGTTCTCTAATCAATCTGGTGCTATCATGACACTGCTCATGATGATCACCATCAGGCTCTACTTGCGAGGCAAAAATTCTGATGTCAGACCTCATGGACACAAGGATAAATATAAGAAGTGAAACCCAGTCTGATGTGAGAAGAGGCTGAAGACTATCAGGTCATGCAGCTGGAAGAAGATTTGCATGAAAAATTATGCTGTCTCAGAACCTGTGGTGTATCTATACACGTGTATGAACACACAGGTCCATATATACACGTGCATGTGCTCTTTGTTCACAGGGATTGTCTTACTGGGTTACAGCAGAGAGCTGGCTGAAGGCAGAGACTGCAAGGAGAGACAAGTCAGAACGTGTGCAGGTCTTTCTCTATAGTTATGGGTTTCTTTTTCACTAAGAGCTCCCTCCCACACCAGTTTAACATGAAAGGCTATTTTTGGAGGTAGGCCAAAACCAGTTGCCCATTGAATGGCTGTAAGAAATCTATTCAGCCAGCACAAGAAGGAGAAGACCTTTGTTGCTGCTGCTGTTTCCTTGATGAATACTTGCGCCATCTCCAACTGGCTGCCAAAGACCCTTTCTTTAGAGGCCATATGTCTTCTCTAAGAAAGCTCTCATCACACCTCCTTCAGGCTTCCATCATTCTCCTGTACTTATGCTCGATTTCATTTAGTTCATGAAGCAATGCAACTGTAGGATGATAGCTTTCTTCAGCTTATGCTTAGAGAAAACATGGCCTAGGGAAGAAGAAACAATTGTCTGGGACAGCAAATGTTACTCACTGGGTAGCTCATATGCGTTTTCTTTCTAAATAGCTCTTTAAAGGGTTGCTGCAACACAAGTTATTTTAGACCTGCCATAAAGTGGCAGCGTTTCAGGGCACCCCCCCGATTAATAATTTTCACATTCTGAAATCTGTCAACCATACCTCCAGGCACTGCTAATTCAAAAAGCAAATACAAAAAAAGAGTATTCACAACACCTCAGGGCATGATTTCATCTGTTCTTCAACACTAAGCAGGTCTGACCTGCTCAGTGTTTATCTGGGAGACCTCCAGAGAACAGAAGGAAGACTACAGGAATGGGCAGATCTTGTGAGGCAGCTGAGATTTCTTGCCAATATAAATCATGCAACATCTCTGGGAATTTAAACCTTGGTAGTTTAAAAAATAGCACTGCTTCTTCTGCGACCGACCTATATTGGCACTGAAGCACTGTATGACTAGAGATGCTACCTTCCAAAAGGGATTTAAAACTGAGATTCTGCAGTTCTTTTCTCAATTTCAGGTTGTTAACTATGGCCACATTCCATCTCAAGGCAATGAATTACATACTGTTTCCAATAGTCTTGAATGTCAAAATTATTCTTCACACCTCCTACTAAAGCACACAGTCACTGCCATGTTCCACTTCAGACAAGGCTGTATTCAGCGAGGAGTCTTACATACACAGTTAGCAAAGGAGTTGAAATCAGACAGAAAAATGAAGTTACTTTTCTAATTATTCAGAATGAACTTAAAATCTAGGAAAGTTCTAGGGAAACTGCTAAGACTTACAGGACCTCTCAAGTAATTTTATCAAGCAAATCCTTGTAAGAAATATAATTGCATAAAATTGTGACTTACATTCATTTCAACACTCTCACCTTGCAGTGCCACTAGTTATTCCACAGATTTCCACAGTTCCCTGTTGATATGCCAGGTGTCTTAACACTATTGTCCAAACTCTGCCCACATTTCCTCCTCAGAGTTCCTAATTTTTGCCTCTGAAATTGATAGGCATTTAATATACACTGTAATTCTGCCTCTGGTAATGTACTTTAAACCAGAACTGTTTCCTAGGCAGGGACTGAGCAATTCAAAAGGCTGAACTCTTTTGGAAAATGGCTAAGAAGAGCCATAAGAGAGCGGAAATCCTTCAAAATTGAGAAGATTCTATTGGGGGCTCATTATCATACTATGGGAGCTTTGTGCTTCAGACAGAGTTTAACCGCAAAGAAAGATCTTAAATTGCAATTTATCCCAGTGACATCACAAGTCATTGTTTGGTAGAAATATCTTACAGAGAGGCACCACTGCGCTGTACTTTAAAGAATGTGGTATAAATGCTGCTAAAATACTGTCAGCTGAGTGTTTGGATATTCTAATTTTAGTCTTGTTTATTATGTTTCATCTCCATGGCATTTTTAGGCAATTCATGTACCAGCAATGCAAGCAAATTCCTCTTTTTCAGAGAGGCCTCACGGTCACTGGGACATTGATGATGCTTCTCATTGTGATTTCTGTATGGACACATCCACACAACTTTAATGTGCTTTAATGTGAAAGTGCATGATGCCCTTACAGTTTTCCTGTAAGGAAGCACTGATAGAGCTATTTTTAGGAGGAAAATCCATGTAAAACTCCACTCTTTCTGCAGTAATGGGACTATTAAGCCATTCTGATTGAACTTTCAACCATGCTGAAGCAGCTGCAAGAAGTTAGGATAGGGAGACTGTAGCCTATATAGCTGTTAAAAGTGTAGAGTGGAAAGATGCATATACACAAATTCTAACATGAAATAAAAGGAATGGAATTGAAGACACTATTGTTTGAGTAGCAACTTACAGAAAGCTGCTACCAACAAGTTGGTGAGAATTTGTTTTTATTAGCTGTCACGAGACTTCTTTGTCTGTGTGGATCTATTTTAAACAGCATTCCCCTTTCAGCACTCCCTGATTAGAAGAAACTTATGTAAGTGCTCTTATTCGGAAAGTTTCTTGCTTTGGTCTTTGTATTTTGTCTTGAGAAAACCACAGGGCTCAGACAGTGTACAAATAGAGCTTACATACTCAAAAGATGTAGTAGGCAGCTGAGATAAACTGCAAGGGCAGGATTGGTGGGATTGTGGACTCCACAGTTCAGCTGTTTGCAGATGAGTAATTAGCATCCTCCACCCAGTGAATTATCTCCTCCTCAGTAGCACTGTGAGGTAATATGAAGAGCTGCATTAGTCACAGTGATAGTTGAAAAAAATTTTTAAAAGCCCAAACCAAACCTAAACCTTTCTTACCCCTTCTTCTATTGTGAGGGTAAGAACGACGTTCTCCCACACTGAGGGGGAATAATTTGGCCTTTCCTACAAGGGAAGGGCGTATCCTGAAAGCACAGGGTGGATCTGGGAGTGTGATTGGTGATGTGGCTCTCTGCAATAAAGGTGGGTGGAGAGTAGCCTCCTATATAGCTGGGGCTGCTGTACGTGATATCTGTGGTAAACCTGCCAGCACAGCATGGAGAGGATGTCTCCTGCTATGGGACCTTCCTGTTAGTAAATCCCTTTCTGGTCTGTGCTAAAACTCTAAAGAATAGGCATATTTTTGTGTTGTTTCTAAAGGCTGTATTCTAGTTGGGAGTCAGGGTAATATACAGGGCTAGATTTTGTGAAGTAATTTCATGCAATCCCTTAATGTACGAGGCTGAATCTGGTGTGACTTCTAGTAATGAAGCAGGGTCTGTGAGAGAATCTGGTTCATGCTTAGAAGTTTGTTTAAAATCTGTGCAAATAGCAGATAGGCTGTTGTCAGCTGCTGAAGTCATGGCAACATGTTAAGTAGAGTCCTGTAGTTGCTAAAAACTACTCTGCTGTAATTAAAAGTTAACCTAGAACAGCTTCCTGACAGACTTTATAAGAAAATTAACTATCTTACAGTGAAACTAGGCTAGCAAATATTATTGTAAAATGACTTTCTGTTTTCTCTCACACTTGGAAATAAGTTTGCTTCTTAATCCCCGTATAAGATGCGAGAATAAAACACATCATCGCTTTTTAAGACAATGTTTCAAATTCAGATAAAACATTTTCTAACTCGGTTACAATTATAGAGAATGGTAGGGGAAAAAAAAGTCAAGACATAAAATTGCACGGAGGTTCAATTCCTTGGTAGCAAGTACACATTTTACTACTGTTTCTTCAGAAAAGCAAAAAGTAGGTACACTTTTCTTCTAAGATGATCAATTATATTCAAAATTGACTTCTGTCTTCTTGTTGTGTGAGGTGTTTTGTTTGGTTTTTTTTGGTTTTTTTTTGTTTTTTTTTTTGTTTTTTTTTTGTTTGTTTGGTTTTTTTGTTTTTTTTTGTTTTTTTGTTTTTTTGAGCTGAAGTTGTTGCTTTGGACACTGTATGAAATTCACATATGGTATAGTGTCTGTGGTGGAGTAGTCTGTGTCAGCAGGATGCAAGAATGGGGGTTGAAATGTTGCTACCTAACTACAGGTCCTAAGCCAAGGGATCTTGACATATATGAAAGTTGGTACTGAGTCACCAATGCCTAGTTTGTCTGTCTTCATCTGACAATAAATACTTTATCCAGCAAGAGAGAAGTGCTAGCCCTCATATCTGTAAAGTGAATAAATCAGTGGTTTTCTTGTTTTCTGCTGACTCTTTCATTAGCTGCTCACAGTTTGGTATCATACAGTGATGATTTACTGAAACAAAAATTTCCAAGTTATAAGCTGTTTTTCTTTACATAATAAGTTTTGTCCATTTTAGGCAAAATATTCTTTTTAACTTTCTGTTTCACCTCTTGTCCTACTTATGAGTTATGTTCTCATGAAACTTAGTAATTCTCTTGATAATTAATTTAAGAAATATAATTTTGGGTATCCCGTGAAAGATGTCTGGAGGGAAAGTGTAGAACCTCATTCCCCTGAAGGAGACTAATATACTTCTAATGGTGCAAAGCATGCTGCAATATTATTCTTAGAAATAGCAATGTGTTGAAGCACTTGTGTGACAAGTTTCAGTCTTTTATTACTGCTTTGATTAACTTCCTCTTCTTGCAATAGCACACATTTGTTGGTCTCCAATCACTTGATTTAATTCCCACCCTCTTAAATATTTTATCTAATAAATTGTCATGCTCCATTTTTTCTAGAGCAGACTATTTTTCCTGTACCCATCTTGAAGAAAACCTGTAAGGCTAAAATACAGTGCAGATGTACTCTTCATTCCTTGGCATGCACAGATTGAATCTACTGCTGTTACTTTCTATATAGGTGTCAAGTCTTTGTTTCCCCATGAAAGCTAATAACTTCTTTTTTCTTGCTTTGTTAATGATGCCTACAACTGGGCTTGTTATCAATTTTACCTTTGGGCATGGATGGATTCAAAAATATTATTTTCCCCTCTTGTGTCCTAATGTTTTCAGTCTGTCTGTATTTAAATAGCTAAACAATAAAATTTTAATTGTCCTCTCAAGCATGTGATAATCTCATTTTTATTTTACTGGATGCAGACTAGATCCTCCTATGATGACATGCACTTGAACAGGGCTATCTATGGGGAACTAGGTTATTCTGTTTTGGACCAGGGTTGAGTCTGTAGTTTTACTTGTATTTGATGTAAACATATATATATTTATATAATGTTTTGTTTCCTCTGTTTATTTTTTGCTTTTAATTTCCGCACCCGTGCCCCCCCCATGCAATACCCCCCAAACCTTTACAACACCATGGCTGGCCCAATGGTCCAACAACTTCTAGGTGCGGGGCTGAGGAAAGAGCTAGAACCTCCCACAGCATTCAGCCTCTTACACAGATGCACTGTTTAATGTGAATCATTGCTAGGATGCTGAGGCTAATTTGTCCAGATTTAATCAAAGGCTCCTAAACAGGAGCATGAATGTTTCTAAAGCATTTACTGTAGCCTTCAGACATGTAATTAATGAATGTAATCCCTATTGCCTCCCTTTGTGAAGGTGAACCGCTTTTATGTAACATTGATACAACAGCTGCAGAAAGAACTAACGCTTCATAATCCTGATCATCACAGCATCAAAGTATATGTATGGATAACACAATCTAACAAGTTCATATTTTAACAACTGTATTTATAATTTTAGTTTTTAATGGTTTTTTGGAAAATATTGCAGTTGAAACAGTTTTATTTTTTTCTGAGCATACCATAAATGGTGAGGCTCATCATCCTTGGCTTTAATGCAGAAGGATAAAGGGAATTCCCCCTCCTCATCCATGATAATCCTCTGTAGTTTTTCACTGTTGGTTTCCCTTCCCCCATCTTTATTTTCCTTTAATATCTCAACCCTGTTTGACAGAGTGAAAAAATGCTCTTTTGTAAAATACTGCTCCCAGTTTTGTATTTGAAAATGCTGGAAAGAAAGCTAGTTGTTGA
This sequence comes from Rhabdornis inornatus, assembly GCA_013397075.1. Classification (NCBI taxonomy): domain Eukaryota; kingdom Metazoa; phylum Chordata; class Aves; order Passeriformes; family Rhabdornithidae; genus Rhabdornis; species Rhabdornis inornatus. The sequence goes on along the minus strand of VWZS01000721.1, from coordinate 1,734 downwards.
GGCTTTGTGTCCATCCCTTCTCCCTAGTTTCTCACTGGGGAAACAAAAAAATAGATGAAATACATTTGCTTTGAGTCAGTAACTTCTGTCTTCTGGTTTTCCAAGAATAACCAAATGCTGCCATTGGCTCACTAACTGTCAGGGAGACAGCGGAGACTGAGGAATTAATGCAGCCTCTTGAAAATACCAGCCTAAATGCATGCTCATCATGAGTCATGGTTGAGTGCTTGGGTTATTTCATTCCTGCAGTTTTTCTGCAGTGGAGACCCAGAGTCACAGAAAGCATCAGGTTGGAAGAGACCCCCACATTGGATCATTTGGTCCAACCTCCCTGCTCAATCAGGGACCTCCTAGAGCACGTAGCATAGGACTGCATCCAGACATGTCTTGAATATTGCCTGTCAGAGAGACTCTGCAACCTCCCTGGAAAATGTGTTGTGACCTGCACAGTAAAGAAGTTCTTACTCATGTTCCACTGGAACTTCCTGTGCATTTCTGCCTGTTGCCTCTTGTCCTATTGCTTGGCACCTCAGAGAAGAGCTTGGCTCCTTTCTCTGACACTCTCCCTTCAGGTACTTATGGACAATGATGAAGGCCCCTCTCAGTCATCTCTTCTCAAGGCTGAACAGGTCCAGTTTCCTCAGCCTTTCCTTGAGAGATGCTCCAGTCCCCTCATCATCTTTGGAGCTCATAGTGTTTGTAGGAAGGGCTCCTCTCATCCCTTCTTGAGAGCATTGTCTAAACTCCTTCCCTAATCTGTCTCTTTCTAAATAACATGTGACTTTTGGGATGTGCGTGTCTAAGGGGAAATCTTGAGAAGTCAGCATTTGATGAGAACTGCTGACCTAAAAAGATAGGTGAATGTGGAAGTCAAAATCTACACCAGTGAGAGACTTGTGGTGCACCCATGGTCTGCTGTGTTGTTTTCTCTCTGTAAACCCTAATGGTTCTGGCTTTTTAGGTGTTGCAACCTACAACAATTCCTGTGGTGGGGATAGATGTGCCAGGGTTTTGGTAACACTACTGAGAGTAAATGGGGGGG
>VWZS01000718.1:143727-165835 GCA_013397075.1 Rhabdornis inornatus | reverse complement strand
AAAAAAAAAAAAAAAAGCCAGTGGAAAAGGCAAGGAAAAGAGAAAAATCTGGATATGAGCCAGATTTTTAAATCCAAAAGCCAAAGGAATGAGGAGTCCTGAGAACCTGAAGATAAATTATCTCAGTTCCAGGATTATGAAGAGAATTTTAACACCAGTAAATGTCTGGAATATTGAGATGATGCTATGGAAGCTTCTTTTCAAATATCAGCTTGGAATGACTGCTAGGAGAGAGCCAAGGGAATTTTCCAGGTTCTCCATCCTGGAATGTGCCAGCAGCTCCAAGGCCAACAGAGCCATGGATTTGCAGGACAGGAACATCCCAGCTCCCTGCTGGGATCAAGGCTCTGCTTTCAGGGCTGAACACATCAGAATAAAAAGCAATTTAAAGCATTTTGGTTGTTCTCCATCAGGACACAATCCCCCCAAAACCTTTCAAACGTGCCCATCAGTCAGGAAAAAGTGGCCACTGTGGATTTGCCTGTTCCAGGGTCAAATTCCCATTTTCTCATCCTCATGCAGGGCCAGCCACCACTGCAGGGCTGGATTTCCCTTGCAGCAATTAAGAAAAAAAAATAAAATTTGTTAGGATTTGACTTCACAGCCAGATCTCCCCAAATCCCAGATGAACATCATGGCCTACAGATGGTCTGTCTGTTCACAGGGTTGAGTGGCTTTTTCCTGGCAAACATTTCACTAAAAAATTAAAAAAAAATAAAAAAAATCCTTTCATTAAGTTTCCTTAAAATTAACATTAGTTATAAGCTTGGCAAAATGAGTTTCAACAAAAAATGGCTACAAGCAGCCCTGAGCTACACAGGAGCAGAAAACTGGAATGAAAAATAAACTTGTGGATTTATCTGGGGGTTAAAAGTGAAGTGAGAGATGGGTTGAGGGTTATGATGAGGAATGAAATCCTTTTTTAAGGATCTTTGTCACTTCCTCTCTTATTTAGACATTTGTCTGCAGGTGAAGAACATCACCAGAGAAATCATCCTGAATTTGTAGGAAAACCAAACACCACATTTGAATATATTTAAAAAATAAAAAAAATCATCCAGCTCTGGCACCTAAGCAGAGAACCTGCCTTTGAGCAAACAAATCACCGTATTTTGTGATTTATAAAAGCTGATTTACACAAGGTAATTTAAAAATGAGATTAACTCTCAGCCAGCTGATTTTTCCCATCGTGAAGAGCTTTTACCCCCCCTGTTCTATGGAAACCCGAGGTGCCAGAGGTGTGAATTCCTCTGAAGTCTTTGTTTTGCAACATCAATTACCTGCATTAGTGCAACCGATGGTTATTCCCGTTTATTTTCTTACAAAGGCAGAAGAGCAACCCCAGGATTTCCAGAGTTCCTGGGCAGCAAAGGGCAGGGCCAGCTCAGCCCCTCCCTGCCTCCAAGCCTCTGGAAGCTGCTTTTCCTCCTCCAAAATCCCTCCTTTTCCTGCTACAACATCCCCAGGTGCCAGCGGTGCACGTGAAACCACAGCCAGCACCGGGACACGGATGTTTTAAGGAATATTTACCCTGATTTTCCATTTATTCCTATTTTCCCTTTACCCCTATTTTCCCTTTATTCCTATTTTCTTTCTCATCCCTATTTTCCCTTTATTCCTATTTTCTTTCTCATCCCTATTTTCCCTTTATTCCTATTTTCTTTCTCATCCCTATTTTCCCTTTATTTCTATTTTCTTTTTCATCCCTATTTTCTCTTTATTCCTATTTTCTTTTTCATCCCTATTTTCTTTTTCATCCCTATTTTCTCTTTATCCCTGTTTTCCCTTTACCCCTATTCTCCTTTTATCCCTATTTTCCCTTTATCCCTATTTTCTCCAGCTCCCTGCCTGTTACCCACATTTCACTTCCCTCAGGCTCCTCCAGCCCTGCAGGACACCAAAAAAAGGATTTTTAGGAGTCAAAAAGGTTATAAAGGCCACAAAAAAACTGAATTCTTGGAGTAGCAAGAGGTGGATTTTTTTTAGCACCTGATTTGTTGCCAACTTCTTGAGAACTCCAGGCTAAAATTATTCCAGTATTAAAATCCATGGGTTTTCCTCAAGCCAGGAATTCTCTTTGCCACAGGGCCCCCTCAGAGTTTCTCCCTTGAAGCAAAGAGGTTTTCTAGCACCAACCCCAGGTTTGTTATTTGCCAAGGATGTTGTGTTGAACAATTCCTGGGGTGACACCACCTGGGGTTTATCCTCACATTCCTGGGGCAAATCCCAATTTCCTTCCTCTGGATTCTGCTCTCTTGAGACCCCACCTGCAGAGCTGGATCCAGCTCTGGACCTGCTGGAGAGAATCCAGAGGAATCCATGGAGCTGCTCCAGGGCTGGAGCCAGCCTGGGAGAGCTGGGAATGTTCCCCTGGAGAAGGGAAGGATCCAGGGGGAGCTTCCAGCACATTCCAGGGAATAAAGGGGCTCCAGGAGAGCTGGAGAGGGACTGGGGACAAGGCATGAAGGGACAGGACCCAGGGAATGGGAGAAGGGGAGATTTGGGAATTAGGAATTGCTGGCTGGGCTGGAATTGCCAGAGAATCCCTGCAATGTCCAAGGAAGGATTGGAGCAGCCTGGGATGCTGGCAGGTGTCCCTGCAATGAGCTTGGAGCTCCCTTCCCAGCCAAGGCAGGCCAGGATTCTGGGATTCAGGACACTCAGAATCCATCCCGAGGGATTTGGATGGAAAATGGGGATAGAAAAGAGAGGAGAAGGGAAGGGAGAGCCTTCATGGTTTCCTGAGATTCCAAGTGAAGGCCCTGGATGCATCAATGGCTTGGAGAGGAGATGGATCCAATCTCAGCTTCTGGAGAGCTGGGAATTGCCAGCCTGGAGAAGGGAAGGATGCAGGGAGAGCTTCCAGCACATTCCAGGGCCTGGAGGGGCTCCAGGAGAGCTGGAGAGGGACTGGGGACAAGGGACAGAGGGACAGGACACAGGGAATGGCTTCCACTGCCAGAGGGCAGGGATGGATGGGATCTTGGGAATTCAGAATTCCTCCCAGAGAAGCTGTGGCTGCCCCTGGATCCCTGGAAGGTTGGACAGGGTTTGGAACAGTCTGGAATAATGCAAGGTGTCCCTGCTCATGATCTGTAAGGTCCTTTCCAACCCACACCATTCTGGGATTCCAGGAGCCTGAACTGGGACTTTCCCACAGCTCTGAAAGCCACAAAAGTGATTTTAATCCCACAGAGCACAGAAAAAGGACAGCAAAGCTCTCCTGGAAAACTCAGAGGACAAACACCTTTCACTCGGCTCTCCTGACCCCTGTGACAAGTGAACCCCAGCACAGAGGGGATTTCACTCCTTGTAGGACAACAGCAGCTCTGTTTGCTGCCAAAAACAGCCTGGAAGGACAGGAATTGTGAATTAATAACTGAGCAGCAACCCGTGCATGGCTGCTGAGTTTTTATTTTACTGCACACAAGAGTTTCCTTGTTGGAAATGCAGCTTTGCTTTGGGGAAAAAAACCCTTCCTGGCCACTTCTCTACCAGGTTTTACCTGCCTGAGGGAAGAAATCCACACAAGAAAAAGAATTCTTCAATGACTCCACAGGCATCCCTCCCAGTTTCACACGAAGATGACAAATTTCCCCCCTTGGTCACCACTGACCCCCATCATGAGGCATTTTCCTGGGAACCAAAAGGCACCTTTGGGATGAAAATGGGGATTTGGGGATTTGAGGATAAGGAAATGCTGTTCTAGCAAAGCTTCCAGCCTGCCTTGCTTTCTTTGGAGCTCCTGATTTACATCTGGCTGATTTCCACCCATCTTTGTGCCAAGAAATCAGAGTAATAAGGAAAAAGGTAGAAGGAAAAGTCAGCTTTTCCCTGGAGACACTTTGCAGACGAGCTGGCTGCTGTGAAGCCAGCACAAACCAAGTCAGCATTTTCCTCCAAACCTGGTTTTCCTTCACCAGAAGCACCAGAGGAACACAAGGTGCATCCCATTCCATGCTGGATGGAGCAGCACTGCCCTTTTCCTACAGAAAATAATCAATTCACTGCCCTCCACAACTCTGTGGCTCCTTTAAAAAGTTTCAATTTGAGATAAAAAGAAGGAAGGTACATATTGGATTTTTTTATCCATGGAAAGGAGCTGGGAAGGGGCTGGAGGTGCTGGGGGAGCTGGGAAGGGGCTCAGCCTGGAGAAAAGGGGGATCAGGGGGGACCTTGTGGCTCTGCACAACTCCCTGACAGGAGGGGACAGCCAGGGGGGGATTTGGGATCTGGGAACAGGGAACAGGGACAGGAGGAGAGGGAACAACTTCAGGATGGGCCAGGGGAGGTTTAGATTGGATTTTAGGGAAAATTCCTTCATGGAAACAGTGCCAGGCACTGGAAATGCCCAGGGAGGTTTGGAGTCCCCATCCCTGCAGGGATTTCAAAGCCCTGTGGATGTGGCACTTGGGGACACGGGGCAGTGGTGGCCTTGGCAGCGCTGGGAAAGGTTGGATTTGATGATCTCAGAGACCTTTCCCAACTAAAACGATTCCATGAGCCTGTTATTTTATTTTTTGCATTAGAGAAACCAGATTGGAACAGGCTTGTCTAGAAGTGTGTTCAGCTTCCAGGGGATGGGCCAATATGGAATTGCAGTGGTGGCACCAGGAATTCCCTCCATGAAACCATGACCTGCACAGGTCCTGGCAGGGACACGCATCAGTCAAGGTGAGGAGGAGTTGGCACAGGGATTTTAAAGAAAATTGGATTTGATAGAAGGCAGTTGGAATGAAGTTGGGATCAATAAAGCTGAAGTGATGTCCCTGTGTGTGACCACAGTGACACCTCCACAAGCAGGAGATTTCCTTAAATCTCAGGAAAAGCCAAACAGGAATCCAAGAGGTGCAATTAACACCTAATTAGAAGCAACTCTCAATGAGCAAATTCTAAATGGATCCTACTTCTCTGGGATAACTGGAGAGGCAAAAACATCCCAAAAATTCAACTCTGCCACAATGTCTGAGCTTCCCAGGAGAATTCCATGAGAGCTGGAAATAATCAGGTACCAGAATTCCCCAGTCTGAGTTTCAGCTCAGGGGGAAGCCAGAGCTGAATCCAGGAGCACTGAGGATGGAACTGGAGTCGTTTTGGTGGCCACACATCTGTCCCTGAGCTGACTGAATATTTGCATCACTCCAAGCTCCCACCCAGACAAGTTGGTTTCCATGGAGATGGGACATTGTACATGAAACACTCAATTCCACCAAATAATCAACTTCTCAAAGCAGCCAGAAATTTCAAGTGACTTTTCAGAGAAATATCAGAAGGACAAAATACAATCTTTGTTTTTTTTATCAATTGTGTTTTCAGAGAAATACCAGAAGGACAAAATACAATCTTTGGTGTTTTTGTTTTTTTTTTCCAGGTGTGCTGCTAACGGTTCATTTCCTCTTTGGGAGGATTCAAGAAGTGCTGAAACTCTTGTGAAAGAGAAACCGTGGTTGTGAAACCACAGGACTGAGCAGGACCCCAAACCTGGGCTAGACCTGACACCAAGACCAAGATGAAAGTGGATTTTGGGGCTGGGCCTCATCACATGATTTACAAGAATGCAGCAGGTCTGTTAAAAGCAGATTTGACATATTCAAATATTTCTCCAATTTAGTCTTAAGGGGAAAAAAAAAGTATTATTTTAAGGTGTGGCCTCTTCCCTCAAGGGGAGTTTGGTTTTTGTAGATTTTACTGAAATGCTTTTTTGCTCACAGAAACCTCCACAGTCATTCAGAAACTGCCTCAAAGCACCTCAGCAAGGGTGACATGAAAACCCAAAGGGACAAACATCCATCTCCTCCTGCTGCAAAACCCTTCGGATGAGATGTTTGCACTCAAAGAAGATGCAAGGAGGCCAAGAGCTGAGCTTTAGCAAGGAAAAAAAAATAAATCTAGAATTATGTCAAGGTCTTGATTTTAAATAAGATAAAAGAGATTTGTGGCAGGAAGGAGAATGTGTCAAAGGAAATATTTTAAGCTTAAAATAAATGAAGCTTAAATTTAGCTTTGGCAGGGAGCAGGTCCAGTTCTGGAAGCAGATTCCACATCCTCTCTGCTGCCCATTGCCAGGACCTTTCCTTGCCTCCAAAAGATGCTGAACTGGGCCACAGAGACTGAGGAAGAAGATGCTGATCCTCAGCTTAAACTCCAGCCTAACTCTGGCTAAAGAAGTGTGAAAGCAGGCAATCCTGAGAACTTGTTCAATGAACACTCCATGCTGGGATGCTTCAAGAAAAAAAATCAGCCTGGGAGAGACTTCCCACAAGAAACTGAACCTTGAACTGCCAAATCATCACAAGGGGGAGGAAACACTTCCGAAGTCCTGCTCAGGGTCCCCACAGGATCTCTGCATGGCTGCCAGGAGCAGAATCCTGGGGGTTTTTTCCTCTCCTGCTCCCCAAACCTGTCCAACACCAAAACCAGAGTTCTCTCCAGCGTGGGGGTGCTTTGCAGAGTTCCTTCCAAGCCCACTGGAAATTCTCAGGGATGTATTTCCTGATCACCAGGTTTTTTTAAACCATGGTTTTCAGAATTGAGACAGCACTAACTGTTTGAAATTCCAGCCTGGGCAAGCTGGGCTTGAGCTCCAAAGCAGACCCAGAGCTCACAGAAATGGAGAGTGCCAGTGAAAATGAGGCAGCTCTGTGCTCACAAAGCTGCTTCAGCTTTCTCTCATCAATAATTGGCTTTTGTGCTTAAAATCCAAACTCCCAGCAGGGCACTGCCTCTCACCCAGGTGTTTTCTGCTCCAACCACAACAGCAACAAGGTCTCCCAAAGGTATTTTGGGGGTGATTCGTCCCCTGAAGAAGAGGGAACAACTGGTAAATCATAAAATCATAAAATTTGGGTGGGAAGGGATCTCAAAACCACCCAGTGCCACCCCTGCCATGGACAGGGACACTTTCCACTGTCCCAGTGTGCTCCAAGCTCCACCCAACCTGGTCTTGAATAATTCCAGACATCCAGGGGCAGCCACAGCCAACCTGTGCCAAGGTTTCACCACCGTCAGAGGGAAGAATTTCTTCCTAAAATTTAATCTAAACTTATCCCCTCCAGTTTCAGGCCATTCCCCAATTGCTTGTTCCAGAATTCTTTGCTGCTTGAGCCAGAAGCTCCAGCAGTTCTGAGCTTTCCTGGTTCTTACCTGCCAATCCTCAAAAGAAAAGAGCTTTAAAACAAATCTCCAAACCCACTGGGATTTCTCCAGCATGGGTGGAAGAAATAAAAGCCAGCTGAATGTGGAAATTAGGCTTGAGATTAGTGCAATTTCCTTAACCCAAAGTAACACACAGGAAAATCCTGGTTTGGCTTCAGAGATTTCCCACCACCCAATCTGAAGGAACACACAAAGAAGCTCCACCAGCTACAGGTGTTTTTCTTTTTTTTTCAGGGTGGATCATTCCTGAGGCATCTGGGGATTTTTGTTCCTTTCAAAACACTATTAAAATTAAATATAATAAAATATATTTTCGAGAGTAAGTGAAATTCTGCTCTTCTGATTCTCAGCTGTAGCAGAGAAGGCACAGAGCAGCTCACAAGCAGTGGAAAATCAGGATGAACATCAAGCCTGTGCAAGGGGCTTGCACCCAAAATTCTTGCTTAAGTGCTGAGGCAGCACCCCCACTTTTGGAAAGGCTCATTTATAACCCATCTGCAGTTCTGGGCAGGATCCTGCTCCTTTGGGAAAAGGGAATGTTTACACCAGCTCTCCATGGCCTGCCAGGAACAGAATCCAGCGGGATTTTTCCTTTCCTGCTCCCCAGGCACCTCTAACACCAAGGAAAACAGAATGATCTCCACAGTGGGGTTGTTTTGCAGAGGTTCTTTCAATCCTACCTGGAAATATTCTGGAGTTGGGGACCTGAGGGTGCTGTGCTTTTACAGATCCCTCCCAAACCCCACAGGATGGGATTTGTTCCCTTCTCTCCCTGCCAGAACTTCCAGAGGGATCAGATTTGCTTCCCCCCTCCTTGGCTTTGTTCAAAGTGTTTTAAAGGAGCAGCTCAGGCAGGATTTACACAAAATTTCATTGGGTTTTGAGCACAAATTCCAAACCTGAATCACAGACCTGGTGAAGTTACAAGCACCACAATTTCCCTGTTTTCTCTCACACCAAAGCAGAAAAACCCCAACTGATTTAGGAACAAGCACCCCTGGTTAAACACAGCTGAAATTCATAAAATTTTCCTTCTTTCCAGGTCACCTGCAACATAAAAACACCACAAACCCCAACACCAGGAAACTGCAGCCCAGTGTTGCTACAGGAAAAGGTGCAGGAGTTTCCTGCATGCCAGGTTTTATGCAGAAATTCCTCCAGCAATCCAATGTGCCACTGTCACAGCAATTAAATCAATTATCCTCTTCATCCTTCCAATGGAATGAGGGCAATGAGCCACTGTGGCTTCCCCAGTGCATCCCATAAACACATCCAACATCCCAGGGCTGCTCCCTGATTTTTGTCCAGTACATGTGGCCATTTCTATTTAAATGGCTACATTTATGAATTTATTCATTTAATAATAACTTTCTTCATTTAATGAATAAATCTGAGTTTATCACTCTGCTTTCTGCCAAGTCAGGTGGGACTCCACTGTATGATCAGTGCTGAGAAAATACAAACACACAATTTCCAAGGTTGGCTCAGTACAAGTGGCTCCCACCCATCAAGCCATTAATTGGAAAAGTGGAATCACAGGCTGGTCTGGGTTGGAATGGATTTTCAAATTATCCAGTTCCACCTGCAGGGACACCTTCCACTACTCCAGGTTGCTCCAACCCAACCCAATTCTGCTTTAAATGTCAATTAAAAAGACCGACACAGGGCAGTTAATCACCAAACCATCTGCAAAAAGTTCATTTAATCACCAAACCACCTCCAAAAAGTTCATTTATGAGCCTTGGAAGCTGAGGAAATCAGGCTGGTGCTTCCTTTAATCCCAGCAATTCCTGCTGCATCCAGCTCCCCCCATCAGCCTTTGCACCGAGAACAAAACTCGCCCACAAAAAAAGCGATTTTAAGTCTTGAGCATTTCCAAGGGGCTTTTGGCCTTTCCCAAGGGATTAATTGCACAGGATTTTCCTGCAAGCTGAAGGTCTAAAGACACATTGTGTTCCAGAGGAAGACATGAGGGAGAGAGGCATGAACAGTGATCCCCACAGGAGCTTCTGTGAGGAAAGGCAGGAGCCAGCAGAGCTTTGGGAGCTTTGTTTGCATTTGGGAATTTGTTTGGGAATGTCTGGGCAGCCCTGAGCTAACCAGCACCAACAAAATCACAGCCAGGCAGAGCTGGGGCAACACCAAAGCCAGGAGTGGAAGGTGCCCAGATGCCAGGTCATGCTGAAGGCAGGCATAGAAAACACCAATTTTTAATTTTTTTTAATGGTTTCCAGGCTTTGGATTTCTTCCTTTGCTCAGCAGCTGCACCAGAAGCAGAAGGAAAAGGTCCAGGCTGTTCTCAAGCACTGGGGATTGCTCTGGCTATGGGAAACCTCTGATGTCAGCATTTCCCAGCAATGAAGGGATTAAAATCATGGAATGGTTTGGGTGGGAAGAGACCTTAAAGATCATCCACATCCACCTCCATCCATGGGCAGGGACCTTCCACTGTCCCAGGCTGCTCCAAGCCCTGTCCAGCCTGGCCTTGGACACTTCCAGAGATCCCTGGGAATTCCAGCCCAGCCAGGAATTCCCCCTCAATATCCCATCTAAAACTTCCCTCTCCCAGCTTATGGCCATTCCCCCTCATCCTGTCCTTCCAGGCCTTTCCAAATCCCTCTCCCCCCTTTTTTAAGCCACTTAAGGCACTGGAATGGTTCATTAAAGCTATTTTGGTACAGGTGACACCACCACATGAAAGGAAACAGGGAAAAGGAAACAGGGAAAAGGAAACAGGGAAAAGGAAACAGGGAAAAGGAAACAGGGAAAAGGAAACAGGGAAAAGGAATTTTTTTTTTTTACAACAGGAGCAGCAGAAGAGCAGAGGGTGTTGCTAAAACACAGAACACAAAATCCTGGGCACTGTGGCCAGGCAGATTCCTCCAAAACAACCTCCAAGATGTAGAGGTGGCAGGGCTGCAGAAAGATTGGGACATTTCCCTGGGAGAGTTTGGAAGGTGCTCTCACTGCTGGAAGCTTTTGGGAGTAAAATTCCCCTGCCCAGAAGCACCAAATGCACTTGGAGAGGGAAATCAGGACAGAGGGGTGAGTTTGTAGGTGCTGGAATCAGGAGCAGCTCATCCACACCCCTGATCCAGTACCTTGTTCTAACACATCTGCTCTGCCTGAATTATCCCTAAGGAGAGCAAGGCAGAGCCCAGGGGAGCTGCACAAATCAGCCATCCCTAAATTTATTTTGGAGAGCTGCAGGAAGAAAAATTCACCTGGAATCACAATACCTGGGGTTTGTTATGCAGATCAAAAAGAACAAAAAATTACCAGTGGTATTTAAAATTTGAAATGGAAGTTGGGCTTTGGGTTCAGGCCTGGAATACACCCCACAGTGTCAGGATAAATGGTGCTGTCAGGACACTGCAATTCCCAGCTTTTAGGCTGTGTTGGGGAGCTTTGGAGTGAAGGCAGAGCTTTCTCATAATTAGTTAAATTCAGCTGAAACAGAAGATTCCTTGACACCACCCCTTTGAATCACCATTATAGAAGAGACAAAGGAGCACCACTGTGAGTGCACTAAAAACTAATTAACAGTTTAGTCGTTAGCAGGTGCAGCTGCCTGAAAAGTGGGATTTTGTCACCAAGTCTGAAGTGTCTCCTCCTTCAGAGAAGAGCTGATAAAAACCCCCTGAGTTTTCCCCAGCACAGAACAAAAAGCCTGGAGCCGACCTCTGCCAGATGCTCTGAATTCCAGGTGACCTCCAGCAGAGCCAGCCAGGCTTTCAAAGACACACATTTATCACAGCCTTCTTCAAGAAATCAGAATTAAGCAGCCTTGACACACTTGAAGCCGTTTTTGGAGGACAATATTACTAATCCATTAAAAAAAAAAATAAAAAGAAAAAGAAACAACCCCAATTAACCAGTGTGCTGCTGCAAAGAACCAGGATCCTGCAACAATCAAGGAAGTTAAAATAAAGACAGCTTGGAATTACAGAACCAGCACACTGCTCCCAGCAATTTTCCCCTGTGCTGCCACAGTGACTTATTTTCCTTCCCTTTACTCATCTCTGCCATTTGACAATTTTAGCAGAGATGTGGGGCTTGGGAGAAAGAAAAGAAAAAAAAAAAAAAAAATGTGGGAATGTTCCTGAGATAAATTTAAAGGGTAATGAGAAAAGTGGTTTTCTCCCTTTACCTTGAGCTGTTCCCACCCTAAACCTACACAAATCTTCCAGTTCAGCAAGCCACAGCTTTTTGGGATATGCAGCTGATCCATACACAAAAATGGGACAGGATTCTCCTCTTGGCCACGCTGGCAGCCCTAGATGGGACTCAAACCCCCCATCCATAAAGAAGCTCCATGTCCTGTTATTTTTTCCTGCAATTCCACCTCCACTTCCTCGTTCAGGAACTTCCCAAGCCAAGCTCAGCCTTGTCCCTGCCCTGTGGGATTAAAAGGAAACAGGGATTTCAGCAGAGGCACAGCCCAAATGCTCCAGAAATAGGGACAGGGGCAGGAATTTGGATACAAAACCTCCCTCTTCTGGCTCACAGGCTAAATTTAGTCCAGCCTGGTAATGACCTAAAAACCAGCTGATGTGGGTTTCTGTGATGCCTGTGGCAGCTCCAGCCACTTCCTGACTGAGGGATGTGCACGTGGCAAAGTCCTGCTGCCTCCTGGCTGACTGCAGGAGACCCAAAATGGGAAATGTGGGCATTATTTTACACCTGGACACAAAGGATCTGCTTCTGATCCATCCTATATCCTAAAAGAATTAGGGGAATGTTGCCCCGCTCTCTTTCAGGGTTTGTTTTGCTGTTTGAAGCACCTTGAAAAGGAATATCACAGCCCATCTTTTCCTGGGATGCTCAGCAGCAGATTCCCAGCTGCCTCTGGAAATAAAACAAAATCTGCAGAGGATTGTGGAGCTCACCTATCCCAGGTTTCACCTCTGGTGCTTTCCAAGCCTGGAAAAAACTGGCAAGAGAAACTCATGCACAGAATATCCTGGAATGCCTTAATGACACTGAATTTTGGGTGGCAACAGAGAAATCTGTGACTCTGGAAGCCACCAAGAGCCACAGAGGACAATTTAAATTACTCAGTGCTGAAAAAAATGCCAAAAACTCTTTCAAAAACCCCATTAATGCATCTCCTGAGCCTGCAGAATCCTGTTATACCCCAGCCACACAGAGCAGCAAGCCCCTGCAAAAAGATGGAAGTCCAAAAAGAAGCAAAATACAGCAAATTCAACATTTATCAGCACAGGACTAAAATCTGCCTCTAACAAGATAGAGATGCTGATTCAGACTCAAAGCAGCCAGTTATGATGGAATTTTGGGGTGAAAGGAACCTTAAAGATCATCTGATTCCCACACCTTCCCCAGAACAGGTTTGTTTTGTTATAAACTCTTTTTGAACACAATTTCCACTTATCCAAACAGCTCCAGAGAAAAACTAATGGAAAATTAGAAGCCCCAAAGCCATGTGCACAATGTTGAGAAGAGGCACCAGCAGCACCAGGGCTCTCTCTTCCACAACAGAATCCCTGCACAAACCCCACAAAACCATTTCTTGCTACATTTAAACAGTGTAACAGGCAAATCTTTGCTTACCCCTCAGTCTTTTCCAAGAAATGTTGCTAAAGCGAGGAAAAATTCTGATTTTTTTTCCCAGAGAACCGACAATTTAAAAGCTCAGGCAGTTTGGGACCACACCTGATGACCAAGGTGTGAGTGCAGGGATTGCTGTGATGCAGCTGAGGGAGAGCAGCTCTAATAAATCCCAAAATAAGGATCTGACCCCCTGGCACACAGCAGAAGAACCAAACACATCCCTCTCCTCCACAACCTATTCCCTAAAAGCAGAAAACTGAGTTTAGCACCAGGACGGGCAGATGGTTTCAAAGCAGGGCTTTGCAAATTTCCTGATTTCAGAGCAAAAGCAAAGTTGTGGCAAACCTTGAAATGCAGAATAGGGCCTTCCCAGGGCTGAAAGGGATCCATCGGGGGCACGTTATTGCTCATCAGCTCACTTTTAGGGGATCTTTTGTTTCATCTGGCAAGGCTCAGGTCTCGATTTGACTTCAAGCAGTGACTCAAGCAGGGTTCACAGTTTAACTGATTTGCTAAAACCGTGTGGGAATATTTCTTCAGTCCTGCCAGGCTGGGGGGTTTGAGGCACTTCCCACCTCTGTCACTGGTGTTTGGGTTTTCTCCACGTGTAAAACACACCGGTTTTGCCTCCTGCCCAGTTTGCAGAACGTCATTTTCTGGTTATTTTCTGGGGAATTTCTGCTCCAAACCAGGCAAACATTTAGAATTATCTTTTCATGGCAACACCCAACAAAACATGAAATAATAAAACCAGTGGATTCTGAGTAATGTGCAGTTTTCTCAGCACTTGTGAGCATGACAAAATCTGTTTAAATCCAAGACCCTGGAGCTTTAGAGGAGGCACAGGAGTTGAAAAAAGCATGGAGCAGCTCCAGGGGGAGCAGGGTGAGTTAACACCTCCTCACATACCTTCCCTTTCAAGGAACACAGGCTCTGGCTCTGACTTACCGGGATCTGATTTCTGACATCCCAACTTTTCAACCCAGCCCTGTGTTCCCCCTTCTCAAAGCACATTCTCCTGCTGGGATCTGAGCTTTCTCCAATATCCAGGCACGGATTCTTCCTCTGAGCCAGGACTATTAAGTTACCAACGATGTTTAACAAAGCACTGATCATTCAGCTTCCTTATTTTCACTGCTTCCCTCAGTTCAACACTGCCACAGCCTCCAAAGAAAAAAATAAACGGTGGGAAACAAAAAGTAGGAGCAGCACGGAATAAATCAGTGTAACCACGCTGAGTCACCTCAGAGATGTGACATTCCCAGGATAACTGCTGCCCTCCTGCAAGGATTGTTCCTCTGTTTCAGCCCTGGTGACTTTGGAATTGAGGATTCCCAAGCAAGGCCATTCCCAAACCTAGTGGAAATCAGCCCTTTATCCAAACAAAGCCCCTGCTGGTTTCTAAAGCTGATTTTGTGTTCAGAGAGTTCCTAAAATCCAGCAGCACAGGCAAGGGGGATGTGGGTCCTTCAGAAAGGATCGCAGAGCTGCTGAGCCATGGGCAGTCTGTGCTGCAGAACATGAGCTCAGCAGGAAAGCAGCTGGGGCATTGTGAGGTTTAAAACCTGCCTGGCTGCCACGTGAAACCAGGTCCAGCCCTGTTGGCTTTGGAGATCTGAGGGGGAAGGTCACCCAGTCTGAATTAATGGCATCAGACAGAAGAAAAACAAAACCAGTTTCAGTTGCCTTCAGCACAAAAGGAGAGGGTGATGCAGCAGTGGCTCCCACTGGCTTCCCCTCATGGAGCAGCTTTCACTGGATTTAGTAGCAGGGAGAAACCTCTCCCCATGCCCAAAAAGGAAGGAAAAACCAGGGAAATATAAGAGTAATTAAAAAAAGGATAGTTTAAAAAGGATTTTCCCTGTATAAATCAGTTTGGGAACAGCCAGGAGTCAAAGGCAAGTTTTGGGCTTCATCTCTCACTAATTCCATGTCATGTTCTTGCTGTCCAGGCAAGTGTGGGCTTCCCATTCCTGGAAGTGTCCAAGGCCAGGCTGGGAGCACCCTGGGATAGTGGAAGGTGTCCCTGCCCATGGTTTGGGTGGGAACTGGATGATCTTTAAGCTCCTTCCCACCCAAACACTCCATGATTCCAGATTCTGCTCCTCCAGGTTCCTCTCAGCGCAGACCTCACAAAATTATGTTTTAAAAAGCCAAAACAACTCCCCTCCACAAATGCATTTGAAAGCTAAACCAGGTCCTTCTCAAACTAAACAAAATTCTGGCTTCACACCACTCACACTCCACTGAGCCAGGCTTAAAGGAGCAGCTTCATTTCACAAAACCAAGAGGAGTCTCAACTCTTCAACCATGGCCACGCTGGTGATGCAAGAGCTTCAGAGTCCAGTTTTAAAGCAGCATTTTGATTTAGAAACTCCTTCAAGAGCAAAATGATTTCCAATTTCTGCTCAGACAAGCCAGGGTTGTGCTCTCATGCAGCTCTGCTGCTGCAGAAATGGGGCTGTCTCCTCGGACACAGCCTCGGAGCAGGTCTGGACCTGCCAGCACAGAGACAAAACAAAGCACCACAACCCACAAAAAAAAAATTGCCAGCGTGGTGAAGTTAATAATTTATCAATATTTTCAACTTTGCATCCATTAATCTACCACGGTGGAGGTTAATCCAGGACACTCAGGCTCAGTATCACACACTGGTTTTTACTTTTTCAGGGGTTATGCTTGGTAAATTGTGCAAACAGCTGATCCTAACCTAAAATCTGTTTTGTTTCATCAAAATCCCAGATTTTACAGCCAGCCAGTGTCTGTCCCTGGTGCAAGCATCCTTAAAGTCGCCTTTCAATGCCACTCCTGGCTCCAGGGCTGGGAGCAGGGAGCCTGGATTTTTCCTCCCTCAATCCCATTCCTTCATTATGCAGGGCACCACCTCAGCCCTCTGCTTCCCTCCCATTCCCACAGCCTGTCCCAAACCAGGCTTTAGAAAAAATCCACACACCAGTGCCTAGAAACAACAAGCTGTGACACTGAGAAGGCAGCAAGGAACTGCACAGCTCTAATTCCCACCCCAAGTCCTCCCCCAGGCACTGCTCAAAGCCAGGTAAAAGCCCCCTGGAATTTGGCAAATAATTTATTTAATAATAAACTGTCAGCTTTTAACCTCAACCTTTCACAGGGAATGACATAAAGCCTCCAGGGTGAAGTTCCTCTAAAAGGCAGCAACTGTCATGAATGTAGACTTTTCCCAAAGAAAATATTAACAAATTCAAACCATTCATTTTTCAGGAAATAACACAAAAAACCCCCCAAACAATTAAAGACAGAGATTGCAAAACCCTTCAGAATAATCCACCCAGACATTGTATTTGTACAACCCCTAAAAAAAATATATTTTATACAGTTTTCTTGTAGTGATTCCAAGGAAAGCACGCACAGGGAAATGCTGCAATTTCTGGAAAGCAGCATCTGACCCTCAAAAAAAACCCAAAAAAACAAAAACCAATCCAAAATGGCTCTACCCCTTCCTCAGGCTGAGTCACAAATATCTGGGAGTCTCTATCACCTCCTGGATGTGGATCATGCAGGATGTCCAGCCCTGCTCTGTAATTCCCAGTTTAAAGGGATTAAAGTGGACAGTGCAGCACCTCATGCTAAGTGATTTGGGAATGATTTGGCATCTCCTGGAAGGCTGCATCAATTTTGTTCCAAGGAATCAGTGAAGTGCTTGAAGATTAGAGGATGCAGCTCTTGGAAGCTGCAAAATAAAATAGTGGCCAAGTCTTGAATCCAGAACCAAGCCAATCATTATTGGATACACCAGAAGCAGCAAAATCACTGTTTTGCCAGGGATTAAATCCATCCTCAGTCTCAGACAGATCCTCAGGGAGGCTGAGGAGCTGGGAAAAGACGGAGAGTGAAGATGAGGGGTCATGAAGGTGATGGGATGAGGGGTGACAGCAGGTGGAAAAGCCTGGGAAGAGACTGCCTTGGTGATGGGAGAGTGAATCCTTGCACTGCTCTCCAAGAACCACATTCCAGGTGTATCCACACCAAGGCACAAACGGCTCTGAGCACCCCAAGGAGGTGAAAAAAAAAATAAAAAAAATAAAAAAAGCAGGGAAAAGAAAAGCGAGAACTGCGAGGTTCTGCCAGCAACAAAACCAACTGAGCCCATTTCCCTGGGAGGTGCTGGGGGATCCATCCCACCCAACAGCTCATCCAGAGGCTCCTGCTGGAATCCACACAGGCTGCACGAGCCAGGGGAAAGCAGAGATGACAAGGTCGGATGAGCCTTCAGTCACGAGAGCTCTGTTTTGGTGAGGAAAAACAAAGAGCTGGGCTCTATGTTCATCATTCCAGAAATACATGGACACAATCCACAGGGAAAAGGAGGCAGGCTGAATGCACACAGTAAGACACACAATGAGCTCTGATACACACACCCACATCTATAATTCACATTTTATATTTAAAAAAAAAAAAAATGTTATTCAGCGTTTTTGCTGCTGGAATAAAGTCCAGGACAGCAGGAAAATTCATCTATAATTCACATTTTATATTTAAAAAAAATGTTATTCAGTGTTTTTGCTGCTGGAATAAAGTCCAGGACAGCAGGAAAATTCAGGCAATTCTGCCTCAGCGTGGGATCACCTCTGACTTAAGCAGACAGTGAAACCAGGAGGAATTTGGCTGGGAATGTGCTCCATATGGGAGCCTGTCACTTTAAGTGTGGGCTCTGTCCCTCCTTCCCAACAACCGTTATGTGTTTATCCCGGGAATGGCTCTGATTAAATCACGGTTTAAGAAGGGCACCAAGCACCAACAGGTGCTGAGAACATTGGGTGACAGATCTTCCACAGGCACCTTCCCTTCCCTACACCCCATTCCTGCTGCTCTGCCTCGAGGGAAAGGGAAAAAAATCCCAAGAAAATAAACAGGAAAAGTCTAGCAAGGCTTTTAATCTAGGAAAAAAAACCCAAGGAAACAAAGAGGGGGGAAAGTCTAGCAAGGCTTGAAATTTAGGGGGGGAAAAAGAAGAAAACAAAAAGGGGAAAAAATGTGTCAAGACTTGAAATTTAAGGGAAGAAAAAAAAATAAAGCTATCAAGACTTTCAGTTTAGGAATAAAACCCAAGGAAACAAAGAGGGGAAAAGTCTATCAGGACTTTAAATTTAGGGAGAAAAAATAAGAAAACAAGGAGGGGGGAAAGTCTATCAAGACTATGAGTTTAGGAATAAAACCCAATGCAACAAAAAGGGGAAAAGTCTATCAAGACTTCAAATTTAGGAATAAAACCCAAGGAAACAAAGGGGAAAAGTCTATCAAGACTTTCAGTTTAGGAATAAAACCCAAGGAAACAAAGAGGAGAAGTCTATCAAGACTTTCAGTTTAGGAATAAAACCCAAGGAAACAAGGAGGGGGAAAAGTCTATCCAAATTTAGGGTGAAAAAAGAAGAAAACAGGGAGCAGCAAAGTCTATCAAGACTTGAAATTAAGGGGAAAAAAAGAAGAAAAAGAGAGGGAAAGACTGTCAGGACTTTCAGTTTAGGAATAAAACCCAAGGAAATAAAGAGGGAAAAATCTATCAGGACTTTCAGTTTAAGAAAAATTCCAGGGAAACAAAAATCCATCAAAACTTTCAGTTTAAGCACTTCTTTGCTTTTTCTTCCCCCAGGACAAAGCCTGAAACAGCCTGGGCAGGGAATTGTTCCTTTGGGAATCACCTCCATGCTCAGGTATCTCCCCCTGTGCTGGCATTGCCATGGAGGCAGCAAACCTGGAGCCTCCAAGGAATGATCTCCTGGAAGGATCCCCTGGAAGGATCCCCTGGAGGGATCTGGGTGTGAGCTCCCAAGGAGGCACTCAGAGTAAACCTTCCAGGATTTACTCCCTCAGCTTCCAGACTGTCTGCTGCTCCTGCTCCAGGAATTAAGGGTGAGTTTGGAGGAGAAATTTATAAAAAAAACCCAAAAAACTCAAAACATTAAAAAAACTCAACCACCATTTAATGCCAGTGCACGACAATGACCAGAACCAGGACAGAACACTTCCCATGAATATTAAATTTAATTTTCCCCTGGTAAATGAAATGAAAATGATTGAGGGGCATCTCCTGCTTCATCCAAAATATTGGGACCTGACAGGGTCTGCAGGACTGGGAGCTCAGCTCTGAGCTCCCATTATCAGCTCCTGCTGCTGAGAAATGCTGAGCACGTGGGAGTCACTCTGGGAGATGTTTCCAAAAGCTCACCAGGATTGTAAAATAGTCATGATGACACTTAAAAACAATCCCCTACTACAAATCCAAGCACAGCTTCCCTAGGAAAGCCAGGAAAAACAGCTGGCACAACCTCCTGGACCCAGTGGAGGAGAGAGCAAGGACATCATTTTATAGGGAATGTCTGTTTTTCCTGAAATCCCGTGTTCACTTTTGGGGTTTTTAAACTGCTACCACAAAGAAAAGGCCTCTGGAATTTGTTTAATCAGCACTTAGTGCTCTAATGCCACTTCAGAACTGGGAATCTGGGAAGCACCATCTTGCCAGACTACTCAGTATTCCAAAATCTCTGCTCTGAGCCTAGGGAACGAGATGGGGAAATAATTAAAATTACCCATATTTTTATAATTTTAAGCAGGGCTGGGATGTCAGGCTCCAACAGGCACTCTGCTCCAAGCAGCCCTAAGCAAATCCAGATTTCCCAGCCTGAACTCCATGACCGTGGCAATTCCATGATTAAACAGGTGCACTTGGGCTTTCAGGTCTGCTCCCAAATCCTCCCCAATCCAAGTGACAAGGCAACAAAGGGAGAGTGAATTTCCAGCTCCAGCCAATTTTCTGGGAAAAAAAACCCATCCAGCCACCAGCAAAGACGCTGAATTCTGCTCTAAAAGCAGCAAGATGATACCCTTGGAAGTTGTCATTTAGACAGCAAACATTATTTATTTTCCTCCAGTTGGTTTGGTTTGGGCAGAGATTTATGGATTTTGAGATCTCCTCAAGACAGGCTCCACCTCCCAAGGCACGTTTACCTGATCTGATTTATAAACCACCACCTGTGACAGCATTTCTGGGGAAAAGGGGGCTCTCCCAGTTCTGCTGCCACGTCTTTGTGCATTTTGAAGCATCACCACACAATTCCCCTCATCCCTGGAGACCTCATTAAAACAGAGCCCCAGAAGTGGAGCAGAAAGAAGCGTAGCGTGACATCCGAAAAATTTACATTCAAAGTTTCCAGAAATATCCATCCTTTAAAACAAAACAAAAAACCCCAAACAAAACCCCAACAAAACAACAAAGCCCCACCAAACCCTACCAAAACAAGACATTCCAGTGCACACGCTCTTCCCTGGGGACAGGCCAAAGAGAACAAAGCCACGTGATCCCCGCGATTGCTCAACGCTGCTCTTGGAAGGTGTTCAAGTGGGATGATAAGTGCAGTGTAAGCCTATAATGACCAGAAAAAGGAATTTATCCCAAATGTAAACTCTGTCCTACCCTTTGCCTCGAGGGAGCAAACACGGGGGGGTGTTTTGAGATTACAAAACGCTCTGCAGGTAAACTAAGGAGATTTGTACTTTTATTCTCCTTGACTCAGGACGAGCCTAAAATTAGCAGGGAGTGCAACGTTCCATGAATTACGCTCCCAAACCCCCGGCTCTGCAAACCGGGCAGCACAGGGAGATTCAAACAAAGCTGCCCACTATTTGTAATTCCTTTCAGGCACAAAACAGGGTGACACTTCCCTTTACCGGCTTTGACGCTTAAAAATAGAGCTCGGGGACTACAACCCAGCCAGCAGCGTTTCTCCACAAAAGGAGGAAAATAAATCAGCACTAAATAAACTCCCGGCCAAGGGGAAGCTGCCACGGAACAATAAACCCCGGGGTTGGAAAGGGAAACAGCCCTGTGGTTTGGGGGGGGATGGGGGTGCTGGGGTGGGTCTCCCCATGGGTGTAAACACCCTGGCAGGGGCACCCCAGGAGCTGCAGCCTCGCTCCGCCCCGGGCCCGGTTTCCGGGTAGTAACAGAGCAGCCAATCCGTGGAGTTGAGAGAGCCCGAGGCCTTTCCCCTGCAAACACGGCTCCCAGGCTGGCACTCGCCCCAAAACCGGGGGGAACCACAAAGGGGAACCCCCATCCTGCTGTCCCCAGGGTGGGAAGTACCTGGAGAGGCCAGGCCTGGAGCCTGGGGGTTTCCCAGTGGGATGAGCCTGTGATTCCAGGGCACTGGTGAGCGGGTCTGGAGGTGTTTTGGAGAGCACAGAGCCTTCCTGCAAAAGCCCTACTCTGAATGGTCACGGGTTACCCAGGAAGCTTTGGCTGGAGCCCCCCAAAATGGGGATTTATGATTAAAGATCATAGATGATGGCTCTCTTTTCCCAGCCTCAGCACCACAAACCCAATCCGGAGGGTGACAATGAGTGCCGGGGAGTTGGGGCACATCCTCGTCCAGGAGATTATTAAACATCAGTTCCACACGTTCCCACGGAGCTCTGCCCTTCCTGCAGCCCCACGGAGAGCAGGCACCTCTCCCCTTCCCTCCTCACAAAGAGGCATCCACAAAAGGACAAGGACGTGTTAGGATTGAAAATAGGAATCATAAAAAGAGCTCGCTCGGCTCCTAAACCTGTCAGAGCAGGAGAAGGCAGGAGTGTTATTCGCCCTGCTCGGTGCCCCCTCCCCACTGGGAAAGGTAGCCCTTGGCAGGCCATAAATCCATACTATTATTCTCTGTTGGAGACGTGGAAAGGGGATGAAAAGGGAAAACGTAATGAAAATGGCAGCAAAAAGGGGGGGAAAAAACCCAAACAAAAACCCTAGACGGCAACAAAACCCTGAGAACCCCAGGAGGAGCTGCCTTGAAGCACATTCCTTCAGAGTCCCTTCTCCTCCGGCCACCACCGGACCCTGCTGGCTGCCACGTCTCAAAGGAGAAGCCGATTTCAGATCCAGAGGGGGAAGATTCCCCAGGGAAGCGGCTCGGGAGCCGGGGCCTAGTGAGCTGCTCACCCCGGGCGAGTCAGGCAGACAAACAAAAAAAGGCTGGGGAGGGAGGGAGGGAGCGAGGGAGGAGTGGTGAGGAGTCATCTGACACATCCAACTTCCTAAGTTTGTTGTCCGCAGGAGACCGACTGCTCTAACCCTCACCCCTCGGAAAACAAGGAAAAGCAGAGCCGACAACAAGAGCTTTGCTTTTGGAAAAGCCATCGGGGTTCCTTTTGTCAGAAAGAACAGAGCAGAAACTCCCCAGCACCGAGAGGAATCCCAGATATTCGGGGATTTCTACCTACCCAGCTCCTAGAAACACACAGCAAAGCCACTTCGCAGGGAAAACCTGCTCTTTGTCCTCCAAAATGCTGCGATCGCTGGAGAAGCCGGCAAGGAACCGAACAAAAAAGGGGAGAAAAAAAAAAAAAAAAAAAAAAA
>VWZS01000718.1:130958-142325 GCA_013397075.1 Rhabdornis inornatus | reverse complement strand
CCCCGCACCGCTCGCGCTCCCTCAGCCGCTCCGGCCGCCTCTGCCCCAGCCTCTCTCTGGACCCCTGACGTCACCCGCGGTGACGTCACCGCCCCGCGGCGCTACCATTGGCCGCGCCCTCAACGCTCCGCCGGCCCCGGGGCACGCCGGGAGTTGTAGTTCTGAGGCGGGGGAATGACGGATGGGCCGCGGGTTCGAGGCCCCATTGGGGCGCAAACTCCAGTTCCTCCTTTTCCACTGCTTGCCGCAGTTCCACACGGCTCCACGTACTCCTCCTGTCTCCATGGATTCTGACATTCCTCTTATGTCCCCATTTCCATTTTGCCCATTCCCACCATGGCCAGTGAACCACCTCATAAAATAAAGGGTTCAACAATACCAGGGCCTTGCAATTCCTCATGGCTCCCCCGTTTCCACTGATTTTCCACAATTCCCCATGGCTCCCCCTATTCCCAGTATCTCCCTTGTTCCCCATAGATTCTGCCACCCCCTTATTCCCCTATTTCCCATCCCCACCAGGATCAGGGAAGCACCCCACAGAATATGGATTTTGCCCGTGGCAATCCCATTCAATCCAAGCGGGAATGTGGCAGCTGGCCAGACCCCACAGCAGGAGTCACCATCCAGGATTTCCGGTGTGACAGCAGCAAAGCATTTCCCGGTGCCTCAGTTTACCCACCCGGATGATGACAGCACTCATGGGTGTCTCCCAAACCGATGGGATTCTGATGTGCAACCTCCACACCCCACATTCCTGACCCCAGCATCATCCCATAAATCTGCCCCGGTGCTTCCTCCCCCTGTGGGGAGGAGATACAGCCAAAGAATCCCAAAAAAGTTCCTCCATTTAATGTCCCAACATGCCCCGAGTCTGGCAGGGGCAGGAGGTGACAGCACCTGAGGGGACTCAAATCCACACCCCACATTCCAGGAGGGAATTTGGCAGGGGAACGGGGTTATATTTGAGCAGAACAGCTGGAAAACTTGGGATAGAGGATCCTGTAGTTTCCAGGCTACAATATTCCCTGACTGGTTCCAAGCAACTGGGAGAACTGGACAGGGAAAAATAAGGATTTTGCCACAATTACTTGGAATGCCTCTATTCCATTTTTTTTGCAACAGGGATTATTCCAGGATATCAGGGACCACAACAGCACCCTGCTCCTTTTTGGGATACCTTAAGGCCACTCTTACAGCACCCAAACCTTGGAATGTGGGTGCTGAGGGAATTTTGGGGGATCCTCTGAGCACTCCTCAGCCTGGAAATTGGGATGGAGGAGTTGTGGCTGGCCTTTCCCTCCCTGGACATGGAATATCATCCTCCCTGGATTGGGTACGTCCCATGATTTGTGGGGTGGTTCCCTGATCACAGAGCAAAACAGAGATTGGAGGGGAGCCAGGGGAATCCATGGACAGGGAATGTAGGGAATAGAGGGAGCCACAGGGAACTGCTGGAAAATGCTGGAAACGGGCAAGCCAGAGCTCCAGGGAGATGTAAGGAATGGGGAAACCATGGGGGGCTCTCGGGGATGGGGGATCTGTAGGTCCAGACAGCTGGAAAAGGGGCTCATTTTTTTCCATGCCCATCCCAAGCACTTCCCAGCCCATCCTTCCCCTCTGGATTGGGGGTATCCCCATCTCCAGCCCAACTCCCAGCCCAGCAGGGCCATGGGGTGAAGCAGCCCCTCATTAGGGCCCCTAATTAGAATCCACTCAGGAAAGGAAGGGAATCCACCCAAATTCAGGCCCTGCTGCTTCCTGTGGCATTCCTGCCCAAGAGGGCAGTATCCCAAAACAGTGGATCCCAGGAGAAGCCCCCAAGTTTTGGGGTTCAGGGAGAGCTGGGATCAGGCCTGACCAAGGCAGCCACTGCATTCCCAGGCACAGGGCAGCCAGAATCCCAAAATCCATCCAAAGGTATGAGCTGGGGCTGGGGAAATGCAGGCAAGGGATNGGAAGGGGACCTTTCCCCAAAAAAAAAAAAAAAAAAAAAAAGAAAAAGGGAATGACAATGACATATCCCTGTGCCCCCATCCACATTCACAGACCTGGAGTGAAGAAATCCAACTGTGCCAGGTTGTCTGTGGAATCTCAGCCCTTCCCAAAGTCCCTTCCTCAATATCCTCAAGGATGGAGATGACACCACTCCCTTCCCAGCAGCCCAAGCCATGGAAACTCATCTCTTCCCATGTTTTGGCTGCATCCCACCCTCCAACCCAAGGGATTTATCACCCCAAACTGGCCATCAGCAGAGGGACACGAGGCCAGGGATCGAGGCAATGCAAAAACTGTTGTCTCCAACAACAGGAGACAATAAAATGTGGAGTGGGAAACAGGGAGGCAGCTGGATGTCGATCCCATAAGAATGAACATCCCAAGGGATACAGGAGCTACACCTCCTCCTGCCCTGGGAAAAAGCACCAAGCCAGCAGGAAGGAAAAAGAAAAACAACAAAACTGAAATGTTTATTCCCACCTGGCGTCCCTTCCATGCTCTGCCGGCGGCGGGACACGGCCGGACACCACGGGGGGTGACAGTGTCCCCTTGTCACCCCATGTGTCCACAGCACATCCCAGCTCCAGGCAGGGCTGTCAGAGCTGAGGGACACAGCAGCAGTTTGTGAAGGCAGGGCTTCAGCAAGGCAGTCAGGGAAGGGGGATCCCAGCGTGGCAGGGGCTCTGTTTGAGCAGACTTTCCTTGGATCCCCTTCCTGGGGCACAGAGCTGCTGCAGGAACCACAGAGAGGTTTGGATCTCTCATGATGCCCCCATGCTGGCTTGCAGAGGCCTGCTCAGGAGGAATTCATGCTCTCCCACTGCCTGAAAATGCGGAACACCTTGCAGGATTTCTCCGAGAGGCTCTGGAAGAGACGGGAACAAAGCGACAGACAGAGGTCAAGGCACTGGAGCAGGAACTGCAACTGCCACTGGTAAAGGGCACGAGGAGAAACTGCAGCAAAAAAACATCCAAAATATCCCAACTGGCTGCCAGGACAGCAGTTTGTTCCTTATTTGTATCATCCCAATTTGCTAGATGAAGGGAAGAACAAGGAGACTACAAGCAAGAAGCAGGAAAGGACCCCAAAAAGGAAGAAGGGACTCCAAAAAGCAGGAAAGGGACTCCAAAAAGCAGGAAAGGGACTCCAAGAAGCAGGAAAGGGACTCCAAGAAGCAGGAAAGGGACTCCAAGAAGCAAGAAAGGGACTCCAAAAAGCAGGAAAGGATCTCAAGAAGCAGGAAAGGGACTCCAAAAAGCAGAAAGGGACTCCAACCATCCCCTGCTCCAGCTGGGTTCTGGTGCCTCTGACTCGTGACTGGTCCTGCTGGACCATCTGGAGCTTTCCTGGCACATTGCAGAATCAGAAAATCATGGAATGGTTTGGGTTGGAAGGGACCTTAAAGGTCACCCAGTTCCAACCCTGTGCTGTGGGACACCTTCCACTAGAAGGGACCTGTTGGGGACACAAATCACATGAAACCCCCAGGATAAATCCTGAAGCAGGAATGCTCCCCTGCTCCCCTGAGCTCCGAGCAGGAAGGAGCTGGCAGGAGGAATCCAAGTGGATAATGAGATCCAGGGAGGCAGCAGCTGCTCCACAGCTACGTGGGGAGGGAGTTGTGGCCTCAGCTCTGCTCCCCTGGCTCAGCAAACCTGGCAATCCAAGAGCCTGGAGCCAGGAATTGGGATGGCTGCAGAGAGGAGCTCTGGGGACACGGAATGAAACCGGATCTTGGGCAGCACCGAGGAGCTTGGGGATGTTATTTATAGCTGCTCCAGCACAGCCTGGCCCTGGATGGAGCCTGGCTGTGGGAATGCCAGAGCTCAGGATCTGCAGCTTGTCACCTGGCTGACATTGTGTTCATCCCAAACAAAGCCCACCCATCCCAAATTCCTGCTGCCTGGACAAGCAGCATTCCGGTTTGGGTACCCCAGGCTCACCACTGGCTCTGTTTCGGGCACTGTGTCACATTTTTGGATGCCAAGGAGCCTCTTCAGCACCACTTCCCAGCCTGGCTCGGCCTTCCCAGGCTCCTTTTCTGTCTGGGATGCATCTTCCAGGGATTCCTCTCCCTCCCCAGTGCTGACCCAGGGACACCAATCACGGTGCTGAGAGCTGGGGTGAAAGAAGCTCCTCAAGGAAGTGTCCTGGCAAGTGAGGAGGTGACAGAGAAAGGACACAACAACGAGATGATTTAGAGACCCTCTTTGTGGCCAAATCCCAGCTTTTGAGCTGGTGACAGGGTCACACCAAATCCCTGGGTGAGGAGCACCCTGCCTGGAGCACTCACCGAGCTGCTGGAGGAGCAGAGCCGTGCCCGCTTGGCCCTGCGCACAGGGCTGGATGGCATCTCCATGTTGTCCCCTTGTCCCATGCTCCTGGTCACAGGGCGGCTCCTCAGAGCAGGGCTGCTCCCATCCAACTCACCCCTGTCCATGGAGTTGGGAGAATCCCAGCCCCGTGGGCGGGACACAGCTGGGGATGGGCTCTTCTCGTGCTGCTGGGGTGGGGGAATCAGGGATTAATTAATGGAGCTCCTCTGGTCACCAAGGGGGCTTTTTGTCCAGCTCAAATCCTCCTTGGCCATTCCAAAGGAGCTCTTCCCACAAGGATGTGTCCATTGGGTGTGGATGTGTGGGATTTGGAGCACCTGGAGTTGGCCAAGTGTGTTGGAACTCTGGATACTGAGAATTTGAGACTTTCTGTGCTGACAGGCACAGACCCACAAGAAAACACTGCTTTTAACCTGAGGCCTTGGAGAAATTCCAAAATTGAATGACAGAACTGAAATTACTGGTGTGTAGTTTGAATAGAAGTGTGTGATATCACATGGTGAAAAATTTAAAATTTAGGGTTTTAGAATACAGCAATATATAAAAAGCAAGATGGAGGTTTTAGGGCAGAGGTTTCTTTCTTCTTCACCTTCTTCTTGATGGGTCTAGGTGGGATCTTATTTAATTGGATAAAAAATGCTGCACTGAGGGTCATGGGTGTTTGGTCATTGGGTCAAAAGTAAAAATAATTTAGGTGTTAGTTCTTAATTAGACAGTTAGGCCTTAAAAGACCTTGTAATGAGAGAGATAGATCACCATTTCTTCATTTTTAGCTAAAAGTGCTGTAGCACTCACTGTAACATAGATAAGAATTAATAAAAATCTGAGTCCAAACACAAAAAACCATCTCTTGAGCTTTCAATCCCGACTCTGGCAGAAGAGAAAAGAAAATAAAACCCAATCCAAGTGTCCCTGCCCCACCCAGATATCCCAAGATGTACCTGCTCAGCTCCTGGATCCTGGCTCCGTGTCAGCATCCTGCGTGGGGATGTGGGAACGGGTGGGAAACGCTCAGGAGCAGCTGGGGTGGTGCTGCTGGAGCCACAGGAATCCAGCTCTGGAGCTGCAGCAGATTCCAGCTGGTGGAAACCCCACAGCCCCACTTTCCTCATGCAGCGGGAGCAGGTGATCACTGAGAGGTTCATGGAGCCAGAGGCAGAACTGTGGGGACAGAGCCAAGCCATGGAATCCTCATGGGATCCTCATGGGATCCCCATGGAATCACAGGATGGGTTGGGAGGGATCTTAAAGATCATCTCATTCCAACCCCACATAGGCAGAGACACCCCCCACTATCCCAAGGAAAAGATTTTAGGAAAAGGTTCCATCTTAGGAAAAGGTTGCATCTTAGGAAAAGGTTGCATTTCAGGAAAAGGTTCCATTTTAGGAAAAGGTTGCATTTCAGGAAAAGGTTCCATTTTAGGAAAAGGTTGCATTTCAGGAAAAGGTTCCATTTTAGGAAAAGGTTGCATTTCAGGAAAAGGTTGCTCCAAGCTGTGTCCAACCCAGCCTTGGACACTTCCAGGGATGTGGAAAGTCAGGAAAGATGGTCAGGGATAAACCTGAGCTTGGAGAAGTCAGGGAAAAAATTCCATTAAACCCCATCTATGATGTTGATTTAAACTGGCTTAGTTGCATTTTGCTTTGCCAAGAGGGAAAAGGAGGGGAAAAGCAGGGGAAAAGCAGGGGAAAAGCAGGGGAAAAGCAGGGGAAAAGCAGGGGAAAAGCAGGGGAAAAGCAGGGGAAAAGCAGGGGAAAAGCAGGGGAAAAGCAGGGGAAATAAGGGATGCAGGAATGTAATGGAATAATGTGAAAATAGGTAAATAAGGGAAGCAGGATCCTAGTGAAAAAGAGGGAAAATAGGAAAATAGTGACACAAAGGAAGCAGGAGAGTAGTAAATAATGGAAAATAAAATCAGGCAGGCAGAAGCATGGTGAAAAACAGGGAAAATAGTAAAATAAGGGAAGCAGGAGCAGCTTGGAAAAAGAGGGAAAACACCAAAAATAGCAAAAAAAAGGGATCCTGAACATTCCACAGGAGGAAGATTCCACATGCCTCCAGCCTCCCAGGGCTTTCATGGCAAGCCCAGAGCATGGGGGACATTCCAGGCCCATCCCTGCAGCCCTGCCCACCTGCAGGTCCAGCCACACAGTGCCAGGATACAGGCAGGAACGTGCACCTGCAGGATTTCTGTGGAAAACTTCCCAGGAGCTTTCTCTCCCTCTGTTCCTTTGTGCTCCAGCTCCTCCTCGATGAGCTGGAGGAGCCGAGTGATCCTTTCCTCTGTCAGGGACTGTGTAACACAGGGATAAAATGCATTGATTTTACACCCAAATCATGAAGAAAAATCCCTTCTCCACCCCCTGGAATTGCAGCATCCAGCACCCCCAGCTCTGGTTAACAGGGAAAAGTCTCTCAGAGCAATCCTCCTTCCCTCTGGCTCCCCATTCCATGAAATCTGCCCAGGCACCATCTGCTGCCCTGAGCAGTGGAGCAGATCCCATTCCTGCCATGGTTTTGGGAATCTCTGGTGCTTTCCCAGCTCAGCCAGCCCTAAAACAGCCCTGTGCTTGTGCTGAATGGATGAAGATTCCCTGGATGCCACACTGCTCCTGGCTGCCCAGAGCCATCTGTTCCCTGGCCAAGGAGTGTTCAACGAGCCAGACTTGGCTGCAGCACAGCAAGGCCAGGACAGTTCCTACAGGATGGCAATTCCACATTTGTTCCTGGCTTTTCCTGCTTTTCCCTCCTGCCTGTGGAGCCTCCTCAGGTTCCTTCACCTTCCCAGGTCTCTGCCCACACCTCAGGTCCAGGGCAGCTCCTGGTATCCCAAATTCCTGTCTCCAAACATGTGGCATCCCAGCTAAAGGAGTGATCCACGGGCTGCCAGGATCCATGGAGCTGCCAGGATCCATGG
The DNA here is from genome assembly GCA_013397075.1 of Rhabdornis inornatus. Taxonomy (NCBI): domain Eukaryota; kingdom Metazoa; phylum Chordata; class Aves; order Passeriformes; family Rhabdornithidae; genus Rhabdornis; species Rhabdornis inornatus. Next base: position 135,075 of record VWZS01000718.1, on the reverse strand, counting down.
AGCTGCCAGGGAGAGTTCCCAAAGGAGTCTGTGGGATCCCAAATCCCCTCTCCCAGGAAAGCAGAGCAGCCTGGACACTGGGAAAGCTCCAGAGTGGGAACCAGACACACTTCCCAGCTGCTGAGCCATTCCAAACTCCTCTTTACAAGCTTCCATGGTGGAACCACCACATGGGGAATGCCCAAGGGAAAAACAAGGTGGGAGCATATCCCTTACACACACAGAGGTGAAATTCCTGATTTTGGGTGCACCCAGGATCATCCCTGAAGCCTGGAATGCTCCAGATTTTGGGAGCAGAAGGGAACTCACCATGTTTTTCAGGTCTTCTGGTCTGAGGGAGGGGAGCTGCAGCTCCAGCTGACACAGGCTCTGGAATCGATCCAGGAAATCCTGGAGAAGAACTCTGGGCTCATCCACCAGCAGCCTGGCAAAGCGATCTGGGGAGAGGAAAAGCTGTGCTCAGCATTCCCAACCCCTCCTTATCCCACAGGGAAAGGGAGGACACCAGCCCAGCCAGGGCCTGCACATAAATGCAGTGATAGGATAGCAGGGAATGATTTTAAGGTGAAGGAGGAAAAGTTTAGGTGGGATATTGGGAAGGAATTCCTGGCTGGAAAGGTGGGGAGGAGCTGGGATGGAATTCCCAGAGAAGCTGTGGCTGTCCCTGGATCCCTGGAAGTGTCCAAGGCCAGGCTGGATGGGGTTTGGAGCACCCTGAGGTGTCCCTGCCTGGATGGGGGTGGCACTGGATGGGCTTTAAGCTCCCTTCCAATCCCAACAATTCCATGATTATTTTTTCTGGCTTTTAGAGGAAAAGCTCAGCACAGCTTTTTCCCTTCACAGCATTCCCAAGCAGCACAGCTTCCAAGGATTTATCCCTCTTTGAGCATTCCATGACTCAAAACCTCCCCTGCCCCCTCCCACTTACAACCCAAAACTGCTCCAGAGGCACCCAAAGGTCAGGAAAAACTGGATACAGCCCTGGGGGTTTTATTTGCTTTCCTATTGTATTTCATCATTCTCAAAGGGAAAATGAGAGTGTGATGACAGGAATAACAATGGAAAGGGGGGAAAAAATTGGGAAAAATGCTGGATTGTGCAGGAATCTGAGGCACCCACCTGGGCAGGGGCTGTCTGGCCAGAAGCAGAACTTCTCATGGGCAGTGCTCAGGGCCTTCCTGAGCTCCTCACAGCGCTCCTTGTCTGCAAGAGGGAAAAAATCACTCAGGGATACTTCCCTGCAGAGCCACTTCCTCAGGGAATGGCCAGGAAAACCAGAGTCATTCCTCAGAGAATGGCCAGGAAAACCAGAGTCATTCCTCAGAGAATGGCCAGGAAAACCAGAGACATTCCTCAGGAAATTGCCAGGAAAACCAGAGACATTCCTCAGGAAATTGCCAGGAAAACCAGAGTCATTCCTCAGGAAATGGCCAAGGAAAACCAGAGACATTCCTCAGGAAATTGCCAGGAAAACCAGAGTCATTCCTCAGGGAATTGCCAGGAAAACCAGAGTCATTCCTCAGAGAATGGCCAGGAAAACCAGAGTCATTCCTCAGAGAATGGCCAGGAAAACCAGAGTCATTCCTCAGAGAATAACCAGGAAAACCAGAGTCACTTCCTCAGGAAATGACCACAAAAACCAGAGTCATTCCTCAGGAAATGGCCAAGGAAAACCAGAGACATCTCCTCAGAGAATGGCCAGGAAAACCAGAGCCACCTCCTCAGGGAATGGCCACAAAAACCAGAGTTATTCCTCAGGAAATGGCCAAGGAAAACCAGAGCCATTCCTCAGGGAATGGCCAGGAAAACCAGAGTCATTCCTCAGGAAATGGCCAAGGAAAACCAGAGTCATTCCTCAGAGAACTGCCAGGAAAACCAGAGTCATTCCTCAGGGAATGGCCAGGAAAACCAGAGTCATCTCAGAGAATTGCCAGGAAAACCAGAGTCATTCCTCAGAGAATTGCCAGGAAAACCAAGCCAGGAGAGGAAGGCACCAGGATGGGAGAGTTTCCCTTGGATGCTGCCTGAAACTGCAGAGCCTGAAGCTTCACCTCAGACTTCCCCTCCTCCCCACCAAGAGGAATTCCAGGCTTGCTCAGGCAGCCTGGGAACAGCAAATGTCACCTCAGCAATTCCACCTGCCCACAGCCAAAATTCTTCCCATTCCCAGGCACAGGAGCAGGGGAGCCTGTGGAAAAAGCAGCCTGAGCCAACCACGGGCACAGAACCTGCTGGATCCTGTCAGTGTTTCCTCCTGGGATGATGCCAATCCCTGGCTGAGCTGATCCCTCCACCCCAGCTGGAGGAGCCAAATCCCAGCCACATCTGGAAATCAAACTTCCCAGAAAACAAACCAAAAAAAAATCTGATATTTAATTTTACTTACGCTTTCAGAACCAAGTAATTTCTTTCACAATTTGTTTTTCAATGACTTCTTCCCAATCTTTGATTATTTTAGATTTTCCTAATCTGGTGTGATTTCCAGTGGAATAATTAGGCCAAGGTTTATTTAACAGAGATAATCTGAATAAACAGGGAATGTTGATATTGAGTGACCCAAAAGGAAAGGCTCAGTATTCCCATGAGCCACACGGCACCTGGCAGGAATGTGCTCCCTGCTCACTTCCAGGGGACTTGCAGCCAGGAAAATTGAGAAGTGGGGATGACACTTCCTCGTGGGATAATAAGGAGTTTATTAATTAAATCTCACAATGTAATTTCTGCCTGAATGGCCTTGGTGAGCAGCAGCCACCACACTGGAAACATTCAGTGGAGGATCAGGGAAGCAGATCCAGGAATTGGGAAAGAAAAGTTTCAAAAGAAAAATTTTAAAAAGGATTTTCAGATCCTTAAACGCATCCAAAGGGCAACAAGGCTGGAGAAATGGCTGGAAAACCTGGGAAGAGGCTGAGAGCCTTGGGATTGTTTGGAGAAAAGGAGGATGAGGGGTGAATTCTGCACCTTCCAGAGGAGGGAAGTGCTGAGCTCTTCTCCCTGGAATCCTGTGGTAGGACTGGCACAGAATTCCAGCATGGGAATGGCTCAGAGCTGCACCAGGGGAGGCTCAGGCTCAACATCAGGAACTATTTCTCCACCAAGATGATCCAGCTCTGGAATATTCCCAGAGGTGATCAGTGCTCCAAGCCTGGAAGTGTTTCAGATGTTTTTGGATAATTCCCTTGGTCTGATTCAGGGTTTAGAACCTCACTGTGGTTTTCCAGTCCTTAAAGGATGGGTACAAAGAGGATGGAGGGTCTCCTTTCCATGGAGAGGACAAGGAGCAGTGGGGACAGGGTGCACTGGGAAAGGTTCTATCCCAGCATAAAAAAAATGGTTTTTTACAGTGGGAGTTCCTTGGAACCATCATTTCCTGAGATCATCATTCCCTGGGACAATCATTCCCTGAAAACATAATTCCTTTCCTTGGAACCATCATCCCTTAGGACCATCATTCCCTGAAAACAACTCCTAGGAACCTTCATTCCTGGGGCCATCATTCCTTGGAACCACCATTCCCTGAGATCATAATTCCCTGAAAATATAAGTTCTTTCCTTGGAACCACCATTCCCTGGGGCTGTCATTCCCTGGGACCATCATTCCCTGAGATCCTCATTTCCTGAAAACATAATTCCTTGAGATCATCACTCCCTGAAACCATTACTCCTTAGGACCATCATTCCCAAAACCATCACTCCTTGGAACCATCACTCCCTGAGATCATCATTCCCTAAAACCCTTGTTCCCTAACATCATCATTCCCTGGGACCATCATTCCTTAGGACCATCACTCCCTGAAAACAATTCCTTGGAACCATTATTCCCTGAAACCACCACTCCTTGGGACCATCATTCCCTGGAACCAGCATTCCCTAAAACTATCATTCCTTAGGATGATCATTCCTTGGAACCATAATTCCCTGGGACCATCAATCCCTGAGATCATCATTCCCTGAGATCATAATTCCCTGAAACTATAATTCCTTAGGACCATCATTCCCTGGAACCACCATCCCTTGAACAACAGCACAGAGCAGGACAAGCTTTAAGATCCCTCCCAACTCATTCCCTACAATTCCACCACCTCTCCCAGCTGGAATTCCCTTATCCTAACCCACC
>VWZS01000718.1:67801-127642 GCA_013397075.1 Rhabdornis inornatus | reverse complement strand
CCCCCGCCGCCGCCCCTCACCCGCCGGGCCCGGGCCCCTCGGTGGCGATGCCGCCGTCGATGAGGTCGCGGATCTGCCGGGGGGTGACGGGGGGCGGCCGCCCTCGATTCCCCCCCGCCGCCGCCGCCGCCACGGCTCCCCCGGCGCTGGGCGCCGCCATTTTGGTCCCTCCCACCCGTCACGGCCCGGGAAACGCGGGCCCGCACGAACGTTCCGCTCGCGCACGATCGTTCCGCTCGCGCCGCGGGGTCGCTCATGACCTCGCGCAACCCCCGCGCGGCCTCCGGAACGTCGCGGAGGGATCGGGGGGCGCCGGCGGCCCCGTGAAAGCCCCCTCGAATGTCCCCGTGAGTGTCCCCGGGAATGTTCCCGCGCCCCCGCTCTCGGCGCTCTCTTGCTCTAGCCTGGATCGATCGCTTAGCTCTCCCAACAGCGGCGCTCTCGCCGCTGCCTCCCCCCACCTGCCAACAAGCCCGCGTCTGATAGGCCGCGGCCGAAGAAGCTGGGCGCTGATTGGCGGTTTGCGCCCCGGCCCTCAGGCAGCGGACGGGCCATGTCGGCGGCGGCCGCGGCCCGGGACGGGCTCGGGGAGGGCGCGGGCGGCGCCGCGGGAGGCGCCGATGGCGGCGGGGGAGGGATCCTGAACCGCTTCGTGCAGCTGCCGGGCAGGCCGCGGGCGGCGGGTAAGTGGCGGCCGGCGCCGGCGATGACCCCGACCCCAAGGCCCAGAAGGGATTCGGGACCGGGACAGCTCCAACCCTGAGGGGTTCGAGGGGTCTGGGAGCAAAGCATTCCCATCCCAGGGGAATCGGGATCGGGGCACCCCCATTTCTAAGGTCCTGAGGGATTCGGGTTCGGGGCACCCCTGGATCCGGGAGGTCGGGGACGTGACACCGCTGTCCCCAAGGTCCTGAGGGGTTGTGGACATGGCATCGCCATCCCTGGGGATCAGGGTCTGGGAGAGATCCATTCCCAAGGCTTCAAGGGGTGTGTGATTGGGAATTAGCCATCCCCACAGTGTTCGGGACGGGGACGCCCCCATTCCTGGGGTGTCCTTAATCGGGGCATTCCTATCCCCATCCTCCAGAGAGGTCTGGTCACCCCATCCACAAGGTCCCAGGTGTCCGAGACTGGGACAGGGACACCCAAGGCCCCGAGGGGGGGGACAGTTGTCCCTGCCTCTGGGACATTCCCGGCAGGAGCTGGGTTACCCCAACAGGCCAGGAATAATGGGGTCACCCTGTCCCCAAAGCCTGGGAATGGTGTGGGGAGAGCTGGGGTGTTCCCATCCCAACGATGCCAGGATATGGAACCTGGAATTAGGGATGGGGGGCGGTTATCCTTTTATAAACAGATTTAGGGTCACCCCTTCCTACAGCCCGGTGGGTGGCAGCTCTTCCATCCCCATTCCGGTGTTTTCCAGGTGTTGGGAGATGCTTGGATGCCCCCCAAGGGCTGTTCATCCCCATGGATGTTGGGATAGGGGTACCCCGCAGGGATCAGCCCCATTTCCGTCATCCTGGAATGCTGGATCACCCTGGTGATCCCCCCACTCTGCAATCCCAGTGTGTTGGGTTTTTTTGGGACGTCCCCACAATCATGGGAAGGGAGACCCAGGGGTGGGAAGTCCTGGCTGGGATGTGACATCAGCTTAGTCCTGTTCCCTGGGAAAAGTGGTTCCTGCCCTTTTCCACCTCTCTCCTAGCAAGGTTGGATGCTGAAGGGTTTGTGGATATCTGGGTATCCCCAACAGCCCCCAGATATTCCAGGAGGAGGCTGAGGTTACCCCAGGATCACAGGACTGGGAAAGTCTGTGATATTCCCAGTTGGTGTGGGAATATCCCTTTTTCCCTTATCTTTGTAGCTTCTCATGACCTTGAGCTGGATATCCCAGGATCAGGAATCCTTTCCTGCCACTCAGATCCCTCCATTCATGTGGGACATGAAACCCCTCACCCCTCAGGGGTGGAAGCACCAACAGCAGCTGGGAAGGGCTTTTCAATCCATGTTCCCATCCCTGAAACCTTCCACGTTCTGGATCAGCCTTCCAGCCTCTCCCAGGAGCACTGGGAATTTGCTGAGTGGCTCCACACCTTCTATTTTTGGGCAAATGCTCAGCCACATTTCCTTCCTTCAGTGTAAAGGCCCTTTTTTGGCAGCACAGGCCCCTTCCTGAAGATTCTCTTCCCCTTCCTGAATTTTAATCGTTGGCTGGAGCAGATGGGAATTGCATCCTCCTGATCCTGCAGGGATTCTGGACCTGCACAGGAGCAGATGCTGCAGCCCAGGGTGAACCACCCCTGTCCAGCTCCTGGAAAAATCCTGAATTGCTGGATTTTTCTCCCAGTTTTACACCTGTTAAGATCCTATTTATAGAATTCCAGCAGCAGCCTTTACATAACCATTGAGAGAGGAATTTTTTCCCCCTCATTCCATTTCCTCCAACCAGATTTGTTCCCCAGCTCCCAATTCTCTTCCAGAGTTTCCAGGTTTGTTTTCTTAGCTCCCAGTTCTCCTCCAGACTTGTCAGGTTTCATTCCTCACCTCCCAGTTTTCCTCCAGAATTTCTGGGTTTTCTTTTCTTACCTCACAATTCTCTCCCAGGGTTTTCAGTTACCTCCTAAATTTTCTTCCAAACTTTTCAGGTTTCTTTTCTTACTCCCAATTCTCTTCCAGAGTTTTCATTTTCCCCATGCTGTTCCATGCCCTGGTGTTTGTAAGGTTTGGAAACATGAAAAAAAAAAAAAAAGTCAAATACAGGTGTTCTGTGGTTTGTTCTTCTTCTGTTCACATTTTTCAGTGTTTTCATCAGACTCCTGGGATTAAGGGAATTGGAACAATCTAGACACTTAAATGGATTTTTGCCTCCTCTGACTCAGCATTCCTGCTCTTGCCTCCAGCTGTAATTTTCCCAGTCACAGAAGGGTTTGGGTTTTTTTTATGGAGAGGTTCATTTTTAATATATATTAAGAAAGAGTAGAAATTCCAAATATCCCAAGCCCCATTGTGTCATGGAGGATTTTGTGTTTGTGTGATTCCTTAGTTAATGGGATAACATTCCAAGGACCTGGTTTTCATTCTTCAGAATTTCTTTTTTTTTTCCTTTGTGCTTCTTGGAAACAAACAACCTGAGGATCGCTCAGTTTTAGTGGTGTAAAATCCTTTAAAACATGATTGCCCCAAAGATTTTGGAAATAAAGCCTGGGAGAACCAAACCTGTTCTCAACATTGATCCAAACCCAGCATGATCCATTTTGGAAACGCTGCTTGGGATGTCTCAGGAATATCTGGAAATCTCTTGGCTGATCTGCAGGTTGTGTTTGGATGGATCCTGTGGCTTCTCCCGTTTTCCCTCAGCCTCTTGGAGCCCCTTGACCCAGCCACAGCTGGGAATTTTTCCTCTTGGGAATTTTTCCACTTGGGAATTTCTCAGGTGTGGGCAGCCTGGCAAGGAAGGGAAGTGTGGGATCTGCAGAGGCTGAACGCAGCCGGATGAACAAATAAGTTTTAAACCTCACTCTCAGCCATGCTTTCCCAACCCTGCTTATCCAAACACTTTTGAGGGGCTCCAATTCCATGAGTTCCAAACTTATTTTGTCCAGCTGTTGTGGAAAAGATGAAACTTTGAAGATGAGAGTCAAAGTCAATATTGACTTGTCTTGTTCTTGGGTTCAGCCCTTGACCTAATGCCCTTCAGGATTCCTGCAGGGATCAGAAATGGAAAGGGAGAGATTGAATCCTGCTGTTGGGGATGTTGAAAAGCCTGGCAGGAGGAAAAATAGTACCAAAACCATCTTTAGAAAGCTTTAAAAAGCAGAGAAAAGGACTTGTGCACATCCCTGGGATATTCAGCATGGACATGGCACTTGGAAAAGAGGAGGATCCAAAGCCACGTTGGAGTTGTTGGTTTTACACCCTGTAGTTATTCTGTTTGTATTTCCAAAAATAGGGCTTGAAGTAGAAATTGTGCTGCTGGTGGCTATGCTGGTGTAACACACACCTCGTGGGATGGCCTTGCACTGGGATTTGTGGGATTGAAATCATGGATTGATGGGAAGAGCCAGCAGTTTTTGGGACACCCTACCAGGACAGGCTATTCACTGGTGCTGTTCCTTTTCCTGTTAACCTGACAGGAAGGACTTTAAGATACTCAGAGTGCTGCACATAACCCTGGGGTGGATATTGGGATTAAATTAGCTTGGGGGGAAAAAAAGGGAACTGATAAAAGAATGTAGGATTGTGGAATGGTTTGGGTGGAAAGGGATCTCAAAGCCCATCCAGTGTCACCCCTATCCATGGGCAGGGACACCTTCCACTGTCCCAGGGTGCTCCAAGCCCATCCAGCCTGGCCTTGGGCACTTCCAGGGATCCAGGGGCAGCCACAGCTGCTCTGGGAAGCTTTTCAGTGCTCCATCATCCTCAAAGTAGAAGTTTTTCCTCATATCCAGCTGGAATTTCCTGTGTTTTAGTTTGTGCTCGTTGTCCCTTCTCCTGTCACTGAGCAGTCTGGCCCTGTCCCTCTCCACACCCACCCTTGAGATATAAATGGATTTATTTGGAGTTTCTGACAGTCATAAGACAAAGGATGGTTTCAGGAGGCACAAAACAACTTCGTATTCATGGAGTCATGGAATTGTTTAAGTTGGAAAAGGTCTCAGACCTCTGAACCCAACCTTTCCCAGCACTGCCAAGGCCACCACTGCCCCGTGTCCCCAAGTGCCACATCCACAGGGCTTTGAAATCCCAGCAGGGATGGGGACTCCAAACCTCCCTGGGCATTTCCAGTGCCTGACCATTGTTTCCATGAAGGAATTTTCACTAAAACCTCCCCTGGCCCATCCTGAAGTTGTTCCCTCTCCTCCTGTCCCTGTTCCCTGTTCCCAGATCCCAAATCCCCCCCAGCTGTCCCCTCCTGTCAGGGAGCTGTGCAGAGCCACAAGGTCCCCCCTGATCCCCCTTTTCTCCAGTGTCACATCTGGAAACACCTTCTTGTTTCATGTCCTCATTACAGCTCCTGCAGGAGATGAGTTCAGTTAGGAATAACTTGGAATTGTCAGTCCAGCAGCTCCCTCAGAGCTCGTGGAGTGAATCACTGTTAAAGAGGGAATTCAGCAGAGTGTTGGCAGCTCAGTGCCCAGCCAGCCTCTTTCTGTCCATGCCTCAGCCTTAATTAGGACTTTCCTTAATTATGATGTTTCAGCCTGGAATCACTGAATCCATTGGGTTGGAAAAGCCCTCCCAGACCATCCAATCCAAGCTGTGACCAATTCCCAGCTTGTTCCCAGAGCCCTGTGTGCCACATCCAGGAATTCCTTGCACACCTCCAGGGATGGGCACTCCAAACCTCCCTGAGCAGTCCCTTCCAATGTTTAACAACCCTTTCCATGAGGAAATTCCTGCTGATGTCCAACCTGAGCCTCCCCTGGCATAGCTTGAGGCTCTTTCCTCTCATCCTGTTGTTAAATTCCATTCTGATTGTGGAACTTATTCCCTGAAAATTTTACTGTTCCCATGTTTTGCCCTCAGGATTAAAGAAAAGGAGCCTCCTTGTAAATTCACCTTCTCATCCTTCCTTCCTGCTTATTTCTGGAATCTTAAACTGGGAAAACAGGTGCTTCCCAGATTATATCCATCCATCCATCCATCCATCCATCCATCCATCCATCCATCCATCTTAAAGCCATTTTCCATAATTTTACAACTTCTTCCCCACATTCCTGGTACATCCTGCTGCTTTCCATGTCCAGTATCAAGGAATTCACAGCAGGACCTGGTGAATTCCAGCTTTTCACAACCTTACTGTGCTTCCCCTGAGCTTTGGGTGTTTTGGGGTTCAGCTCTGGGAAAATGGGCTTTGCTCACAGTAAAGTTGGATGTTCAAATCCCAGGATTTTTTTTTAGATGGGATTTTCCCATCTAAAAGTTACATCTGTGGAATGGGCTGGAGCAAAAGCAGCTGCAAACCTCTCCTGAATTTCAGCAGGAGCTGTGAATCATCCAGTGAGTCCTAATTAAATGGAAATGCAGCTTTTTATTGGAGCCATGGAATCTGGCTGCTGAAAGAGCTCATCAGAATTAACCCTTGAACAAATCCAGCTTTTCCAGCTCTTTTCTTTAAAAGGACACAACTGGAGGAATCTTTTCTGAAGACAGTGATGAGCCAGAGTTGGAAGGGCCCTTAAAGATCATCCAGTGCCACCCCCTGCCATGGACAGGGACAATTTCCACTATCCCAGCGTGGCTTGGACACTTCCAGGGATGTGTGATCCCTTCCTGTTGAAAACTGGGATTTCTGGCAAAGTCATGTGCCTTCCCTATTTAATTTTGGGAGGTGGATGGCAGTGAAAGCCTCCTGGGTGGCATTTCTTAATTTATTTTCTTGGAATTACTCCTCTTACCTTTATATGAAACTCAGCCTTATCCTCTTCTTTTCCCTCTGGAAAATTCTCGTGGCAGGTGTTAGAACTAGAAGGGAAATAAAATTTCTATTTAATATAATATCTGAACTCCTAATTCCTTAACACCTTTTAAATTAGGACAAGGAATATCCCCCTGTCCTGTGCCCCAAAATCCATGTCCCCACTACAGATTTTTCCCTTAATTCCTTAACTTCCTTCCCCTCTTTTTTCCAGCCAGTGCTTATTAGTTTTCTAAGTGGGGATTGCTGCAAGACACAATTATTCCTGGAAACACCCCAAATCTGTCAAAACTTTGTCTGAACCTTGGAGAGCAGCTTAATTTTGGACCAGAATTCGACATGATTAAGCAAAGCTGCTGGTGCTCAGCTCAAGTTCATTATTTGGTCTGGACAAATCATTTATTTCGCTTTTCCTGGCGGAAAAGTGCTTCATGCCTCTTCTTTTTTTTCTTTTTTTTTTTTTTTTCAGTGTGGGATTCACTGCTGGGAATTATAACAGAAGCAAACATGCTGGGTTCTAATTAGATGCTTTCCTGGCTCCTTTTCCATCCTAAAATCCATAAAAAGTCTGTGGGAGCAGGTGGGAGGTGAAGGTTACTGATTTGTTTGGGTTTGTTTTGGTCACTTGTCAGCCAAGACCTGGGTTTCTATTGTCCAAGAATATTCCTGGTTAGGTTTTCCTTGGCTGAATCCATCTTTTTATCTATTCCAGTTGAGAGCTGAGCTGGAATTGTCCTCCCTGCTTTTATTTCCATTGAGTTTTAGGGGTGGGCAGGCACAGGGATTCCTTTTGGGAATGGCTGCATGTGCCTGTAGGATCTCAGCTGGATTCCCTGCTCCTGCCCAGTGCAAATGCCTTTATTTAGGAGCAGATTTTCCCTCTTCTGTCAGACCTGTGTCACTTAAAGTTTAGTGACAAAATCTTCTTGAGATCCAAGGAACAAAAAGGGAAATCACAGAGAGGTTTTTGTAGGAGGGAAAGCAAATTCTCCATTTTTTTCTCTATTGGGCAGTATTTAAATACAAATTTAAATAAACATCTGGAATTTTTCCCTGAGTGAGATTTGCCAAACAGAATGAAAAAAGAGGGATTTTATCAAATAGCTCAGAAACAGCTTTTGTGGAAGGATTGCCACAACAATGCAGGGCTGGAGTGGCCAGGAATGAGCTGGTGACACACAGATTGTCCCTTTCCCAGCTTGTCCTTACACAGCCATTTCCCCCTGCTGCAGAGACACTTCCCTATGGATCCAGTACATCCCAGTGGGTGCATTCCTGACCCTGGCACACACCCTGAGCTCTTGTGGAGCCGTTTTTTCTCCTCCTCCTCCTCCTGCAGGCCACCGGTGCCCCCCGGCCAGGAGCGGCCATCGCTGCGTGGCCGACAGTGCCAACCTCTACGTGTTTGGGGGCTACAATCCCGACTATGATGAGTCTGGAGGGCCAGAAAATGAGGATTACCCCCTCTTCAGGGAGCTCTGGAGGTACAACTTTGCCACAGACACCTGGCACCAGATGGGCACCGAAGGCTACATGCCCAGGGAACTGGCCTCCATGTCACGTAAGTATGGAAATCCAACTCCTTGTGTGCCTGCTGCAGCTATTTTAATCCTTGGCTATTTTAATCCAGGCAAGAACTGGAAATCTGGATCCTGTTTTTTCCAAGTAGTTGGCTTGAGTAGTTTTTCCTGAGGTTGGGTTGGGTTTGGGATTTTTCTTTCCCTTTTTGCTCGATTGAAAAAAAATGGGAAAGCAAGAGGTGCTTTCCAGGTGTTTACCTTGCTGGCTGCAAGGCACCTGTGATTTCAGCAGGGTGCAGGCATCTCAAAGCATCCAGAAATAGCTGTCTTTGTTCACTTTTCAAAGCAGACCTTTGGTTACCATGGTTTTACTTGGGATCCTTTCTCTTTTAGAGCCTCTCAAAGCCGTCAGTGCACGGGGTGGATTGTAGGGACTTGGAACAGCACTGAGCACTGCTGTCTCTCCAGAGCATGGAAACATGGAATGGTTTGGCTTGGAAAGGAGCTTAAAGATGATCCAGTTCCATGCCATGGACAAGGACACCTTCCTTAGAGCAGGTTGCTCCAAGCTCAGCCCAACCTGGCTTGGAACAGCCTGGAAAAATGATTCTGTTCTGCTGATCTCACAGCAATGAGCATCCCTCATTTGTTTTTCCTCTCTCTCCCAGTTGTTTTACATGGCAACAACCTCCTGGTTTTTGGGGGCACTGGGATCCCCTTTGGAGAGAGCAATGGGAACGACGTCCACGTGTGCAACGTCAAGTACAAGAGATGGGCTCTGCTCAGCTGCCGTGGCAAAAAACCCAACCGCATCTACGGCCAGGTAGGGAGCTCCAAGGAGCCCTGAGTGCCTCACAAAGGGGTCAGAGCACCAAAAATCTCTTCTCTGCTCCTCACCAGAGTTGTTGTTTCTGTGTAAAAGCACAAGGAAAAGCAGGTGTCCTTAGTAAAGAAATAAAGCAGCTTTGGTTCTTTGAGATTTCAAAGGAGAGGTTTTCTCCTCTTTAGAAAGGTCAGAATTTGTTCACTTTGCTCTCTGTTGAAGGGTGGAGGGAAATGCTGGATTGTATTTCCTAGGAGTGTTAATTGTGCCAATAAAAGTAAGGCAGGAGCTGGGAGATGCTTCCAGTCCACCAGCAGGATGTGGCAGCATCTGAGTTGAGAATTTGGGCAGAGCAGCAAATTCAAAAGAAAAAAAAAAAAGAGCAAGGCAGGACTGGGAACTGGGGCTTAAAATCTCTGCAGCTGAATGAAAAAAATCTGATTGAAGGAGTAGGTTGGCAGTCAAAAACCTTCAAAGCCCAAAACTCTAAATGAAAATGAAAAAGTGGTTTAAGGAGTGGTTCGTAGTCAAAACTTTCAGAACCTAAAACTCTAAATGAAAATTTGTAGGGTTCCTTTATGTTAGAATTACACTTTCCATAAAGTGGATGAAGGAGGTGGGCAGAGAAATGGATTCCCTCTCACAGCAGGGCTGACCCTTTTTGTTTTAGAAGAGCAGGAATTCCCTCTTTTCCAGCCCCAGGTGTCCCAAATCCTTTCTAACTGGTTTCTCTGCCAGGCCATGGCCATCATCAATGGGTGTCTCTACGTGTTTGGAGGAACAACTGGGTACATTTACAGCACTGACCTCCACAAGCTGGACCTCAACACCCGGGAATGGATCCAGCTGAAGCCAAACAACATGTCCTGTGACATGCCAGAGGAGAGGTGAGCACCTGGGCAGCCTCAGGGAGGCTTTTTTTGGGAGGCAGGCAAGGAGAAGCTTTGGGGTACCTTGCTCTGGTTGGAATTTCCAGCCCTTCTTAGCGTGGGAGTTGTTGTGGCATTGGGAGGATGGATTTTGGTCACTCTCATCCATGTGAGAAGAGAGAATTGTGAATGGAAGAATTCCAGAATGGTTTGGGTTCATAGGAATCTTCAAATAAATCCAATTCCATGCCCCTGCCCTGGGAAGGGACACTTTCCACTATCCCAGGTTGCTCCAAGCCCTGTCCAGCCTGGCCTTGGACACTGCCAGGAGCCACTTTGGAACTGGCTGGAATATTGATGGTATTCATTAATCCTTGCACTTAATTATTTAATAATTGCTCTGCAATCAGAAAATGCCTTTCAGGCTTCTGGGCTCAGGAAAACTTCCACATCTCCTGAATGTTCCCAGCCTGAGGGAACTGATGCAGCAGAGTTTCTGATGAGAAGAGACTGGTGCTTGGGAGTTTCTGCTCAAATCCCTGGAATTTGATGGTGATTTCCAGAAGGTTTTTTGTTGTTGCTAATTGTGCTGCTTTGCACCTCCAGGTACAGGCATGAAATTGCTCATGATGGTCAACGGATTTACATCCTGGGAGGTGGAACTTCCTGGACAGCTTATTCCTTGGATAAGGTGAGGCATTTGGAGCCCTGGACAGGAGATTTTCCCCACTGAGGAATAACCAGAACAGCCTCTTCATCTAGCTTTGCCAGATGCTCCAAGCCCTGTCCAGAATAAAAAAATAAAAAAAAAAAAAAAAAAAATTTGGGACCAGAATGTTCTCCTATTTCTGTAAAACCTGGATTTGCCACAAAATGTCCTGGTGATGAATGTGGTCACTTTAAATAGTGCTCTGCTTCCAAAAAAGTGGAGTCTGCAGCACCTAATGTGACATTTTCTCTCTCCCCTGTCCCCTTTTTCTCCCTACGTGCAGCAGCAGAAAGGTATTTCTAAATCCTTTTGAGAACTCAAGGGTGTGGATTTTAATTGTGCAGCTCTTTTAAAAAGCAATATTCTTTTCTTTTTTTCAGCTGTAGGGCTGAAATAGCAAAGCTGGGATGGAGCTTGGAAGGTGATTTTAGACCTGCTTAGTCACTGGCTGGGATCAGCTATTTTTGGGTTTACACTTAATGAAAAAAAGGGATTTATTTCTAGAGGGTCAGAGCCTGTGGCTGCATCATCCTGGTGCTGGCAGAGGCAGGAGGATCTCATGGCTCCTCTTTTCCCCTCCAGATCCATGCCTACAACCTGGAAACCAACACCTGGGAGGAGATCACCACAAAACCTCACGAGAAAGTCGGTGAGTTTGGAGTTTCCTTTCTTTCTCTGTAAACCAGAGTGGCTTGAAGGTGCAATTTTCATGTTCAATATGTGACTTTATGCTGGATTGGAGATCCTGCTTGTGCTTCAGCACTGAGGATTAATCCATCCAAGGGAATTTGGCAGTCTGGCTTCCCTCTCTCCCTGCTTGGGAAAGGTGACAGTGCCTGGATCTGCTCCCAGAGGATCCAGGTTGTCCCTGCTCCCTTTGAGGCCCTGAGCTTTCCCTGGAATCTCACATCTTGCTTTTCACCAAGCCAGATTTGAGAATCTGGGGAGCAAAGTCCCAGCATTTTTCTTCCTCCCTTGGAGAGGAATTAGGAATCAAACCTGGAACAGCTGCTTAAAATGACACCTTTTATACCTGAGATTGCAGGAAAGCAGAACCTCTTAAAAATTAAACTCCACGATTAAATGTTGAGACAAAATCACCACTTGCACAAGCACTTTAAAGCAATTATTGCTGATACATATTTTAAAATTTATTCTCCCCAGGCTTCCCAGCAGCCAGAAGATGCCACAGCTGTGTCCAGATAAAAAATGGTAAGATTTGCCTCTGGAAAATTGGTGTATCTTGTACAACCAAACAGGGGAGAGTTGGAGAAAACTGCAGGGAACATGTGGATTTTCTGGAAGAGGACTTTTTTCCTCACTGACAGACCTTAAGCTGCCCAGTTGGCACCATTCTTTCTTCTGCACTGAAAAAACAGTTACAACCTTGGTCCCTCTTTTCCAAACCCTTCAGGTCAGTGGCTGAATGCTCTCTGTTGAAGGGTGGAGGGAAATGCTGGATTGTATTTCCTAGGAGTGTTAATTGTGCCAATAAAAGTAAGGCAGGAGCTGGGAGATGCTTCCAGTCCACCAGCAGGATGTGGCAGCATCTGAGTTGAAAATCTGGGCAAAGCTGAGAGCAAGGCAGGACTGGGAGCTGAGGGTGTTCCCTGTTTGTGGGTTTAAAATCCCTGGAATCTGATCAAACCCAGGTGTCTGAGAACTCAGCTACAAGAAGAGGGAATACTTCCTGCTTCCAGTGGCATTTAGCCCTGAGTCTGCCATGGTGGGATTGAGATCATGGACAGAAGTGGGACATGAGCCAGAAACCCACCCTGATCCCTGTTTTGGGATTAAAAACCCTCCCCCAAGTACTTTCAGTGCATAACCAGCACACTCCCTGCATGGGCAGCAGGGGAGGGAGGAATTCTGCTCCTCTCAGGTGAGACCTCACCTGCAGAGCTGCCCCAGCCCTGGGGACACAGCAGCAGCACCTGGAGATCATGGAGAGAGTCCAGAGGAATCCATGGAATTGCTGCCAGGGATGTTCACCTGCAGAAGAGAAGGCACCAGGGAGAGCTCAGAGCCCCTTGCAGAGCCTGGAGGAGCTCCAGGAGAGCTGGAGAGGGACTGGGGACAAGGGACAGAGGGACAGGACACAGGGAATGGCTTCCCACTGGGAAAGGGGAATTTAGAGGGGATCTTGGGAAGGAATTCCTGGCATGAATTCCAAGAGCAGCTGTGGCTGTCCCTGGATCCCTGGAATGTCCAAGGCCATGCTGGACAGGGCTTGGAGCACCCTGGGACAGTGGGAGGTGTCCCTGCCCATCGGCTTGGAGCTGGATGGGCTTTGAGGTCCCTTCCCACCCAAACCAGTCTGGGAAACTTCGAGTGGCCTCTGCTTTGTGGTGGGCCTGATTTGGGACACCCTGAGAGCCTTTGTTGAGGTAAAACAACGACTGATCCCAAACCTGTGTGGGGCAGGACTGATCCCTGACCTCTCTCCCCCCGTGGTACCTGGCAGGGGCAGGGCTGGGCCTGGCACCTCCCCACATCTCCTCTCTTGCAGATGTGTTCGTGTGTGGAGGCTACAACGGAGAGGTGATCCTGGGAGATGTTTGGAAGCTGAACCTCCAAACTTTCCAGTGGGTCAAGCTCCCAGCTGCAATGCCAGAGCCTGTGTACTTCCACTGTGCTGCTGTCACCCCAGTAAGTGACTCCTTTTGTTCCTCTGGAGCTGGGATCCTTCATCCAAGCACTCTGACCTTGGTGTGGGCTGCAGATAGAGCTGATGTTCCCAAGGGAGTGGCCTCCTCTGGATGCAGAAGCTTTGGGGAGGCTCTTCCTCCTGCTGCTCTTTGAAGAGTGCTGCCACACCACGGGTTTTGCTTTCTGAAAGAAATGATGCAGAATTCAAGCTTTTAAACTCCATGTGGGAACAGCAGTTCCTGCTTGTAAAAGGAGAAAAAAAGAAAAAAAAAACCACACATACTCCCCGAGTAAAGTGATTTTATCCTACTGAGAACAGCCTGAGGTGAAAGATTACCTGGGGTTGTTTCCAACCTTTTGGAAACCACTGAGGTTTCCAAAACCCAGAGCTTTTGGCCATAAAAGGCTGGAAACCTGGGATTGATAATTAACAGGCAGCAAGAAATGCTTTTGGCTGTGCCTTCACCTCCTTCAGCTCATCTCCTTAGGGCAGAGATCACATTCCTTGGTGTCACTTCATTTGGGGAATGTTATAAATGCAGCTTTTCCTGGGAAGCCTGATAAAGGTGTTTCCCAGGCAGCTCAGTGACTGCCTGGACAGCAGGAATGCTCTTTCTTTGCCAGCATATGGGAGAAAAAAAAAGCCACCCAGCAGCTGAGGTTTTCCCATCTCTCTGTATTCCTGTCATCCCTGGAGCAGGATTATGCTGAGCCAAGGGAATGCAGGATGTCTGGGTGAGGTGGGTGTAGTTTAAAAATACATTATTTTCAGCTCTGTACAGCTTTATCAACAGTTTGCCACACTCCTAAAATGGATTTCTTGAGATAGAAATCACCTAAAATTCAGAGCAAAGCACTGTGAGGTGGTTTTTGATGAGACAGCAGTGATGCCTGCCTTGCTTCAGAGGATCCCAGAGCAGTGACAGCTCTGCTGAAGGTGTGTGAGGTGGGAATGGGCACAGCCCAATCCTGCTTTTCCTGGCTCTGTGACTCCTGTCCCCCTTTCCCCCCCTAGGCTGGCTGCATGTACGTCCACGGAGGGGTGGTCAACATCCACGAAAACAAACGGACTGGCTCCCTCTTCAAAATGTGGCTGGTGGTGCCCAGCCTGCTGGAACTGTGCTGGGAGAAGCTTCTGGAATCTTTCCCTCACCTAGCAACTCTCTCCAGATCCCAGCTTTTGCACCTTGGACTGACACAGGGACTTGTTGAGCGACTAAAATGAGAACATCTCCCACTTCTGTCCAACACTCACCACGTTGAAGAATTCTCCCTCCTACCCCTCTATTTATGGATTCCATGGATGGTCTTGCTAAGAACATGGAGGAACCTGCTCAAGGCCTTACTCAGCAAATACATCAATGCCTTTCCAGACATTGTTACTTTTAGTCACTGAAGACAAAAAAAAAAAAAATCCCCTTTTTATTTATGGAGCTCTAAGTTACACCATTAATCCAAAAGTATTTTCTGAGACTTAAGCAGCCAACCAGCAACCTGTCATCAGCACATGCTTGCAAATTAATTGGGGAGCTTAATGAGTTACTGAACATCTGAGCCTGTGCTTACACGTGGCACCTTCACCTTGGTATTTCCACCCTTGTATCCAAGGAGGAATATTTGATGCAGAACAGCCACCAACCTGTTCTTTGGCTTTGGATAACCCATCCCACCCACCCAGCTGAGCTCCCCTCCTCTCCAAACCCATCCAGTTCCTTCAGCCCTGCATGTGTTCCATGGAATGTTCCCATCCCCGAGCTTCTGGAGACGGCTGGAACGTCCCTGCAGCCTCCCTGGTGCAGCGTCTGTGTTCTCCCCTTTTCTTATTGAAAGGTTTGCATGGAAGACTGGGAAAAAGTTGCCACTTAAGGGACTACTGTGTAGTTTACTGGGGGTGGGGAGAAAAAGGTTTTCCTGAGGGTTTTTTAAACCTTTTCAGCTCACTTTGCACCCAGAACAAGCTACAGCAAACCCTTAGAGTTCAGAGTTCTTTGAACCTGCTCAGCCAAGCCTTGGTTCTCAGCATCTCCCAGCTTATCGTTTTCCTTCCTTCCACACATCCCAGTTTGGCCTTTTTCTTGTTGTTTCATGTTCCCCTGAGGGTAGGAGATGTGATTTCAAGCTTTGTGGATCGCTCAGCCCAGGAAATACAGCATCCAAAAAAGGGGAGAGGGAACATCCCTCCCTCCTGCTGGCAACAGGGATTGTCTCTGCACAGGAAGGGGTGTCTCTGGTCCTCTTGTGCTCTCGACACTGAATTTATTTAAGTGGCCACTGAACTCTGAGCAGCTCCAGGCATGAGGTTTGTGCAAAATCCTTTTCAGTTGGAGCCCATTTTTAAGTGCCTTTTGTTTTTAAAATCAGCTTTTCCCAATGCTTTCGTCTTCATCAAAGGCAGATGTTACACTCTGGGGTTTTAGTTTCTTTTTAAAAGATTGCATTTATGTTTAAATAAACCATAGCATTGTCTTCATGTTGTTAATCCAAAGCTGCTGCCTGCTGGAGTCACTGCCCTCCGCTTAGGGAACCCAGCTTTTATCCCAAAATTAAGCTTCCCCTGGTCTTGAGAATAGATTTTCCTCTTTCTCCAGCTTCAGTTGCTGCTTTTTTTTCCCCCAAGGCTCAGAAAACAAAGGCTGGGCATCACAGCTGAGGCTTTCTCAGGTGCTTGGACGACAGGAACTGCTTGGAGCTCTGCTGTCTCCACCCCCTGCATTGCACTTCCACAGGAATTGTGCATTTCAACCCCTTCCCAGCCTCCCTGGCTGCTGAATCCAGAGCCTGCTGGCAGCTGTGGGCTGGGGAAGGGATCCCTGCTCTCCTGGCCTGCCTTGCAGTGACCTGCAGGAGCATTTCTCCAGCTCTTCCTTCCATCCCAAACTCTGAGGCTGAATATCCACACTTCCATCTTTGCCTTGTAGGACTTTGTCCTGGAGCAGCCTGGCCCTCCCTGTGCTGCTGTTTGTCTCACCTGCTTTAAAGAACATCTCCCCTCATCCCCAAGGTGATACTGGAGCCACCCAAGCCTGGATCTCTGAGGTTCTTAGGTTTTGCTTTCTCTGGAAGTCTCTGGAGCTTTCTCTGAGGTTCTCACAAAGCCTCTCTCGATGATTTTGGAGCAGTCTTGGGACTCTGGAGAGGTCTCAGCTGGCTGGAAGCTGGTCCCAATTTTCAGGGGGCAACCCTGGAAGCCACAGGGCTGTCAGTCTCACTTCAGTGCCTGGTAAAATCCTGGAAAAGATTATTCTGGGAAGTATTGAAAAAACCAACACAGACATCAGTCACAGCCAGCACAGCTTCAGGAGAGGGAAGCCACCCCAATTTCCTGCTACAACAGCACAACCCACCTGGATGGTCCAGGAAAGGCAGGAGATGGAATCCTCAGACTCCAGCAAAGTGGATCCAGGACAGGATGGGGAGCAGCTGTGGGAAGGGACCTGGGAAGCTGGATTTGAGCCAGCAGAACCCTGGAGCCAGGAGGGACATCTCAGTCCTGGGGACAGCAGCAAGGAAGGGGACTGTCCTGCTCTGAACAGGCTCCCCAGGGAATGGGCACAGCCCCAGGGTTGCCAGAGCTCCAGGAGCGTTTGGACAATGCTCTCAGAGCCAGGGTGGGGTTGTTGGGGTGTCCTGGGCAGGGCCAGGAGTTGGATCCCTGTGGATCTCTCCACCCCAGCCCACAGGAGCTGGGAAAACATCACCAAGAAAACCACAAAGGACTTCACTCCTGCTGATAAAATCCATACAAGCACCACCCACTGATGGATTTCCAGGGGTCTTTCCCATTCCATAAGCTCCACTGGCTGCTCATGAGGGACACAAGATCTTTAGAGGCTGCTCTTCCTAAAAAAAAAATGGCTTGGTTTAAGCACTGAGCTCACAGCTCCTGCTGAGAGGGGCTGTAATTGCTGCTGGGATGCTGCCTGTGGGTAAAAGATTTAATTATAAGATATTAAAGATATTATTAAATTATAATTTTAACATAAGGGAAAGGATCTGCAGCCAGCATCTGCAGCAAGTGATGGAGAGGGGATAAGAGCATGCACAGTGCTGCCTGGGATGGGGACAGGAGGGAAGGAGACAGGGAAAACCAGCTCAGAACAGAATTCCTGAGCATCCCTCATCCCAGGAGAGATGGTTTGTTTAATCTCAGTAAGATGATGGCACTGAGCAGGTTCTCTACAGCTTCTGCTCTCCCATCCCTTCCCCTTTTCCATCCTTCCCTGTCCTGCCATCAGCAACTCCAGCTACTCACCCAGCAGAGCTCCCAAATGTCCCAGACTAATGACAGACAGCAGGATTGGCCGTGCTGATGCCTCACTAGGAAAACAAAAAGGCTTAATAAAGCAGCTTCATTAATCCCTAACGAGCTGCTGCCTTCCCAGGCTGCTTCCTGCCTCACTCAGGGCTGTCCATCCTTTCAGACTCCAGCATTCCTGTGACAGCACTCCCTGGTTTTTGTGCTGAAGGACATCCTGATGGAACAGGGGAGGGGGAAGAGGCACCAGAGCCTCCTTGCCTGTGTTAATGGATCTGTCAGTGTTTTGCTTTGGGGTTGTTTTTGGTTTTAAAAGATAATAAATCAACCCAAGCCCAAACTTTGTCCTCACCACACTCACCAGCATTTCCCTGCGTGGAGGGAGATGTCCGTAGGGTGTGACATGGTTGGGGACAACCAGGAGCATCCCTGACCCTTCTCTCAGGAGTCTGGTACAGACCTCAGAGCCAGGAGGACCAAGGACAGTCAGACAAGACCAGGCTGGAAATGAGCTGGATTTTTGGGAGGGTCATGGAGAAAGCTGGAGCCCCACAGCCACCCCTGCTGGCTCTGTCCCTGGGGTGAGGTGACAGAGAGGCCCAGGCTGGTGACCAAGGCTCGTTTAAGGAGAAACAAACTTGTGTCTGATTTGTACAAAACTGCTTTAATGACAAAACAGCTGAAAATACCTTTGGGTGCATTTCTGGTGCCATCAAACATCCCATGTGCAATTCCCAGGCGTGGGAGGATGAGGGATTTCTCAGGCACCTTCTCCAGTGCAGCACATCCCCAGGGAGGGGTCTGTCCTCGAGACACACCAAAATCCCCTTCAAGACCCTCCACTAAGGACAGTTTTCCTTCCAGTCACTCGAGTGTGGGCTGGAGATGCCTCTGTGACGTGCTCTGGCTTTGAGGCTCCTCATTTTGGGAGCAATTCCATTGCCACCACCCTTCCCATCCCTGAAGCCCCACGGGGGGAGCCCAGCAGCAGCAGGAGCTTCAGGAAACGGCGCTTCCAGACCAGAGCCAGCCCAGCTGAGTCCCTGAGACTCGGGAAAAGGTCTTGAAAGGTGCTGATCCCAACAAAGGGGTTGGAGAAAGGAGAATCCAAACCTCAGCAGCCGCTGGGCGAGGGGGCGAAGAAATACACGGCCAGGAGGATGAAGTAAACCATCACCAGCACCGTGCCTGGGGGGACAGAGAGGGGTGGAGGAGTTACTCCCTGGAGCAAAGAGGGTTTAAGACCTGGTGTGGTGTGGATGAACCCCCTGTAGAGGACTTTCATGTCCATTAAAATGGAGTTTAAAACCTTTTGAAGGGGGAAATGGGAGTGATCCCCCTTGGGGGATAGCTCCAGGATGGCTCAGGTCACCACACACTGAGAGCCCCAACAAGCAGATGACCTCAGGGTTGGGCCCAGGAGCCCCCCATCCCACATCCCAGGGAATGCAGGGATGCTCCAAGTCCCACAGCAGCCCTGTGGGAGGTGGTCACCTTGGAAATAGTCACATTTGCCATCCATGAAGATGTAGTTCATGAGCACCACGCTGAACATGCTGGCGTAGACGTGGAGGTCGCTGAAGACCAGCGTGAAGTTGGTTGGCTGTGAGGAAGAGGATTTGGGGTTTATGGCCAACCAGGACAAGCCCATGCTGAGTCTGTCTGGGGACTGCTGTGTCACCCCTTAAACCTCCTCTGCCACATGTCCCCAGGGTGGGGACAGCACCAGGAGACACCTGACCCCACTTCTGCACTGAGCAGAGTGGAGACACTGGGAAGGACAGCTGTGTCCTTTCCATGTCCCACAGACAGCGTCCCAGCCCTGCTGCAGGAGGTCCCCCAGGGCTGTCCTGGGGCTACTCACGTAGAAGATGGTGAAGAGCACCAGGATGGGGATCTGGAGCATGCAGACCTGCACCGCGATGCAGTTCCCGATCTCGATGCTGGGGAGGAAGGACAACTTAGGGGTCGGTCTCTGGGTGAGAAAATCCCAAACCACAGAGCCCATCCCAGTTCTGACACCATTTTTTGGGTGACTGTCTCCTTGAGGACAAGCTGACACAGAAGCTGACCCACCAGTGGCTGGGCAGCCCATTGTGGGCACCAAGGCACAGTGATGGGACTGGGACAGGGCACAGGAACCATCCCAAAAGTCATCCTTGGAGCCATCTCACCTCAAGCTCAGGTTGTTCTGTAGGGCAAACTGGATGCCATTGACAATCTCTGGCAGCTCAGGCACCATTGCCAGCACGGTGACACCGATGAAGTACTGCAGGGAAGAGGTGACATCAGCCTGGGCCTGGCCAACTGCGCAGAGCATCTCAGCATCTTTTCCCCCGCTGCTTTTGGGGTTCCAACTGCAGCCAGGGCAGCTCCCCATCCCTGGAGGGCACATCCTGGTCCTTGGGGACACCCAGAGGCAGCTCACCTGTGAGATGGTGGAGTTGGTGAGGATGGGGCTGATGTGCTCCGTGGCCAGGTCAGCACAGGCCGACATGCAGAGGGTGGAGAGCAGGAGGATGACCAGGGCCCGCCAGCGGGACCAGTGGACCACGGCACTGTGGTGATGGCCAGGCACTGAGGAGAGAGCAGAGACGTGTGGGACGCTCCAGAGCGGTGACAAGAGCCAGCCCTGCAGCCAGGACGCCTGGGGACACTCACTGTGACAGTCGCTGATGTGGATGTCGTAGATGTGTGTGTGGGTTTTGAGGGTGAAGAAGAGCCCGATGAGGTAAGCAGCAGGGAGCAGGATGGACACTGTGTACACCAGGGGTCTGTGGGACACAGGTGACACTGTCAGTGCCACCAGGGTCTGGCACGGACACCCCAGGGGACTTCCCCTGAGGATGGAGGAAACAGGGTTCTGGATCATTGGGGTGGAGAGGGACCCTAGGAGGGATGCAGGAACGCAACCAAACCCAGGAGGTGCCACCCCAGTGTGGGGACAGCCGTGTCCCCACCGCAGTGGACACTCACTGGACGTGGCTGTAGTAGAGGGTGCCGTTGTTGTCCATCTGCAGAGAGAGCACCTGTCAACAGGGATATGGGGGACAAGGGACAGCCTCGCTGCCACCACCCAGCACGAGAGCCAGGGGGGCTTAGAGCATCCCTGACCCCAAATTTCCCCTGCTGGGGCTCCAGGTCCCCACTCACCAGGTCAAAGTGACAGTTGTGGCAGAGGTAGTGGCCCAGCGGGTTCTGGGTGACGTTGTGGCACTCGCCGCACACCAGCTTCCCGTACACCTTGGAGAACAGCGTTGGGGCAAAGACACCTGCAGGGACAGCACATGGAGCACACACCCACCCTGGGGGGACCCCCCAAACCTGGGGCCACCCCTGTCCCCAACTCACCTCCCACAGAGAGGAAGAGCAGGGCCGAGCTGACGCCGGCAGAGCGGCTGTTGAACCGCTGCTCCTGGTGCCGGATGCCCCCGATCACCATGCACAGGCCCTTCAGGACAGAGAAAACCCCCAAAAAAACCACCCCACATCAGTGCTTTGCTCACAGCACCCTTCCACCTCTCAGTGCCACCCATCTCACCGGCACAAAGAGGACACAGCCCACCAGTGTCCCTGTCAGCGCCGACTTGACCACCTCGGCGTAGCAGCGGTTGCCCTCGCGCGAGCCCTTGATGAGCGCAGTGATGTAGAAGGTGAGCTCGGTGATGGAGCCGAACGTGGCGTTCACCACTGCCCCCACTGCAAAGTTACTCTGGGCTGAGATGCTGGAGAGGAGGAAAATGGTGTCAGCAGGGCTGGAGTGTCCCCACTTTGCCACCAAGCGTCCCCCGACACCACTCACCTGGCGATGGCCATGCCGATGTAGTAGGAGAGGGGCATGATGGAGAGCAGGGCCAAGGTGAACTTGACAGCAGAGCCCGTCAGGTGGTTGGGGCTGTCCACGTAGCCCAGCACCAGCGTCACCAGCACCAGTGGCAGCAGGTCTGGGGTGGCCAGTCAAGGACACAGCAGAGGGGAGGGTGGATTTGGGGTCACCCCCACCCGTCCCACTCCAGCTCCCACAAGGATACTGACAGCAAAGACGTTGATGCCATCCACGGCGTATTTGTAGTAGTAGGGGTTGGCAGCACGGTAGCAGCAGAGAATCACCTCTCCCTCCAGAGGCACCTCTGTCTGCAGAGGGACAAGAGGGTCACCCCCCGGCCCAAAACCCCCCCTGGAACAGGTGTGGGACCCTCACCCTGCCCAGAGTCACCCACCATCCTCAGGCGGCGGATGAGCACCCGCTCCGGGGGCAGCAGCAGGACACGGGAGGTGGCGCGGGCACTCAGCTTGGCCACAGGGATGAGGACGATGAGGAGCCACGCGGTGACACACACGAGCCCGTGAGCCAGCGCCAGCACCGGGTAGCCCAGGCACAGCCACACTGCGGTGCTGGCGTGGTGCTGTTAACAGGAGGTCACCTTCAGAGATTCACCCCCCAAAACACTGAGCCCAGGGGAGGGAAGGTGCCCCATGGGCACCATCCCCACCACGCTGGGGGCTCCAGGGTGACATCAGTGGGTCCAGCATGGGGCTCACCCAGTATCCAGTGCCCAGCCAGCACCGTGGGTGCCAGCGGCACAGCGTGGGACCCCCGAGCAGGGCTGAGCTCTCCCCCACGCCAGCTTCACACACCTGATGGGATTTGGGGACCTGGGGAGAGGGGAGATGCCAGGGTGTGCATAGAGCACCCCAAAATTCCCCCACGGGATTCCCAAGGCACCCTTACCTCCACTTTCTGGATCACTTTGCCAAAGGGCCAGAGGAAATACCCGGCCAGGTCCCAGCAGAGCCACCCTGTGGGGACACAGCCATCAGTGTCCCTTCCAGCTACAGGGACATTCAATGGAGAAGGGACCCAGGAGACCCAAACACCCATCAGTGCAGTCCTGAGCTCATCCAGCCCTCACCTGGGGGTCCCAAATTTGGAACTCACCGTAAGGAGCCCCCATGATGGTGACAAACATCACAGCAGCCACGAGGACGTAGAGGAGCGAGAGCCACCAGCCGAAGAGCAGCAGGTAAAGGACATTCCCACATGTCAGCGTGGACCCTGTGGGAGGGATGGCACCAGCTGGGACCACTGTCACCTGCAGCTGCCCAAATCCACACTGCCACCACCCAGGGCTGTCCCCAAGGCCACCCCACCTCCAGAGCCTCGGATGACATTGAGGTCAGAGTAGAGCTCCTTGACAATCTCCGATCGGTCCTCCCAGGGCCGTGCTGTCACGTGGCTCTTCCATTTCTTGAAGCCAAACTGCAGAGAGAGAGGGGTTTTTGGGGGGATGAGTGGAGAGGAAGAAAATTAAAACCCATGACAGCCCTCCAGGAGCACCCATGGGTGCCCCCACCCACCTTGTAGTTGTTGGAGAGCTTGTTGGCCTCCACGGCGTTCTCGGCCGTCAGGGTGGTTTTCACCACGCAGCTCTCACACACCTCCTCCGAGTGCTGCTGGCAGCAGGACGGGGTGGACATGGCTGTGGGTGACACGCGGGGTCACAGCGGCTGTGGGTGACACGCGGGGTCACAGCGGCTGTGGGACCCCCCCAGGACCCCATATCCAGCCCATCCCACAGCCAGCCTACCTAGGGGGACACGGGGACGGTGCAGGTGGCAGCCCATGTCGCCCAGGTCGCCCTGCACGTTGTTGATCGCAGCACAGTGCCGGTCACAGAGGGAGCCCCGGCGGGGGCCGTCACTGTCACCGCGGGAATCCAGGACCTTGGGAACATCTGCGGGAGCTGCTGGAGTCACACTGGGGCCATACCACCATTCCCTGCCCGGGCTCAGCACCCCAGGACAGCCACGCGCTGCCGTGCTGGGGTGTCACCTTGGTCCCCAAATCCCGCAGGGGGGACACAGAGCTCCCAGCGTGGTACCCAGGGGATGCTCAGGAGGGGGGACCCCACCAGCGCCCGGTCCATGCCGGAGAAATCCCGCTCGGTTCCCGGTGTGTGGGTCGGGAAGGTGTGACCCGGTGGTGCCCAGGGATGGGGGACCCCTCTGCTGCCACCCCAACTCACCGGGTGTGTCCTGCGCGCAGCAGCGGCGGCGGCGCCCGGGCTCGCTGTCAGTGGCCATGGCGAGAGCAGCAGGTCCAGGGCCGGTGGTCCCGGCCCGGCCCGGCCCGCCGGAATTTAACGGGCGGGGCCGGACATGCGCGCCCCCGGGAGCCGCCCCCATCCCCCGGGAGGGGCCGCCCCCGCCGCCGGTGGGATGCACCTGGTGCGGGAATGGGGATGCGGGGGATGGGGATACGGGGGATGGGGATACGGGGCGAATGGGGATACGGGGGGAATGGGGATGCGCGGGATCAGGATGCGCAAGGATGGGGATGCGCGGGGATGCACCTGGTAACGTTGCGGGGGGATCGGGATGCGCGGGGACCGCGGTGCGCGGTGTTTCGGGGTGCGCAGGTGAGAGGATGCAGATATTGGGGTGTGCGGGGACCACGGTGCGGGGTGAAACGGGGTGCAGAGAGAGCGGGGTGCGCAGTGTTTTGGGGTGCAGAGAGACCGGGGTGTGCAGAGACTGGAATGTGCAGTGTTTTGGGGTGCAGAGAGAGCAGGGTGCTTGGTGTTTTGGGATGCAGAGAGTTTTGGGGTGCAGAGAGAGCAGGGTGCATGCTATACGGGCATACACAGCTGAGAGGGTGCAGATATTGGGGTGCTGGGGGACCAGGGGGCACAGGGATAAGGGGTGTGTGGTATATCGGGATGCCCGGGAATTGGGGTGCACGGGGTGTGCACAGTGGTAGGAATGAACAAGATTTGGGGTGTGCCATGTATTGGGGTGCCGAGGGATGTGGGGTGCAGAGTTAGGGCCTGCAGGAACAGGGGTGTGCAATGTATTGGGGTACATGGGGAAAAGGGGGTGTGGAGTGTTGGGGTACACAAGGAGGGGGTGCACGGGGAGCAGGGTCTGTGCTGCAGGATGTGAGCAGGAACGGGGTGCACGATGAACTGGGGTGCACAGGGTGTCAGGGGGCACCAGCACTGGGGTACACAGGAATCTGGGGTCTGTACTGGGAGTGGGGTGCAGAGTGCAGGATCTGTGATGTATTGGGGTGCACAGGGAGCAGGGTGGGTGGGGTGTCAGGGTGCACAGGGACTGGCTGGTGTGTGGGATATATCGGGGTGCACAGAGAATGGGGTTTGTGATGTATTGGGGTGCACAGGGACTGACTGGGGGGTGGGATATATCGGGGTGCACAGAGAATGGGGTTTGTGATGTATTGGGGTGCACAGGGACTGACTGGGGTGTGGGATATATCGGGGTGCACAGAGAATGGGGTTTGTGATGTATTGGGGTGCACAGGGACTGGCTGGGGTGTGGGATATATCGGGGTGCACAGGGAGCAGGGTAACACCGGGTATTGTGGTGCACAAAGACTGGGATGTGTGAGGTATTGGGGTGCGTGATGTATTGGGGTGTGTGATGTACTGGGGTGCACAGGGACTGAGGGGTGTGATCTCTTGGGGTGTGTCATGCATTGGGGTACAGAGAGAGCAGGGTGCACCAGGTATTGGGGTGCACAAAGATTGGGATGTGGGATCTGTTGGGGTGTGCAATGCATTGGGGTACAGAGGGACTGGGATGTGTGAGGTTCTGGGGTGTATGATGTATTGGGGTGCACAGGGACTGACTGGGGTGTGGGATATATTGGGGTGCACAGAGAATGGGATGTGTGATGCATTGGGGTGCATAGGAACTGGGATGTGTGAGGCATTGGGGTGTCTGATGCGTTGGGAGCTGTGTGATCTCTTGGGGTGCACAAGGATCCACCTGGGGGCTGTGTGGGAAGAGGCTGGGCAGGATCCTGGGAGCACATGAGGTCCTGGGGGCCCCAAAAACATGCAGGGTCCTGGGGCACCCAAGGGTGCCCTATGGGATGGGCTCTTCCTGAGGATCCCCACTTTTTGGTGAAAGAAGAGATTTCTGCACTTCCAAGTTTTTAGAAACTAACAGAGCTCACAGGGCTGTGCTGTCCTTGATGAAGGGAGGAGTTTTGGGGTAAAATCCAGCTAAATCTGGTTCTTGAACATTCCTCTTTGGTACACATGGATGGATGTGGTGATGCTGAATGCAAGAAAAACCCCCAAAAAGTGTTTGATAAAACAAATTCATTTAATACAAGAACCAAATGAGCAATTTTGTTACCAGCTCCTTGGAAAAACCCAGGTCCCCCCAGGGAAGAGAGACAGAGTCACCAAAAAACAGCAAAATTCCAAAAATTCATCTTTCCCTCCCCTCAGTAAAAAATACAGTACAATGATTTCACGTGTTTATGGTTCTATATACACTTTTAAAGTACTCATACAAATTCTCCCCCTGCTCCTTAGAGAAATTTGACAAATAGTGATTGATCCTTTATTTGAAGCAAATCCAAGTGCTTTTACCAAAAAAGGTACATTCCCAAAAACCTGTGGATGTGTAGAGCCTGGTTTCCCACCAAGGTGCATAAAGCTCCCAAATTCAGTGGTGATTTGTGAAAAATTAAATTCCAAAGCAAAGGCAGGTGAGAGTTGGTGGCAGTGAAGGGACCTGGGGAGTTCAGAGCTCACAAGGCCCCCTGGGAGGGGAGGCCACGCTGGTTTTGTACAAAACAGAAAAAATAAAAATTGGAAATATCAGTAAAATTCTTATTTGCTGAACTCAGCAAGACAAACATGGTTTTGTGCTTCCTTTTCAGCTGCAGGAACATCTCGAGGGGTCACAAATCACAATTACACCAATAATCAGGGATAAAATTAATTGGTTTTTATCACGCAGAATAAAATGAAGCAAAACTGAGTCTGAGCTCCCAGATTTGGAATTTCTTGGATCCTGAAGCTGTCCAAGTTGTTCTATCCTTCCAAGTGCTCACAGCTGTGCAGAGCCCTGGGGAGGCTGTTCCAGCTGCACCCTCGAAGGAGGTTTGGTTTAGTTTAGTTTAGTCTGAGATCAGTGAAGCTCAGTTTAAACAGGACTGGTTGAGGTGAGGAGCAGGAAAGAGAAAACTCCTGCCTGGAGTTCTTTCACAGGAGCATTTCCACAGTGCCATGTTCTATGTAATGCCTTGACAAAATCCACACTGGAATAATCACAGGCACTTCCTCTGTCCACAAAGCTGAGGTTTAATTATCCTGCTCTGTAGCAAATCCATGTTTAAACCCAAGTTCATCCCTCAGAGCAGCATTGTCCTCCAGAGCTGTGTCCCATTATTCCCCAAAGATCCACAGGACGTTGACTCCTGATAAACCCAGATTTACACGCCTGCAAAAAAAGGCATCTGGATTAGCCATTTTTATTAAAAAGCTGCTGTTAATTCGATTTTAACACCATTAATTATCACCCCACTATGGTGGTTATGGTCTGAAACCACTCCCATCTTGTTCCCATGGGATACCTACCCCAACATCCCAGATTCCTTCGTCTTTATGATGTACAGGAACATCAGCAAGGTGTGGAACATGTTGTTCCTGCCCTGGAGCCACAGAAAGAGACAAGGATTTAGAAATCAAAACTATTCAAAATCTCAGAATCAGTGACATCACCCACCAGGGATTGTGATTTGGGGTTTTACAATAAATTGGCAGAAAATTAAGAGAGGAAGGAACTCCTGTCTCCTAAATAGACACCACAGCAGCAAAGTACCACGTGCTGGGCAAAGACCAAGCTGGACCAGCCTCTGTGTAAATGGACCAAAAATGTGTCTAGGGTTTAAAAAGATCCCAAATCAGGCCTGGAAATGATTGCTGAGAGCAGGAGGAGAACAAGGCCCTGTACCTTGGGCAGGCTGTAGACGTGGCACTGGTAGATCAGCTCGTAGTGGGGTGGGTTGATGCTGCTCTGGTAGATGCAGAACACATTTTCGTTTGAGGTATCTGAATTAAAAATTAATTAAAAAAAAAACAGATTTCAGAAGTGCTGCTGTGATCCCAGAGGAAAAGAGCAGCTCCAGAGCAGCACAGTACCTGGTTTATCTGGAGTCTGGATGAAGTGTTGGGAAGTGAAGGTTTTTCCATCAGGATACTTGGGGTGAGGAGGGAGCCTGGAGTCCAGGTAAGTGCAGAACACGTGCATCAGGATCTGGGCAAACAAAACCAAACCTCACTGCAATGGCCCCAAAACCCAGCAGCTTCCTCCCCATGATCCCAGCAGTTAATCCCAGTCTTTGATCATCTGTGGTTACAATGCTGGCTTAACCCCAGGTTTAGGAGCAGCTTCATGCCTAAATTATCAATTATCAATTTCAGATTTGGCTGAAAATGGCAGAAGAGCTCAAAAAACAGCTTTGATCACCCCAAACCCAGCAAGGAAACTTCTCCCCTTCCCTCATGAACATCACTGGAAAAAATCTGGGCTAGCCACGAGTCTTAGCAACGCCAAAATTGTGAAATAAAGTCTTAGGATGAACATCCAAGAAAACAGGAGGCAGCCTGAGGGTTGTTTCAAGCCTTTCTGGAGAGTTCTCAATATTTTATGTGGGTAACATCAGCAAACTGTGATCTGGTGCTCTCTGTGCTCCTTATACCCAACAGGAGTTGTTTGACAGGAAAAATGCAAGATTTGCTGGAAAAAAATGCCATAAATCTTAAAAAATCTGGGAGATGCACCTTGGAGCTCACAGCATTGTATTACCCACAATTTAAAAAAATGAATTTTTTTTTTTTACTAATAGCCTTAAATCAATATCTAAACATCTTTATTTGCACTTTTGAGCTGTTCCTGTTTATCAGGACACTCAGAGCTGCTCCATAACTGGACAATTCCAAACATTTAACCATGTTCCCAAAGAGAAAATCAAATCCTATTTCAAGGTTGATTTTCTACTTCCAGCAATGGAATCTCTTGAATTATCCAGCAGAAAAAGCTGCAAAGCTCCATTTTCTGATTCTCCCACATTCCCCAAAGACTTCCTGGCTGCTCCCTCCAAACCCTATCCCAAAATCCAAAGTGGAAACTCACCGAGGAGTCGGTGGGAAGGTCAGTGTCCCATTTCCTGCCCTTGAAATCCCCTCCTCCGTTCCATCGGAAGGAGCTCATGCATCCTCCCTGGGAAAGCTCTGGAAACAAGGAGTTATTAATTTCTTGGGGGTTGCATCTAAACAAAGGGGGATTCTGGAGGGGAAAATTCAGAAGATTGACAGGGAAGATATTGCTAAAAGGGGTGGAGTTACAGGATGATTTTTGTTTGTGGATAACAAAGTGATTCAATCCCTTTGCACCCTGAGCAGGCAGGAGGAAATCCTGGAATGGTTTGGATTGGAGGGAAACTGCAGGATCATCCAGTGCCACCCCCACCTCCCACTGTCCCAGGCTGCTCCAGGCCTGGCCTTGGACGTTTCCAGGGATGCAGGGGCAGCCCCAGCTCCTCTGGGACACAGAGAAATGTTTGGAAATCACAACAGCAACAGCACGAACCTCTGATCCTTTCCACCAAATATTCCTGGTTTGGGGTGAGATCCAAGTACTGCACCAGGGCGTTGAGGGTGGGGATGAGCGGGGCTTTCACCAGGGCAGCCTGTTTGAGGCTGCTGATGCTGGCTTCTGCAACACAGACAGGCTCAAAACCCAGCCCGGGGACATTCCCAGCCCCCCTGCCCCGGGCTGCAAACATTTAACACCTCACACCACCCCAAAGAGCAGCTCAGCCACTACAGAGCAGCACAAACCTTCTCATCAGCTACAAAGAACCAACAGAATTTAAGTGAAGTGAGAGAGAGAAACAAAGTGAAAATAAAGCAGCATCTACTGGTTTTTTAAGCACTTTGTAACAGTAGCTTTTACACTAAAAACAACCCAAAAGAGACATTTAATTAAAAGCCAGCACATCAAATCCACTTTTCAGTTAATTTGAAGCAGAAGTAGCTGCTACAGAATCCTAACTTGACATGAAAAACAGAACATCAGGATTTTAAAAAATCTGACAGAATTTTTAAAACCCAGTTCTTTCAGGAAGTGGGTGATTTGAAGGAAGAACTCAGCAGTGGAGACAGTGAGACTTTGGGAGACACTGAGAATCTACAGCACATCTGTCTTTGAAATGCTTTCTGACTGACTAATTAATTACTCTTCATGATAATTTGAGCTGTAAAATTAAATTTATGGGGGAAAAAAAAGAAGCATTTAAGAATTTTACCCAAGAGTCCAAGCATTCATATTTATAGATATTATAGATACCTATATCATATTATTATTATAGATATTTATAGAAGTATTATGGAAAACCTTCCCAGCTTAACAAAATGCAACACCAAAACAGAGCAGAAATGGAACAAAAATATTTCCCAGACCTAATTTATGTAACAGCCATTCCAAGGGAATTCCCAGGCTGCTGATCCTACCTCCAATCTGCAGTTCTGGACAGCCCATCCTCCTCAGCTGAGTGCTCACAGATTCCATCTCTTCCACAAGTGGCACCAGAATGGTGTCATTGATCCACTAGGAGGGAAAAAGGGGGAAATTCAAGCTCAGAAACAACAGGAATGTTTAATAAACCCCTCATCTTACACCCTACAATCATCCCCACCACGACCACAAAGCAGTTTAACAGAAACACTGAATCCAATCAAGGAGGGAAATAATTTAATTATCAAGCCAGGCAGAATTTAAGCTTTAACAGCTTCTGAGAAGGCAGGAAATTCAATGTATAGGAGTTGGGCAAACTGATCTGTAGCAGGTAAAGCTTTTCTGGACAATGAGGAAAGGAGATTAGGAATCCCAGCCCTCCAAGCATAAATTGATGGATCCAGGCCCTCTCCAGGTATCAGGGAGATGATAAATCTGTGGGATTTGTGTGTGACAGACCAGCCCAACCCTCAGACAGCACTGCAACCCTTCCCATTTCAGGCACAGAGGACATGGAGGGATTTTCCCACTCCACTTGGAATTCCTCAGAGGGACTTACATTCCTGAATTTGGCTGTCCAGGAATCCATGTGATCCAGGAGCTGCCTGTTCATTGTCACCCGTGCCCAAACCTGTGGAAAGGTTTGTTAAATCCACATGAGAACCTCACAGAACCCAGAGTTTTTAGGGTCTGTGACAATTCCTGCTGCTTGCAAAAGAGAGGAGTTGGCTGAATGCCTCAGCCCCACATTCCTGACCCAGCTCAAATCCAAACCTTTGCACAAAGGTACATTTTAAAATCCCATTTCTCCCTCTTGACCAATTTTTCTGTGGGATTTACCTCTTCTGCAGCCTGTTTGGAGCTGAGATCAGCTTCATCCTTGTGTGCAGAAGGAGCCTGGGACCTGCAGGCCAACTGGTACTGGAACTTCCTCAGGATCTGTGCATGGTCTGCCATAGACCGGCTGTAGTTCCAAAACGTTGGGCTGCTGGAGGGAGAGCTGGAATCTGAGCTTCCTGAAAAGATTCATTCATTAAAAAGTGAAGTTCAGTCATTGACAAGTAATTCTGGAACAAACAGCACAGGGACAACAGGTCAGTGTGTGTGAATCCACTGAAGTCACTCTGCAGAAACACTGGATTCACCCTTATCTTGAGAAAAATTTACTGGGTGTAGTTCATCCCCTTTATCCTTATCTCGATTGTCCCAGTCCAGGAGAAAAATTTACTAGATTCAGCCCGTTTATCTGAAACCATCTGGACAAAATCCCCCTCTTATCAAGTCCATTATCTTATCTTGATGGACTGATCTTATCTCAGTCCATTACAGCCAACAACTGCTACAGAGATAATCACAATTCCCAGGCTTAGATCCTGTTCCAAGGAACAGCTGAAGGAGAACCAATGGGGTTCTACCTCACACCCCAATTTCCCACTAGGAGCAAGCTTGCCAAGCTCACAGGTGATCCATAAATGTCCTTTTTACTGGTACTTCTCCCATCACAAAATCCAATACTGGATAAAACCAACACCTCTGCCCTTCCAAGCTTTTCCCAGCTGCTGCCTGGAAAGGCTGAGCTGGAACAGAGACAGACAGAACAAAGGGAATAAAATAGGAATTTATTGAAAGGATTCACCTTGGGCAGTGCAAGAGCCTGGCTGGGGCTAAAAAATCAAATCCAAGGTGGATCCTGGTCAGGAGTTTTTACACTTTAATAAGTTTTGAGCCTGGCTGGGGCTAAAAAATCAAATCCAAGGTGGATCCTGGTCAGGAGTTTTTACACTTTAATAAGTTTTGGTTCACCTTGGGGTCAGTTATCCAAATCCAAGGTGGATCCTGGTCAGGAGTTTTTACACTTTAATAAGTTTTGGTTCATCCACACCCTGGGGTCAATTGTCCAAGCACAGCCCCAGGCTGTGAAGTCTCAGCCCCCGGCTTGTCCCCTTTCCCTCTGCTTTTTGGGGACCGTTGTCTTTGATTCTCCAGCTAGAAAGGAATTGTTTTCTCTAACTCCCCTGTGAAGAGAACTCACTAACACTAACATGAACTTTCAGAGTTACACACTAAGCAGCAGAGATCCTGAGAAATACAAAAGCTAGAACCAAGGCATGACCCCAATTTACCCAGCTGAACTCGGTGCTGTTTCTCCTCCTCATTCCTCAGGAAGGTGTCCAGGGATTTGACATCTGTGATGCATTCATCTTTGTAGGTGGAATTATTGTAACGAATGGGGGAGAATCTGTAGTGAGCCCTTATCCCAGTGCTGTCCACAGGCCCCACACTCATGGAATAGGGAGATCCATTGGGAGAGTGGCTGAAGCTGGAGACCTTGCGAGAAAACAAAAACAAAATTAATTTTTTTTTCTTTTACAAGGCTCACGCTGTGCCTTTATGATGTGCCCCATCCATTACCTTGCTGTAGCTGCTGCTGGGTGAGTAGGTGACAGAGGTGCTGTGAGAGGGGCTGGCTCCTGCCAGAGCCTGGAGCTGGGGGCTGTAGCCACTAAGGCAGCTCCCAGAGAACTTGGGGCTGGCACTGGGTGAACGGGAGGGGCTGTAGCTCAGCACACACTGCCCCTGGATGGGTGGTGATGGTGTCAGGGACAGCACTCTCTTGGCTGCTGGCTCCCGTGGAGGGGTGATTTGTACAGCTGCAAGGCAAGCACAAGCAGGGTTAGAAGTGGGGATGCAGCAGCCCCAAATTGCCCTTAAACACATATCTGTGTTATTTAGGGCAATTTTAGATGACCACTGAAAACCTGATCCCTACAGAACTCAGATAAAACTGAGACCTGTGACCCCAGCTGAGAATAAATCCTACTGGGGGCTTCTTTAATATTTCATCAGCTCCTCCACCTGCCCATTGTTCTCATCTTTACCACACTAATTAATGTCTCAATTATCTAAATGGCCATAAACTAAACCTCATAGCACGAGGAACAACATGGAGCCCAACTCCTGCACAGGACAACCCCAAACACCCAGCTCAGTCTGCAGCTCTTGTAAAATCAGATAATTCAGAATAAGGAGTCCAGAACTGGAGAAACAACAAAAAGTCCATGAAAAAGATGAAAACCAGGGTTTATTCCCCACCTGCCCTGCGCAGCCAGCCCATGATCTGCTGGCTGGGACTCGTGACCAGGCTGGTTGGTGCTGCTGTGTAGGTGAAGTATCTCCAGAAATCAAACAGGGCATTGAGGCTGAACAGGGCTGCCAGGGCAAATTCTGCAAGAAACACAC
Source organism: Rhabdornis inornatus (assembly GCA_013397075.1). Lineage (NCBI taxonomy): Eukaryota > Metazoa > Chordata > Aves > Passeriformes > Rhabdornithidae > Rhabdornis > Rhabdornis inornatus. The sequence continues at coordinate 94,823 of VWZS01000718.1, read as the reverse complement.
AAGTTTCTGTCATGGTTTGAGCAAAAATTACCTCATTTGCAAAACCAGGCTATGTCTACTAAAAAAAGGTCATTATTAGTGCTGTCTGTTTGGGGAAGTATCTAAGATTCCTCCACTTTCTCAGGCAAAAACAATTGGAGATCATTTTCCTCACTGTTGAAATCAATTCATACATTTTAAAACTGAATTTAAAAAATGAGATTGTTATTTTCCAAAAAGGAAATCTCATGATTCTTGCTTCTTTCCAACCTGTTTGATAGAGCTTAGAGCCTCCTCCTCTGAAACCAACTTGAATTGTTGTAAAATGCCACCCACACCCAGAGCACAACACAGAAGGAAAATAAACCTAAGGCTTTGTAAAAGCCTTGATGCACACATTAAGAAAGATTTCATGCATTAGATAAGTCCTTCCTGCCCTTTTACCATAGAGAAAAAGCTGCTAACATTCATTATCTGCCACTAAAAAGATGGAATTCCAGCAGTTTCAAGGGAGATAGCAGAAAGCAAAACAAAAGTTTGGTTTAAAACTCAAACACAAAAGGAAAAAAACCCTGCCTTTAAAACGACCTCCCAGCAATAAAAATGTAAGAAGCAATCCTGAAATTTGATTTAAATGCTGCAACGACTCACCAATGTACCAGAGTGGAAAGCAGGTGATGTTGTAATATGTGCTTAGGAGTTTCCCAGTCCTAAAAAGCAAAACAAGAAGAGAGAATTTAGCAGAAATTTCATCTCGAGGGATATTTAGGGCTCCACACAGTGGAATCTTTGCCGGTTTGAATCAGATTAATCAGAATTAACTTACATTTCAGTGTAGATCATGCCTGCTACAGATATATTGAGGAGTCCCCAGGCCAGCACCACCTTCCTGCTCTCAGCCTGTTTCCTCATCTTCACAGCCAGGTCGATGAGGGAAGTGTCTGGACTCTTATTTGGTGTCATTGTCTGTGAGAACAGAGGGAAAAGGCAAAATCTGTGAATTTTTACTCAGCAGGAAGATTCTCAGCCAGGTTACTGAGGAACAGCGTCCATCTTCTCCCTCATTTCTGAATAATATATTTCAAAAGGAAGAGGGAAAGCTCCTGCCTCCTGCAGGCAAGACCAGCGTTTTTATCAAAAATTCTCACTTATTTCAGTAGGTAACAGACTAATTTCTGTCATATGAAACCCACCGACTTTATTTCCTCCTTTATGCCCAGTAACATCTTATGTGAAGGGAATAACTCTGTCACAGGCAGCCAGCCCTCACATCTCCCCGAGACCTCAATCCCTTCCCCAAACTTTACCTTTCCTCCACGCCAAAGGTCTCCCCTTCCTCACCACAAACTCTCTGATCCCCCTCCTCGAATTTATCCTCTCCTGCTTCTCAAACTTCTCCTCTTTCCCCGCCCCAAACCTCTGCTCCTCCCACTCCCCAAACCTCACTTCTCCCCTTCTCATGTTTAATCTCTCCAGACCTCACCGTTCTGCTCCCCAAACCTTTCTGCTCACCATTCCCAAATCTCCCATCCCCTCCTCCCCAACCCTCTCTGCTCACCATTCCCAAATCTCCCATCTCCTCCTCCTCAAACCTTTCTGCTCACCATTCCCAAATCTCCCATCCCCTCCTCCCCAACCCTCTCTGCTCACCATTCCCAAATCTCCCATCCCCTCCTCCCCAACCCTCTCTGCTCACCATTCCCAAATCTCCCATCCCCTCCTCCTCAAACCTTTCTGCTCACCATTCCCAAATCTCCCATCTCCTCCTCCTCAAACCTCTCTGCTCACCATTCCCAAATCTCCCGTCTCCTCCTCCTCAAATCTCTCTGCTCACCTTCTCCAAACCTCCCCTCGGGTCCCCCTCCCCGAAACTTCTCTTCTCCCCTCCAACCTCCCTCTTCAAATTTCACCGCTCCTCCTCCTCAAACCTCATCGTCCTCTTCCCCCAGCTCTCACCTCACGTCTCCCCAGATCTGTCCCGTTCTCCCCTCAGGCCGGGCTCTTTTTTTCCCTTTTTCCCGCCCGCTGTCTCCGCTCCCCTCACGCCGCCGCGGCCTCGCGCCCTCTGCGCATGCGCGGGCGCTCGCGCCGCGTCACCGACCGCGCCGGGGGCGGGGCAAAGGGGGCGGGGCTCGATGGCGGGTTTTGGCGGGAAGGGCGTGAGGGGGCCGCCATGTTGGGGGGGGCGAAGGAGCCTTCACGGGGACACGTTTCGCTCTGATTCCTGTTTTATTTTTTTTACTTGTCTTTATAGTTAAATTATTTAATTACACGTTGCCGTGTGTGTCAGAACAACACGTTGGCACAGCAGGTAAAATTTTAAGGAGTTTTAGGTCTATTTGCATGCTGTGCAAATGTAGTTTCGTCTTTCCGCGTAGGTGTAACTTTGTATTTCTGTGCAAGCACAACTTTATATTTCTGTACGAGTGTCACCGAAACCGTGGGGATAAATAAGACTTCTAACATGGACTTTTAAAAAATGTTAGCAAGTCAGGTATTAATTCTTGGCCAAGGTTTGTGTGTGTGGCTGACGAAGTTCAGGCCTCCACATGAGCCCCCACACAAAACTTTTTCACTTATTTATATATTTTAACAAGCAACTTAATGTTCATTTGTTTTAAATTGCACAATCCTCTTCATTAATTAGTATTGTGCTTCCTATTAATTTCCTCACTTTTTATACTGATCTGGTCCAAATTATTTAGTAATTTTGTTATCTTTTTCTCAGACATGGAGTCTCCTACCTTGAAGGCCTTAATTTCCTCTCATTTTCTGGTTACTCCAATATCCTTAAAGTGCCATAAATTTAAGATCCCACTTGCCCAGTCTTCAAATTCTTTGGGTTTGTTCATTAAAGTTTGTCAGGGTTAGCTTTAACAGAATCAACGATTTAATAATCAAAGTAATAATAAAGGTCTGTGGAGAAGTTTTACTAGTGCTGGTTAAAAGTGGGCACTGCTCATAAATAATTAAAATGACCAATTAAAAATTAGTTGAAGTTATCTCATTTCCAACACATGCAGAACTTCAAATTTTTGTATAGGTGTGACTTCATATTTCTGCTCTGAAATGCTGTAAATTGAAAGAGTTGTGTGTCTGAGGATAACCCTCCAAATTTGAAGGTCTTGATTTCCTAATTCAAGGAAAACGGAGTTGGAAATATGTAGCTCCATTGCAGCCACTGACATAAAGCTGCAGATTTTCCAGAAATATCAAAAATATGGGTCCCGCTTCTAAAATCAATTCTAAGTGTGCAAGTGGTAAACCACATACTGAAATCCCTACTCATCCTTTATCCAGGGCATTTCCAAGGGGGATTAGGGACATGGAGGCAATGCATTATTTACAGAAATAATAACTCCCTCATCAGTAATCCAAAATAAATTGCATTATAGCCAATTAACTCTGAATATCCAGGGGATGAGTTGCCAGTGGAGTCTTTTGCCATGTCAGTGAAATATTTCTATCCAAAGGTGAAAAGTTTCTGGGATTTTTTTTTTCCCTGAGAATGACAGGAGGGGCTACAACACTGGATCTTGGTTTGCATCATTTGAGGCAGCAACAACAAAAGATCTGAATTTTACAAAAATTGAGTGACTCCACTGAAATTTAATGATTTTTGAGGGCTTGTATCCATTGTGGCCTCTCTCAGTGACAGCACAGGGAAAATATTTAACACCAATACAGTGATTTTAGGCAAGGAGAGGGTTTGTTTGGCTGAGATTGAACCTTTCACTGGCTCAGGTGTCCCCAGGGTGTTCCTGACTCACGGAGTGACTCCACAGCCTCTGCAGGAGAGCCCTGCCTGCCCTCACCCACACACCCTCCACCCACCCCGGGCTGCATTTAAGCTGAGCCCAATCGTTTTGGGGCTTGCTTGAGCTGCAGTGGGTTCAGGAGGGGGACTTGGACCTGTGCTTGGTGACATCCTGGCTGCTCTGGGAGCTGTCTGAGGACCCGGACCTGCTCAGTGCCACCAGACCTGCTCTGCTCCTCTTGGTTGGATCCTGTGGGATCTGCTGCTTGTGGTGAGGTCCCTTCTCCCACCTGCCTTTGCTGTGTCACCTTTGCCTTCCTGCTGCTCCTCTTTTGGGCCTTGGCATCAGCACTGTGGATGTTTCCAGCCTCTTAAAATCCCTGAATGGTTTGGGTGAGAAGGGACTTCAAAGTCCACAGAGTTCCAACCCTTGCATTATCCCAGCTGCTCCCAGCCCCAATGTCCAGCCTGGCCTTGGACATTCCAGGGATCCAGGGGCAGCCACAGCTGCTCTGGCAATTCCAGCCCAGCCAGCAATTCCTAATTCCCAAGATCCCATCCATCCCTGTCCTCTGGCAGTGGGAGCCATTCCCTGTGTCCTGTCCCTCTGTCCCTTGTCCCCAGTCCCTCTCCAGCTCTCCTGGAGCCCCTTCAGGCCCTGGAAGGGGCTCTGAGCTCTCTCTGGATCCTTCTCCTGTCCAAGTGAGCATTCCCAGCTCTCCCAGCCTGGCTCCAGAACAGAGGGGTTCCAGCCCTGGAGCAGCTCTGGGGCCTCCTCTGGACTCTCTCCAGTATCATGGATTCCCGTGGCTCAGGATTTATCTCCAGACCCTTTAGCACCTCGTCATTGCTGGGGGCCCTGCATGAGGAGATGAGGAGTGGGCCCAAGGTTTGATTTAGATGCAGCTCCTGAAATGCAGTGGGTGGAGGCCCCAGAGGATGCTGATCAGGGCACTCGGGGCTTGTTGGGATACTTTGGATCCTGACGTCAGGTTTGGCAGGGTTTCCTGGCAGCCCTTAAATCCATGTGGGATGTAGCATGAGTAATGAAACAAGCTCTAATTTTGCTCTAGATTAAATCTGTCCTTCCTGTTTTCAAAGAGTGACCCGTGGCAGGTGGTGGTGATTCCTTACGAAATATTGGAATCTGGAAGCTACCGGTGGGATTTGACTTCCACCAGAGCTGCTGTAGTTCCAGGAGCAGGAATTTCCGGTGATGGTTCCTGTCTCTTGGGATAAATTTTTGTTATTTTGTTTAGGTTGAGGGATTGGAGATCTTTTTCCCCAGGGACTGGGTTTGGTTAAACTCCTGGTGCCCCCAAGACACAGCAGTTTCAAGATGACTCAGTCCTACAGACCAAAACGGGACTAATCCCTGCCCGGGGCTCCCTTTGTTCCCAAAAACAGGAGACAAAAGACTTGTCTGGAACTGTGAACACAATAGGACACCTGGGGAGGAGTGGGGTGGGAGTGGAGCTGAGAGGAGACTCCTCAGGAAGGTGCTGACAAATGCTGAGTGATACAACTGAGATCTTTATTAAAAGTTTCCTCTGGGAATTCCTTTCCTGGTTCTCCTGAGGTGGATTGAGCAGCTGAATTTCTCCCCCCGAACTCCAGATGTGACAGCAGGGTCAGCTCCTGTCGGCTCCAGCTGTGGCTGTCCCTCAGAAACCTTTCGGTTTGGATAAACAAAAAGTTTATCCAGCAGCCCTGTGGGACCTGCAACTGTGGGACAGCCACAGCTGGATGTTCCCATGGGAGATTATTCCCAAAGCTCAGGCAGGATATCCCACCTGAATAACAACTACTCAAATATCCTCTGGAACAAGGAATGGACAACTCCAAATGCCCAAGAGCAGGCTGGCAGAGCTCCTGACCCCCAGTGAGAGCTGGGATGAGTTCTGTCTGTCCCTGTTTTCCTCTGCCCTGAAAAACGTGTGAAAGGACACACACATTTTTGTGGTCACAGCTTTAGGACCGACTCCTCCCCTCCCTGGGTTGGATGTGTCGGTGGAAAATATTTTTTTGGAGGTGAAATCGGCCTCTTGCCTGCTGGTGGCCTTGAGGGCTCTGATAAATGTGAGAACTTGATCACATGGGGCGATAGGTTCTATCGGATGTGTTTTATCTGAAAAATAAAGCTGTGTATAAATTCCCCTTTGCCAGGCCCAGCTGAACTTCCAGCAATTATGAAGCTGCTTTTGATCTTCAGCGCCCTCATCGGGGCTTCCCTGTGTCTGGAAACCTTCGTGGGGTGAGTGATGTTTTTGTGGAAAACCTTTCATTTTAGGGCTGGTATCTGCTTGTTGCTTTTCATGGTCTCAACTTGACAGAATCTGCTTGGGGCACGTTTTTTGGTTTTCGTGACTGGTTGTTCTTGTTGCTTTGCTGCTCTGGTGTTTGAGGGAACCTCTCTTTACTTTCCTTTGGGTTTTCTAAGCAGAAGGGTCTAGCTCTCAATTCCTGCTCATCCAAGGCTTGGTTTTGGCTGGAGCTGAACCTCACTGCAAAAGCAGAGCTGAAAGACCAGAACCTGTCCTCAGTTCCCTTTTTTTTCCCCCCCAAGTTTCTTATTTCTTTTTCTTCCTCTTCTTTCCGCCTTTCTAAACATTTCAAATCCTGATTTCCAACCATCAAATTCTAAAGGTTCGTCTTTATGTTCCATTGCAAAAATTATCCCGCGGGGTATTTCCTCACAGCCTCACTGATCATTTTAATAATGAAAGATTATAAAATCCTGCTGGATAAATCCGGTGGTGCAGTGAGTGAGCACTAGCTTCCAGTGAGTAAATCTATGTATGAAGGTTTAAGAATAAAAAATAATGTCCCAAAACTCAGGGATTTGTAAAGCCGGGAGGGGCTGTTTTGATCATTTAATCCCGAACTGAATTCTGGTGGATCCATTCCTCAGCAGCTGTGGGTAATTCACAGCAGAATCCAGCCCTGAGATAAAACTTATAGTGATGGAGAATCCAGTAATAAGTTATTAATGTGGGAAAGTGCCTTCAGAGCTGATTTAACTCGGTTCAACGAANAGGAGATGAGGAGTGGGCCCAAGGTTTGATTTAGATGCAGCTCCTGAAATGCAGTGGGTGGAGGCCCCAGAGGATGCTGATCAGGGCACTCGGGGCTTGTTGGGATACTTTGGATCCTGACGTCAGGTTTGGCAGGGTTTCCTGGCAGCCCTTAAATCCATGTGGGATGTAGCATGAGTAATGAAACAAGCTCTAATTTTGCTCTAGATTAAATCTGTCCTTCCTGTTTTCAAAGAGTGACCCGTGGCAGGTGGTGGTGATTCCTTACGAAATATTGGAATCTGGAAGCTACCGGTGGGATTTGACTTCCACCAGAGCTGCTGTAGTTCCAGGAGCAGGAATTTCCGGTGATGGTTCCTGTCTCTTGGGATAAATTTTTGTTATTTTGTTTAGGTTGAGGGATTGGAGATCTTTTTCCCCAGGGACTGGGTTTGGTTAAACTCCTGGTGCCCCCAAGACACAGCAGTTTCAAGATGACTCAGTCCTACAGACCAAAACGGGACTAATCCCTGCCCGGGGCTCCCTTTGTTCCCAAAAACAGGAGACAAAAGACTTGTCTGGAACTGTGAACACAATAGGACACCTGGGGAGGAGTGGGGTGGGAGTGGAGCTGAGAGGAGACTCCTCAGGAAGGTGCTGACAAATGCTGAGTGATACAACTGAGATCTTTATTAAAAGTTTCCTCTGGGAATTCCTTTCCTGGTTCTCCTGAGGTGGATTGAGCAGCTGAATTTCTCCCCCCGAACTCCAGATGTGACAGCAGGGTCAGCTCCTGTCGGCTCCAGCTGTGGCTGTCCCTCAGAAACCTTTCGGTTTGGATAAACAAAAAGTTTATCCAGCAGCCCTGTGGGACCTGCAACTGTGGGACAGCCACAGCTGGATGTTCCCATGGGAGATTATTCCCAAAGCTCAGGCAGGATATCCCACCTGAATAACAACTACTCAAATATCCTCTGGAACAAGGAATGGACAACTCCAAATGCCCAAGAGCAGGCTGGCAGAGCTCCTGACCCCCAGTGAGAGCTGGGATGAGTTCTGTCTGTCCCTGTTTTCCTCTGCCCTGAAAAACGTGTGAAAGGACACACACATTTTTGTGGTCACAGCTTTAGGACCGACTCCTCCCCTCCCTGGGTTGGATGTGTCAGTGGAAAATATTTTTTTGGAGGTGAAATCGGCCTCTTGCCTGCTGGTGGCCTTGAGGGCTCTGATAAATGTGAGAACTTGATCACATGGGGCGATAGGTTCTATCGGATGTGTTTTATCTGAAAAATAAAGCTGTGTATAAATTCCCCTTTGCCAGGCCCAGCTGAACTTCCAGCAATTATGAAGCTGCTTTTGATCTTCAGCGCCCTCATCGGGGCTTCCCTGTGTCTGGAAACCTTCGTGGGGTGAGTGATGTTTTTGTGGAAAACCTTTCATTTTAGGGCTGGTATCTGCTTGTTGCTTTTCATGGTCTCAACTTGACAGAATCTGCTTGGGGCACGTTTTTTGGTTTTCGTGACTGGTTGTTCTTGTTGCTTTGCTGCTCTGGTGTTTGAGGGAACCTCTCTTTACTTTCCTTTGGGTTTTCTAAGCAGAAGGGTCTAGCTCTCAATTCCTGCTCATCCAAGGCTCGGTTTTGGCTGGAGCTGAACCTCACTGCAAAAGCAGAGCTGAAAGACCAGAACCTGTCCTCAGTTCCCTTTTTTTTCCCCCCCAAGTTTCTTATTTCTTTTTCTTCCTCTTCTTTCCGCCTTTCTAAACATTTCAAATCCTGATTTCCAACCATCAAATTCTAAAGGTTTGTCTTTATGTTCCATTGCAAAAATTATCCCGCGGGGTATTTCCTCACAGCCTCACTGATCATTTTAATAATGAAAGATTATAACATCCTGCTGGATAAATCCGGTGGTGCAGTGAGTGAGCACTAGCTTCCAGTGAGTAAATCTATGTATGAAGGTTTAAGAATAAAAAATAATGTCCCAAAACTCAGGGATTTGTAAAGCCGGGAGGGGCTGTTTTGATCATTTAATCCCGAACTGAATTCTGGTGGATCCATTCCTCAGCAGCTGTGGGTAATTCACAGCAGAATCCAGCCCTGAGATAAAACTTATAGTGATGGAGAATCCAGTAATAAGTTATTAATGTGGGAAAGTGCCTTCAGAGCTGATTTAACTCGGTTCAACGAAGAGATTTTATCCCTCCTGTGGCCGGGGAGAGGATCCTGGTGTAAACGAGTCCCTTGTCAGCACTGTAAATAAACACCCACACAACCGAGCTCGTGTGCGAGACCCTTTTCACCTCTTTTCACCTCATTTCCATCTTGAAAAGGTTTCTAATCGCGCAGTTACTGGGCTGTGCTCCAGCTGTTGAGTTGATCGCTCCAGCGGTGCAGTGAGGCACTTCCCGGATCATCCCAGCTGGAATGGTGCGAGCCGCCCTCGGCGGTGTCAGCCTCTGACTAACCCAGCAAGGTGAAACAAATCCCGTGTTTCGTGTTTGCTCTGCTCCCCGAACACCCGATCCTTCCCCAGCTCACCTGGAGTATTGTTTGCCCACAACCGATGGATTTTCGGCATTGATCCTTGATTTAAAACTCATCCACGTTGTCTGTTTTGTGAGGAAGGTGCGCGTTGTTGGTTGAACTCTTGGGTGACACCAAATCAACTGATTAAACGAGCCATTAACACGCAATTAACACGGAATTAACGATCCCAGGAACAAACCAGTTCACCCAGCCCCCTTCTGAGACTGGTTCTCAAGACACCGATTTATTGCAGGCACCAGGTTCTCCGAATCAAGACCAAAAATGAGGAGGAAGTGAAGCAGCTGCAGCTTTTGGAATCGCTGGAACACCTGGAGGTGGGTCACGGCCACAGAAGCATTTTGGAACATTTCACACCGGGCAGGATTTGGGAATTGCATCTCATCCACAACAGCTCAGGGTGTGAATTTGCATCTCATTGGGAAGGTTCCCATCACCCTGGGGCAGCTGCCATAAATAAATTTACTTTCTCAACACTTCAGATTTGACTTGCAAGTTCGAGCACCTGCTCAGTGTTCAGAACTGATACATCTTTCCTACTGGTTTTACATCATATTTGAATTGTTAGATCTTAATCTCAGTGTTGAAAAACTCGTTTTTCCAGTGGGAATAGCAATGTTTTGTCTCACAGAGTTATAGAAGGAATTTATTAGTTGGTCTACACTGTAATAGTCCAGGTTATTACTGTTCTTATTGCCATTGGTGAGAAGTTTTAACATCACTTTGTAAAATCACTGGCTTAAAAAATATTACATAAATAACTTAGAAATTAAAATTTAGAAAAGTCCTACCAAAGCAGAGAGAAAAGGATAAATGAAAACAATGTGTTTCATGTTACCTAAGACTGGAATATGGAGTTTTTCTTGAAATTATTTCTAGTAAAAGGGAGAATAAAAAAATAATCATCAGAGACAACTAAAATTTCCTCTTGTTTTTGTGACCCAAGCCTAGAAGTCAATGAACAAATTGACTCAATCCCCTTGGTATTTGTTATTTTATTGAGTTTATCACAAGAACTGATACAAGGTTGTGGTGAGGCCACAGAGAACAGAGCATTCCAGAGCTCCTCTCTGCAGGGGCAGTTGGATTTGGGAGAAATCAGCATTTCTAAAACTCTGCCAGAGCTGTTTGCAGGATGCCTTCCCCAAACCAAATCCATTTTGCTGTTTCTCTCCAGCTGGATTTCTGGATCAACCCTTCTGCCCCTGCCCTCCCTGTGGATGTGAGGATTCCTGCTGTCAGTGTCCAGTCAGTGAAAGCCTTCCTGGAATCCCAGGGGATTGAGTATTCCATCCTGATTGAAGACCTGCAGGTGGGCAGTGCCACTGGCACTGATTCTTTCCATCTTTTGGAAACACTGGTTCACAATCTGGCCTCGCTCCCACTTTTCCATACTCCGTTTTCCCTGGAATCCTCCCTTTATTTTTGTAGGTTGTGGATTATTCCTCCAAGACAATCCATGGATTGCTGTAGGTGTTGAGTAGTGGCATCAATAAACTCCACAGGGCTCTTCTGACAACCCCTGAGGAATTACACCTGGACTTTTGGCCCCAAACATTTGGGATTCCCAACACTGAAGTTACTCATCAGTCAGTAAACTCTGATAAAAATCACCCACTTGGGCACTAATCTGACATTTCCTCATGAGCATTAATCCCCAAAGGGCATCTAAACCAACATTAACTCACTGCTTTTGCATTTATTTCTCTTTTAGCAAGTGAAGCAGACACTTCTCACCATTTGAGTGTTATTTTAGGATGTTCTGGATAAAGAAAAACAAGACATGGCCGAGAGTGTCCAAAGGCAGCGCAGCAGCAGCTTTGACTTTGGTGCTTACCACACTCTGGATGATGTGAGTACCTCAGGAGAAGAGTATTCTGATTTTTTCTGGTCTTTCTGCATGCTATCTTCAATTCAATATCCTGTATTAGGATCTAAAGTGTCCTTGCAGCTTTTTCTGGCACGTGGATTTGTTTTTTGCAGTATTAATTTTATGCTCAGAACAATCAGCCACTGTTGATTGTTGATCAAAATTCCATAAACTCTCCTGTCAAAACCTGTCCTTCAAAAGAAAGAGAATAAAGGGATTTTGAAATTGGGAAATAAAGAACTTTTTGCCCAGAAAAGCTGTGGCTTCCCCGTCCTTGGGAGTGTCCAAGGCCAGGTTGGAGCAACCTGGGACTGTGGAACGGGATGAATCCAACCTGATCAGCCCCTGATTCTCTGGAAGGAATTGCAGAACACATAAATATGATATTAATGTCCTCAAATACAATATTAATGTCCCCACGACCTTTCATTTCAGATCAATGAAGAACTGGACCACCTTGCATCCGAGTACAGCTTTGTGGAAAAGATCCAGATCGGGGAATCCTACGAAAAGCGACCTCTGTACGTCCTGAAGGTACGACAGAAACCATGGAATGTGTCCGTGGGGGTGCATGACAGATGACACATTTTGTGGGATGTCCTTGCCTGGGAGGTGTCAGAGTTTGAGATGTTTGTTTGGTTTCCCAGTTCAGCACCGGAGGCTCCAAGCGCCCGGCGATCTGGCTCGACGCCGGCATCCATTCCCGCGAGTGGGTCACGCAGGCCAGCGCCCTGTGGATCGCCAGCAAGGTTCCTGCACCAGGGACTCACCTTTGCCTTGTCTTGGCAATCTTCCCTGCTGTTTCAGGGGGTATCACCCCTCTGTGTGTTTAGTTAATTCACCTCCCAAAAGCAGCTGGCTCCCTGAGGATGTGGCAGCTGCCTTGAACTGGAATTGGAAAACTCTGTCCTGTTAGAACAGCTGGGTTTAGGCAGACAGAATGGAGTGGTTCAGGTGAAATTGTTACACAAATAACCAAAGAGTTTGAGATTATTTTGCTGCTTTCATCTGCTCACACAGAAAAATGCAGTGGGGGTGGTTTCCTTCCATAAAATGCCCAGACCTCCAGCTCTCTATAAAGGAGGATTTAAATCCTGCTGGAAATGACTGAGCCCCCAGACAAGTCACAGGATCACGGAATAAGCTGACTTGGAAGGGTCCAACTCCTGGTCCTGCACAGAACCATCCCCAAGAGCCACCCTGTGCCCAAGAGTGTTGTCCAAAAGCTCCTTGGGCTCTGTCAGTGCAGCACAGTTGAGAATTCCCAACCTGGCTATTCCATCTCAGTCCTAGTGCCAACCTTGGCCTGTCCTCTGGGACATGGAGGAGAACATTTTGTTGTCTTCTCTCATTTTTTTCTAAAGACCTCCTGTCTTCAGAATAAAATAATAAAACAGATTCACTGCTCACTCCATGTCTAACAAGGAACAATTATGGCCAGCAGATAATGGGTGTTCCTTGTTTCCCTGCCCCAAAATCCAGCCTTTCCTCTGTCCCAAACAATGAGGGAATGAACATTTGGGAAGGAATTACTCTGCTAAGCAGGGTGTGCTCTGTCTCTGCCTAGATTGCCTCTGACTATGGAACAGATGATTCTGTCACCTCCCTCCTGGACAAGATGGATCTTTTCCTGCTGCCAGTCGCCAACCCTGATGGATTTGTGTACACTCACACCTCGGTGGGTCTGAGCTCAGGGAGATTCCTGCCTCTTCCAAGGAAATAATAACCATGAGGGAAGTGGGCTCTGAAAGTCTGAATGCTGTGAGAGGAGTTACCAAAGAGCTGGGCAGACAAAGATCCTCATTATTTGTCTAAGCCATTGTAATCCCTGTAAATACCCCAGTTCTAGTAAATGCATTTGAATTTTGACCCTTGGCCCGTCTTGGCAGTCTGAAATACTCTTGGGATCATTCCTAGGATCCATCCCTCATGGATGGCAGATTTCTGGGGAGCAGTTTTGGTGCCAGCACCCAGCTTTGCTCCCCCTTGAAGCGTTTCTCTGTTGCAGAATCGCATGTGGAGGAAAACCCGCTCCAAGATTCCCGGCAGCATCTGCGTGGGAGTTGATCCCAACAGGAACTGGGATGCAGGTTTTGGAGGTAGGGATAAAGCTTCTGGGTTCTGGATGCTGTTACACAGAACTGTTAGTGTTGAAACACATAATCCCAGAATGATTTTATGCAGGTGCTTTTGTTGAAGAGCTCTGGGAATCAGGGGTGCAGACCCAAACCTGACTCCCACATGGATCCCAGATGGACATGTTCTTATACCCTTTTCCTTATAACTATATATTAATTATTAAACCCATATTGTTCTATTGTATCCATTGATCTTATCCAAGCATGAATTCTTGTAATTTTCATTAGGCCCCCCCAAATATCCTTTCTCATAATTCTTGTTACGATTACATCGTTTCTCATGATTCTTATTATGATTAAACAATAATTATATTCAATTACCAAACAATGGTTACATTTAACAATCATATAATTTATCATGTGATGATTACAGGTGTAGCTTCACATGATCTAGAAAAAAAACAAAGCTCAGTATTCGTTCCCAGGGCCTGGTTCCCTTTCCCAGGCCTACCAGACCCAACCTTCCTTTCCACCCCCCTGAATCTATTGGATGCAATTCCCATGATTTTAGAAACATTTTAACCCTATGCTATCAGAACCAGCAGCTGCCTTTAGAAAGGGGATGAATCACCCTGAGCACAGGAGGAGGCAGCATCATGAAATCACGGAATCACAGAATGGTTTGGGTTGGAAGGACCCAAAATATTATTTAGTTCCACTCCCTGCCATGGGCAGAGACACCTTCCACTATCCCAGGTTGTTCCAAGCCCCATCCAACCACAGAATACACCCAGGAATGGGGATTCCTGGGTTTCTGGACAACCTGTTCCAGGTTGCATCATCTCAAAATACGTCCCTTGAACATTCACACTCTGTCGCTGCTGTTTGAGCATTTATCAGCATTTAAGGCCTTGCTTTGGCTGCAGCCTGTCCTTAGGAAAGCCCAGCTTAGAGTGGATCCGTCCTGACCTCCCAGGAATTCCACTCCTCACAGGTTTGTTCCCTCCTTGCACCACCAGGTCCTGGAGCCAGTAACAATCCCTGCTCTGACTCCTACCACGGGCCCAGCGCCAACTCCGAGGTGGAAGTGAAATCTGTTGTTGACTTCATCAAGAACCACGGAAACTTCAAGGCCTTCCTGACCCTCCACAGTTATTCCCAGCTCCTGATGTATCCCTATGGATACAAATGCACCAGGCCAGATGATTATGCTGAGCTGGTGAGACACAAGGACTTGGCTTTACCTTCCTCTCTTCTGTCCAGCTGCCTTTCTGTACTTTCCATACTCTTCCCTAATGACAGCACCACAGCTGGAATAACATCTCTGAGGCAATCACAACCATAATTCCAATGAGAAAAACCTCTGGAGGTCTCTGTTCTAACCCTGTGCTGAAAGGGCTTTGGAGTCAGAGCCAATTTCAGTCTGAGTTTGAACTGGTTTGATTTGTTTTGATATTTCTAAAGAAGGATACCACAGTTTTTTCAAGCTCATCCCAAAGTTTCCTGCATCTCATGGGGATTTTGTTTTGTTTTCTCCTGGGATTTTGTACCCAAATGCAGCCCCCTTGTGGCAATTTGTTGCCTTTTTCTCTCCTTCACAAAGAACTCAGCTCTGTTTTCCATCCGACCCCTATGACGTAGTTAAAGTGAGCACAAGGTTGACCTTGGAGTACTGGAAGATCCCAGGTGCCTCAGGAATTTCTGGTATCTCTTGAGCCTTCCCTTGAGAAGCCAGTGAGAGAAACACTGGATGAACACTGACAGAACCTGCTGGAAGTTAACTCACCTGCAGCGGCACCTTCCAGAAATGCTGTGATTGCTGTTGGTGTGAATCATCTCCAAAGCAGTTTGGAGATTTCTGCTGAAATCCCAGTGTTTAATCTCAGGAAATGTAGCTGCTTCCTGACCTTCCCTCCATCTTCTCCCCTCCAGGAATCTCTGGGAAGAGCTGCTGCCAGTGCCATCCGCTCCCTCTATGGCACCACCTTCCAAGTGGGCACCATTTGCAACACCATCTGTGAGTATTTGGCCACTCAGGGCTTTTAGGGGCTGTTCCAGGACACCAATCCCAATCCCTACCTACACCCACAAGGGTGTGTCCCCTGTGGAAGCCACAATGCTCCTGTGCACTGGCACCACTGGTCACACACGGGACCTGAGTGTTCCCATCCAAACCTCATCCCCCAAAATACAAACAGCAGGACAACAGAACTCCACCACTGCTCTGCTCACCCCTCTGGATCATCTCCCTTTCCCTTCCAGACCAAGCCAGTGGAGGCAGCATTGACTGGAGCTATGACAATGGCATCAAATATTCCTTTGCCTTCGAGCTGAGGGACACGGGGCGCTATGGATTCCTGCTGCCAGCCAACCAGATCATCCCTGCAGCCAAGGAGACCTGGCTGGGGCTGAAGAGAATCATGGAGCACGTGAGGAACAAGTCCTCCTGAGAGCTGGGCTGGAGTCAGCTCTCTGCAGCACCAGCTCATAAATCCTCCATGATGGCTGCAGTGACAGAAATGGCTGAATAAACCCTCTGTGCACCCCCCCATGGTGTTTGACATGTTCCTGTTCTTTGTGTGTGACACATCCCTGAGGAGATTTTGGGACACGACCCTCACTTGGCCACACATCCAGTGCCACTATGCCATGGCAGGGACACCTCCCACTGTCCCAGCTGCTCCCAGCCCCAATGTCCAGCCTGGCCTCGGACATTCCAGGGATCCAGGGGCAGCCACAGCTGCTCTGGCAATTCCGGCCCAGCCAGCAATTCCTAATTCCCAAGATCCCATCCATCCCTGCCCTCTGGCAGTGGAAGCCATTCCCTGTGTCCTGTCCCTCTGTCCCTTGTCCCCAGTCCCTCTGCAGCTCTCCTGGAGCCCCTTCAGGCTCTGCAAGGGGCTCTGAGCTCTCCCTGGATCCTTCTCCTCTCCAGGCTGAACGGGCTGGTGCAGAGGGCCTGGTGTTAACGAGCATAATCCAGGCTATGGAACTGATAAAAGGAATTTCATTTCCCTTAACGAGCCCCCAACCACTGTCCTCAAATATACACCCCCATACACTCGGCAGCCCATTTTCTCCCTCCCACACATTCCCAGCAGATGTGGTTGGAGGGAAGATGGAGATGGGAGGACACCTCAGGAGCCCCTCGTTCCATTGTTAATCCTGCAAATTTCTTGGGGATTAAGAGCAAAGAGCTCAGGAGGCCCTGAAGGATCAGACCTTAGCGCTGGCTGCTGCTGCTGCTGTGGTGATTATCGAGTCTAGCAGGTTTATCTCGGTGTCTTGTGACCCCCCAGCAGCTGGTGAGTTACTCACCTCGGGAGGCTGGCAGGAGAGCAAACAGCGCTGACGTGTGCGATAAAACCCTGCGGACTCAGGGCACGGAGCTGAGGGCAGGAAAAGGGGAAGGCACACAAAGTACCCCAGGAGGATGGATTTGGGTTAAAAGCAGCTGTTTTGGAAAGCAAACCCGTGCTGGGGGCAGCCAGTGCTACCCAAGTGTCCCTGTCCACTCTGCTCATGGCTTTATCCAGTGGCACCTGCTTCCCAAACTGACCCAGCTTTCCAAAATCCCATCCTCTGCCCGGTGATTAAAAACCACTGATGGTAAATCCCAGGGACAGGGCACACAGTTGGCTCTTGGACCTGGACAAGCTCTTGTCTCCAGAGCCCGAGGAGCCTTGGTTGGGAATGTGGAACTGTGACCTTGTCCTGGCTTGGAAACTCATTCCAACCATCCAGGGCTTGAAGCCCCCTGTCCCCTCCTCTATTAAGTGCCTGCTGTGAGGAGAGCTCATCCAGGGCTGGAGCCCTGACTCCAGAAAGATTTGGGGTCAGAGCAGAGGATGCCACCCAGAGGAACAGAAGGGTGTGTGCCATGGTGGGAGATGGGCTGGAGATAACACAGGGACCTTCCCATCCCAAGGAAGGAGATTATTGAACTCCTCACCACAGAGAGTGATGGGAGAGACAACAGCACCAGCTGGAAGGAGGGAGAACCAGGAGGGACATCAGGAAATGCTTTTCACCAGGAGGAGAAGCAGCAGGACCTGGTTCCACAGGATCTGTGCAGCCTCCATCTCTGCAGGACTCCAAGATCCAACGAGGAGGGAGCTGGTGGGTCCCCAGAGCTGACCATGCTTCATCCAGGCACTGGATACAAACCTCCCCCGGTCCCTTCCCAGCTCAACCACCCCAGGATCCCAGAACCACCTCACCTACAGCACCAGTTCTGCTCTGCAAACCCCAACAGACCCTGGCACCTTCCCTCCTGCTCTGGATGCAGCCAGAATCCCTGGATTTAATGGAGAAAAACATGGACAGGGGATGTCAGCTGTAAAAACCTGCCCTGGGAGGTGCCTGCCAGCCTGGAACACAGCCCAGGAACCTGGAGCATCCCTGACAAGCACGGTGGGAGCTTGGGGCAGCACAGATAAGGCCCAACAAAGGCCCTGCTGTAACCTGCAGAACAAAGACGCTGCTTTAACTGGGGAACAAAGACAACTCTGACAAACTGACCTCCTGGGATAGTCCCAGCTGCTCCAGAGCCACTGCTTACACTGAAAACATTAAAATAATTCATTTTCTACCCAAAAATGAGCCTTTCTGTCTGAGCATTACCCCGGGTGAACGTCCTTGTGCACCTCCGAGCTCCACGACTTCCATCAGCTTTGAAGTGAGATTTCATCCACCATCAAGTGACCTCACTCCTGGGAATGGTTTGATGAATAAGTTGAATTATATATTTTACATTTTATATATTTATATATACATGTATGCATAAACTAATTAATAATAAAAATTCTATGTTTAAATGCTTGCTTTTTCTACGAGTAACTCTGTAGTAGCTTGCATTACACATGCATTACTAATCATAATTATGATTGACTTACTCATAGCAATGTGCAATGAAGAAATTCGTGGAAACAAAGAGGTGTTTCCTTGTGGTTTTGGGGTTCCTGTGACCACGCCATCCCCACCGTCCCACGCCCGTGGGTTGGGAGCTGCCTGTACCCACAGCAGCTCAGAGCTGGGAGCAGGGACACTCATCCAGGACCCACTCACCAAGGAAGACGTTATCAGATCCTCCCTAATTTGGCTGCTCTTGTGTTGACTTTGCCAAATAAAGCAAATATTTGGGCTGGCGGGAGCCCTTCCTGCCTGCTCTGTTTGTTGCTGCCGACGCCGCGGATCCGGCCCCGGTGAGGAGCTCCCGGAGGGACCCCGACCACCAAGGGGCTTCTGTGCATCCTCGGGGCTCTGGCTCTGCCCCCACCCACCATGGAGACCCTCCTGGTGTTCCTCACCCTCCTGGGGGTCACCAGCACCGAGCAGCTCTTCGTGGGGTGAGTCCTGCTGGAGCAGGGGGCCGTGGGACCAAGGCTGGGATGGGGATCCAGGTGAGAGAGGCCCAAGGTCGACAAGGTGACATCCCAAAGGATGGAAATCCAGCAGGGATTTTTCCCAGCTAGGAAAGGTTTGGTTTCACCCCAGGTTTGGAGCATGCAGCAGGTAGAAATGAGGGAATGCTGGACCCTGAGGGCATCGCTCCGAGCTTTGCCAGGCTGTGGAATCCCAGAGGATTGGGGATGATGTGTGTGGCTCAAACACGATGGCAACCCAAGGATTGCTGGGAATAAAAACCCAAGGATTGCTGGGAATAGCAGCCAAGGATTGTCAGGAATAAAACCCAAGGATTTCTGGGAATAACAGCCAAGGACTTCTGGGAATAACAGCCAAGGATTGTCAGGAATAAACCCCAAGGATTTCTGGGAATTACACGCCGTGGGAAAGAACAAGATGTGGCTGGAGAAGGGGCCCTGAGGAGGGAGGGCAGCACTTTTTCCAGGATGAACATCCTGGTTATAGCTCCTGGAGATAAGAACAGCACAGTCCAGTGCAGGAATGAGGCTGAGAAGGGGACATGGAAGGTAGGAGGGTGGGGGTGAGGACCACCCAAATTCCCAAAGCTTCTAACCCATTTCCAGAAAGGTCTGAATGACTGAACTGGCGATGAGAAAGTGGGAATTCCATGTTCAGAGTAGGGAAAACCTATCCATAAAAAAGTACCCCCAGGATGTTGGACATCCCACCAGCTGGAGTGATACCAGAGCCAGAGCTGGTGATCCCATGACCCAGGGAATGCATGGAGCTGTGCCAGGGGGGTTTAGGTTGGATATCAGGAAAGGTTTCTCATCCAGAGGGTGCTGGGCACTGCCCAGGCTCCCCAGGGAATTCCCAGAGCTCCAGGAGTGTTTGGACAACGCTCTGAAGGGCAGGGTGGGATTGTTGGGGTGTCTGGGCAGAGCCTGGAGTTGGATTTGATCCTTGTGGGCCCCTTCCAGCTCAGGATATTCTGTGATGTGACTGACCCACCTTCCCTCCTGCTTTCCTTCCTCCTTGGACATGATGTTGTGGTTGAGGGATCCAGGCAGGGGGTGCTGGGAGAGATCCAAAACTGTCCAGGGGATGTCAGGGCTGCTCCCTGATTTTGGAAAAATCACAAGGATTTAATGCCTGCCTGAGCCCCCCAGGCAGGAAATGGGCAGATGGAAATTGTTATCACCCTGGGGAAGTGGTTAAACTGATACAGGAGGATGAACAGACGATGAAAGGTGTAAAAGGGGAAAGGTGAAGGAATTTTGTGCCATTTTGGGAGTGGCTTTAAGCACTGCCCAACAGGAGAGGTTGGAGGATTGATCTGAGATGACAAAACCTCTGTCCCACAGAACATTTCCTCCTCTGCAGGGGCTGTGCCTGTCCTTGGGAAGCCCAGCCAGGCTGGACTGGCACCTCTGCTAGGGAATACATCCATAGATATAGAACATGTCCATGTGAGATATCCCCCAACATCTCAGGAGCTGACCAAACAAAGCTGGAGATCATCTCAGTGTCCCCAGCATTTGCTCTTTCCCCATCATGGCTGCCCTGAACCTGCATTTTTTTCCTCTCAACACCAACAATTGATGCATTTTCCAACCCTGTGAGATGTTGTGGAGCTTCCCCAGCCTCCCCCCAGCGCAGAGTCCCCTCCCTGTGACCCCTCTGCCTCCCTGCAGGGACCAGGTCCTGCGTGTCATGGCCAGGAACGAGGAGCAGATCGCCCTGCTGGGGGTGCTGGGTGAGCAGGAGGAGCTGCAGGTGAGCTCTGAGGGGTCCTGAGCACCCCCTGGTCACAGACCTGGTGAATCCAGCCTCCCTCCTCCTTTTGCCATCCCATCCTTCTCCCTCCCCATTTTGGATTTGTATCATTCAGAACCATATAAATATGAATTTAACCTGGGGCTCCTTGAGATCAGAGCTCCTGTTTGGTATTAACTGGGAACATCCCACAAACACTCAAACAACTTGGGCTGAAACATTTCTGTATTCAATATCCAAACATCCATCTGTGACCCAAAATTTGTCCAAAAACCTTTTTAGATCCTTCATGGAAACTCCTGTGAGACCCCAGGACGTGCTGGGGAGCTCAGGGGATGAGCACCAGCACAGGGTGGGGGCTGAGTTCTCCCTTTCAACTCAATTTCTTCTTCCCAGGTGGACTTTTGGCGTCACCCCAACAGCCCTGGCCACCCCGTGGATGTGCAGGTGCCCTTCCCCAACCTCCAAGGAGTCAAAAAATTCCTGGATTCCCATAATTTTTCCTACAGTATCATGATTGAGGATGTGCAGGTAATGGCTATGATAGGATTAAGACAAGCTCCTGCAGCTCAACCCTGAGAGAAAGTCCAAAAAGCTGGAAATCAAGACATGGAAGAAAAATCCAACCCCCCTGCTTCTTTCAGGCTGTTTAATTTGGGGTTTTTGGGTTGGTTTTTTTTTTGCCTCCTAACCAGGAATTATTGGATGAAGAAAAGGAAAGCATGAGGAGATCTAGGAGGGTAAAGAGAAGCTCCAGGACATTTGATTTCGCCTCCTACCACACGATAGACGAGGTACCTTTCTCTGCAGAGCGTTGGCTTTGTGCTGCTGGGGTCACTTCCATGTGGGGAAGGTCATGGTGAGTTCTCTGTGACAGGTGAGACCTCCCTGGGACACTTTTCTCCTCCTTGTTGGAGCTGAGATGGGAGACTAGGAAACCTTCCACATGCAGCCTGGAATCTTCCCAACCTTGTGGAAGACATTTTCAGCTTCACTGGGGGTTGCTTGGAGCCCAGTTTGGGACTGGTGGGGGCTGGGATGATGTTGGGGGTGTCTCAGAGCTTTTTCCCTCAGCATTCATTCTACTTTCCCAAAAACCTTGTGATGTGCTCACACAGAGCCCCAACCACCTCGTGTTCTCCAGGGAAGCCTGAGGTCTTCTCCAGGCGAGTCCCAGGTCTCCAGGGAAGCACCAGATCTTCCCCAGGGAAGCTCTGCCTCTTGCATCCAGTGCTGGATGCCCTCAAATCCAAAAGGTGAGAACCAGGCTGAGCCTCATGACCCAGCAGCTCCTCCTTCCAGATCTATGACTGGATGGATGTCCTGGTGGAGGATCATCCCAACCTCGTCAGCAAGATCCAGATCGGGCAGAGCTACGAGAACAGGCCCCTGTATGTGCTGAAGGTGGGTCCTGGGGCAGCCTCACCTGGAAAATCCCCCCTCAGGGTGAGAAGTTGTGCCAAGGGTTGGACATCAGCAGGAATTTCTCCATGGAAAGGGTGGGCAGGGCTTGGCAGGGGGTATCCAGAGAGGTTTGGAGTTCCCATTTCAGGAGGTGTCCAAGGAAGGGCTGGAGGTGGCACTCAGGGCTCTGGGCTGGGGACAGGATGGGGATGGGACACAGCTTGGATTGGATCATCCTGGAGGGTTTTTCCAGCCTCAATGATCCTGAGATTCTGCACAGTTCAGCACTGGGGGATTGAACCGTCCGGCCATCTGGCTGGACACCGGCATCCACTCGCGGGAATGGATCACCCAAGCCACCGGTGTCTGGACGGCCAACAAGGTGACCTTGGGGTCACCTGGATGTGGGACCCCAATTCTTACCCTGCATCTGTCCCACCCCTCATCTCCAAGGGGCACTGGGGCAGCTCCTGCTCCTCTCCACGCACAGATTGCCAAGGAATACGGGCAGGACCTCTCTGTCACGGCCATCCTGGACAGCATGGACATCTTCCTGGAGATTGTCACCAACCCTGATGGCTTTGCCTTCACACACAGCTCTGTGAGTGGGGGACACCACGGGGGGATCTTGTCTCAGAGCTGTCCCCAACCACATCTGTCCATGGTTTTTGGGTCCCATGAGTGGAGATCCCTGGAGAACCCTGGGCAGGGGTTGGGATTCCCAGGAGGATCTTGTCCCCAGCCACATCTGTCTGTGGTTTTTGGGTCCCGTGAGTGGAGATCCCTGGAGATGCTTGGGCAGAGGTTGGGATTCCCAGGGGGATCTTGTCCCCAGCCACATCTGTCTCTGGTTTTTGGGTCCTATGAGCGGAGATCCCTGAAGATCCCTGGGCAGGGGTTGGGATTCCCCTGAAGATCCCTGGGCAGGGGTTGGGATTCCCAGATGGATCTTGTCCCCAACCATACCTGTCTGTGGTTTTTGGGTCCCATGAGTGGAGATCCCTGGAGATCCCTGGGCAGGGGTTGGGATTCACACCCCTGTTCTGGTCTCCTCTCTGTGTGCTCCTAGAACCGCCTGTGGCGTAAGACCAGGTCCATCAACGCTGGATCCCGCTGTGTTGGAGTGGATCCCAACCGAAATTGGGATGCTGGGTTTGGAGGTGAGACCTCGGCCACCAGATCCCCACGCCGGGCATTGTTTGTGCCTCAAAACATCAAAACTTTCTGCTAGAGCAGACAAACCCAGGGATGGAAACCCTTCCTGAGGGATCCCCTCTGGATCTCCTCCTGCTCCAGGTGCTGGCTCCAGCAGCAATCCCTGCTCTGAGACCTATCATGGCCCTCATGCCCACTCTGAGAGGGAAGTGAGAGCCATCGTGGATTTCATCCGTGCCCACGGGAACGTGAAATCCGTCATCTCCATCCACAGCTACTCCCAGATGCTGCTCTTCCCCTATGGATACAGGAGAGAACCCGCACCTGACCACCAGGAAATGGTAAGGTGGCCCCAAAACGTGGGGCTGTGACCACCTGGAAAAATTAAGCAGAGCATCCCAGGAGCTTCCCTGCTCCTCTCCTTAGATACAACCCAAATATTGAACCCCTGCACCTGGGTCCTGGTGGAGGGTGGCTGTGAGATGGAGATCAAACATCAAAAATTAAGGGTTTTTGGGAAAACCTAGAGCAGAAAGGATGGGGAATGATGGGCCCTAGATCCCCCTGCCTCTTGATCCACCAGATCTCACCACTTTTGGTGGCTCCTTTGCAGAATGAAGTGGCCAAGAAGGCCGTGAGCGACCTGGCCGCCGTGTTTGGGACAAAATACACCTACGGCAGCATCGCCAACACCATCTGTGAGTGTCCCTCCCTCATCCCACAGCAAATCCCTCGGGAATGGGCTCCCACCTGGGCTCCTCTCCCTGCAGACATGGCAGGAGGCACCACCATCGACTGGGCCTACGACAACGGGGTGAAATATTCCTTCACCTTGGAGCTGAGGGACTCGGGGCGCTACGGATTCCTCCTGCCCAGCTCCCAGATCGTCCCCACTGCCACCGAGACGTGGCCGGCGCTCCTGGACATCATGCTCCATGTCCTGGAGCATCCCTACTGACCCCAGCACCTCCCACAGCATTCCCTCCTCTCAATAAATCCTGGTGGAGATGCAGTGGTTTCGGGCATCCTCATTTTTTTCATGCTAAACTCCAAAGAAAGGTTGGAAAAGGACTCGTAGCTCTGCAGGTGCTGATTTTCCCCTCGTGACTTTGGCTCAAAGTCCCCATCCTTTGGAGCCAACAGCCAGCATGGGATAAGATGGGGATTTTTGGGCAACCAACCCCAAATCTGTGGGGTTTTGAGCAGTTTTGCTTCATCATCCTTCCCTGTGGGGCTACAAGGAGGGACATGGGGCACGCTCAGGGCCATCACTGGGTGCAAGGTGCTTCCAGGAATTTGCTGTTTATTTCTGGCTCCTGGGACAACTGTCACCTGCTCTGACCTCTGTCCCGGGCCAAGCCTTACACCACTTTCCTCAGCCAAATTTCAAACCATTTTCCCCACCACTGTGGTTTAGGGATCCAGCTCACCAAGTGAAAATCTGCATTTTGCACATTCTCAACCCAAATTGATCCTTTCCCTCCCCCAGTGCTGGGGGCTGTGGGATTTTGGCACCTCCTGCTCTCACCTTGCTGGCAGCCGACCCACCATGACCCCAGCTGGTTCCTGGGACAGGTTTGGCTGGGACTGGGATTGCCTGGATGGGGAGGGCATGACCTGACCTTGGCTGGTGGCAGCCAGAGCCTTCCCAGGGCCCTGGGAAAAGGGACAGCTGGAGGGGCTGGGCTGGGGCCACCATCCCATGGGATTTAAGAGGCTCCAGGGCACTGCTGGGATGTGAGACTGACTCTCCCTGCTGACCATGAGGCTCCTTGTGCTCCTGGCTGCCCTGGTGGCAGTGGCCACCTGCACCGAGACCTTCGTTGGGTAGGGGGCTGGGATGGGGATGGTGGCAGAAGCTGTGGGAGCTGGTTCAGCCCCGAGGGAGCACAGGGAAAAGGCTCAGGGCAGATCCCTGGAATGGGGGGATGGATGGGCTGGGGTTAGGCTAGACTAACAGGGCTGGAGCTCCTCCAATATCTCCCAACCCCACAGGCACCAGGTGCTGCGTGTCGTCCCCCAGAGCAATGAGGAGCTGCAGAAGGTGCAGGAGCTGCAGGACCTGGAGCATCTGCAGGTACTGGGTGTGGATTTTGGGGACACCCCCCAGCCCACTGCCTTTGTTTTACACCCCCTCAAGCAAAGCAGGGATGGGGCTGCATGTGGGATGATGGGAACCAAGCTGTGAAAAGCAGGACAGGCCGGTGCTGGGGGGTATATCCTGAGGCAGGATCTGACCCTTTATCCCCATTTTTCTCCATCCAGCTGGATTTCTGGCTGGCTCCCCGTGGGCTCGGACTGCCCGTGGACATCCGTGTGCCCTTCCCCAGCCTGCAGGCGGTCAAAGCTCACCTGGAGGCTGCTGGGGTCTCCTATTCCATCATGATCGAGGATGTGCAGGTCAGTGGTGCTGCAGGGGAGAGGTGGGATCCCATCCAGTGGGAATGAGGCTCATCCCACCCCCTGTCCCACAGGCCCTGCTGGATGAAGAGCAGATGGAGATGCTCCGCAGCAGCCGCCAGATCCCACTCAACACCAACAGCTTCAACTACGAGGCCTACCACACCATAGATGAGGTGGGAAAGATTTGGGGCATTTTTTGGGGAAAAGTTTGCTCTTGGGCAGGTGGTGAGCTAGGAGTTACCCCCACATCCCTCATTCCCAGATCTACAGTTTCATTGACATGCTGGTGGCTGAGAACCCCAACCTGGTGAGCAAGCTGGAGATCGGCCGCTCGACCGAGAACCGTCCCCTCTACGTGCTCAAGGTGAGGATCTGGGGATCGTGATCCAGAGGGGAAAGTGGTGATGGGGACAAAGCCAACCCCCCCTCTCTGCTCTCCCAGTTCAGCACAGGGGGCACGAACCGCCCGGCCGTGTGGATCGACACCGGGATCCACTCCCGTGAGTGGGTGACACAGGCCAGCGGTGTCTGGTTTGCCAAGAAGGTACTGACACATCCCAGAAGGGTCACCCCCATCCCTTTTGGAGCTCTGGGGGATCCCAAAGGGAGGACAGGGAGCCCCAAACCTCTCTCCTTTATAGATTGTGGATGATCATGCCAATAATGAAGGTGTGGCCTCCATCCTGGAGACAATGGACATCTTCCTGGAGATTGTCACCAACCCAGATGGCTTTGCCTACACCCAGACCACGGTACCGCCCCCCATTTCCTCTCTCTGGTTCCTACAGCTGTGCTGGATGGGGCTGGGGAGCAGGATTTGGGGTGCTGCATGTCCCTGAGAGGGCAAAGCCTCCTCATCCATGTTTCCATGGGGTGGGAAGGGGACCACCACGAGCCCTGGGCCCCAGCTGAGGTGGCTCTGCCCTTGCAGAACCGCATGTGGCGCAAGACCAGATCCAAGCACTCAGGCGCCATCTGTGTTGGAGTGGACCCCAACCGCAACTGGGACGCAGGTTTTGGAGGTCAGAGCTGTCCCCTTGCCCCTGTGGAGCATTTCCACTCTCCAGCTGGAGGCTCCAAAGCTGTTTCTGCCTCAAAAATCCATTGATGTTCCCTGGGGAAGAGGTGGGATTTGCTCTCCATGGCAGAGCTGAGGGTTTGGGCTCCACCAGGGCTTTGATATCACCCAGTGACAAATAAAGTCACGATAGGAAGATCCCCAGGAGCATTCCTTGCTCACCATCGAGGAGCTGAGGGGTGGGAAAAACCCCAAATTCCCACTGTGTTCTCACCATTCTCTCGTCCACAGACGCTGGAGCCAGCTCAAGCTCCTGCTCAGAAACGTACCACGGACCCTACCCCAACTCGGAGCCCGAGGTGAAATCCATCGTGGACTTTGTGAAGAGCCACGGCAACATCAAGGCTTTTGTGTCCATCCACAGCTACTCCCAGCTCCTGCTCTATCCCTATGGCTACACCTACACTGCAGTGCCAGACCAGCAGGAACTGGTGAGACCCATGTGGTTTGAGGGGTTGGGATGGGGGGGGAGCTCGGGCATCTTTTTGTACCCAAAAAACAGCTGTATCCCACAGGGTTTTCCTTCCCATCCCTTTCCCTTTCCTTCCTTCCCATCCCTTTCCCTTTCCTTCCTTCCCATCCCTTTCCCTTTCCTT
>VWZS01000718.1:55286-67457 GCA_013397075.1 Rhabdornis inornatus | reverse complement strand
TCCCTTTCCCTTTCCGGCTCATCTTTCTCCCTTCTCTGTATTTCCAGCACGAGCTTTCTGCCAAGGCTGTGGCAGCTCTGTCCTCCCTGTATGGCACCCAGTACAAGTATGGCAGCATCATCACCACCATCTGTAAGTGCTGGGGCAGCCCCAAAACCCCCAAATCCCAAAACCATCCCTCACACTGGCCAAATATCCCACAGAACTCCTGTCCAAAGAGATCAAGGCTCTGAACTCCTCCCATTTTTTCCTCCCTCAGACAGAGCTAGTGGATCAACCGTTGACTGGACCTACAACCAGGGGATTAAATATTCCTTCACCTTTGAGCTGCGGGATACGGGGCGTTACGGGTTCCTGCTGCCCGCCCAACAAATCGTTCCCACTGCCGAGGAGACCTGGCTGGCACTGAAGGTCATCATTGAGCACACCCGGGACAACTTGTACTGAGCTGGGAGCAGGGCTGGAGCAGCTGGAGAGGAGGAAGAAGGCAATCAATCAATAAAGAAATGTAAAGAAGGATGAGAAAAGCCTTGTGGTTGTTCTCCCTTCTTCCCAAACGGGGTGGAAAAGTCTTTTCAGAGCTGGAGTTGCTGCCAGAACAAGCAGGGTGTGATGGGGCAGTGGTCTGGAATTGATTGAAAGGGCATGAAAATAGCAGGGATAAAAGGAAAAGGAAGGTGGTGGTTTTGCCTTTGCTCTGGCAGAGGATGGAAAGGGAACTGGGCTGTGAGACATGAGGTCAGCAGAATTCATTTGGGCTCCAGGAGAGCTGGAGAGGGACTGGGGACAAGGGACAGAACACAGGGAATGGCTTCAGATTGGGAAAGGGGAGATTGGGGTGGGATCTTGGGAATTGGGAATTGCTGGCTGGGCTGGAATTGCCAGAGCAGCTGTGGCTGCCCCTGGATCCCTGGAATGCCCAAGGCCAGGTTGGAGCAGCCTGGGATGGGGAAGGTGTCCAGGAGTTGGAACTTTCTGCGCTTCAAGGTCCCTTCCCACCCAAACCTTTCTGATTTTGTGATCCCTCCTCACCTGCTGCAATCCCTAGGGAATGGGGAGCTGAGCCCCTGCCCACTCCCAGCTTTTCCAGGCTCTCCACACCTCTCAAAGCTGCAAAAATAAAAAATCACCCGAGCAGGTGCTGTATTTTACATTTTATTAAATTAAACAATTAAACCTCTCAGCCTCTGCAGAGTTTTGACTCTGCTCCAAACAACACCGAGAGTCCAAATCCACACAAATCCATCGAGATGGTGGGAAAGTACATCCAGTCCTTGCTTTGATTCCTTAGATTTGGAGGATTTCAAACAACTCAGGCCAGTTTTGTTTCACCAGGAGGTTTTCACGCAGCACAGAGCAGCCAGAGATTCTGGATCTGTCTCCCACAGCTGGATAGCAAAACCAGGATTTTAGCCAATGCAACGACACTTCCAAGAGCTCATGGAGCTGGAAAAATCTACTCCCACAGCAGCAGGACCTTATCAAATCCTGCCAGTCCTGCAATCTGCACTGTCTGATTTCACACTCAGAGACACAACAAATGATAAAGGTGCTCAGAGATGTAGAGTCCTAAGCTGCCAAACTGGAAATTATGTGCCATTTCTCCTACTTTTTGTCCTTTCACCAGAATGATCCCAAAATCACCAGTGGGTTTTGGGATGTGTTGAAGATTGTCAGCTTCAAAAAGGGGAAAAAACACTGAATCCAAAAATACACACAAACCCCACGAGACCACGATAACCAAAGCAGGAGCAGGCTCAGCAATGCCAGATGGAAAAACTGGAGAGCAGAATCCCTCCAAAATCAACTCCAATGTGTCCCATGGACAGCTCAGGAAAATCAGAAGATTCCCAGGTTATCCAGAAGCACCAATTTGAGGAAAACTGTGCTACTAATTTTCCAGGAAACCTTCACTCTGTTCAGTTCCACATTCCAGGTCCCTGCTGGGTTTTAGGGATCCTGGTGAGGCAATAGCAGCAAATTTTCCTTCAGCCACCCTAAACCTTAAAGAAGCTCCTAAAAAACCTCTGGCAAAGGAGTCACTGGGAAAAAAAATTCCAGTTATTCTCCTCCAGCTCAGCTTGAAAAAGACACAAACTATTCACAAAGTGTCCACGAGCAAGCACGACTGTCACAGCACCAACTGGGCAATAAAAAACATCTTCATTACAAATACTTCTGTTCATTAGCATAATTTATTTAAAAATAAAAACACCAAAAAAACCCTTCCAGGATATTTTCTCGCTTTTGGCAAGTTGCTGAATGTCTTTATCTCTGCTAAAACCACCAAAGTTTGTGCTCACAGATGATCTGTGGCCTGTTCACTCTCACGGCTCCAGGCACAGCCTGGGAATGTTACAGACACAAATTCCTTCAGCTGGACTAAAAACTTTGTGGGACAGTTTCTACTGGTCCCAGTTTTCTCCCTCCCCTACAAAACCAGTTCTATCACCTCTGTCCTGCCCTGCACCTCGAGTGATGCTACCCCAGCTTGTAGGAAACATCATTGCAGCTGCCCAGCCTTACCCGAGCTGCCAATTCTCACCATGGCTGCTTTTCCCTGCCGATTCCTAAAACCACAAAGGGGCTGCACTGCCCAGCATTCCCAAAACCTGGATACTCCTTTATTTCCAGGGCCTGTTCTGGATGCTGGTCCTGCTGTGGGAGCGGCTGCTCAGGGATCCCAGCGTGCCAGCAGTGCTGGGGTTGCTCCTCACGGATGAGAGTTTGGAATCGTGGCTTGAACTACCCCGGGTAAGGCGGCCTGTGGGACAAAAAAAAACCCAAATCAGAAAATGGATGTGCACAAGTTGTGGCTGCTCCATTCCTGGATGTGTCCAAGGCCAGGTTGGATGGGTTTGGAGCAGCCTGGGATAGGGGAAGGTGGCAGGTTTTAAAGCCCCTTCCCACCCAACCATTCCATGATTCCACAATGAGGTTGAAGCACATTCTGGCAATTATTTAGAAGTTTAGCTTTTATATTTTTGCATTAGTGCATGACTCTAAACTCCATATAAAATGTTAGTTAACTTCATCTGCCCTTAATTAACTACATTTAATTATATTGAAGGCCTTTCATTAAATATATCCCCATTTATTCTTTTAACTTTGTTTCTAGGCAAGCCCAAAAAGGCATCACTGGACTCTTACTGGCAGTGTCTGAAGGAATCTGCTCCTCAGCCAGGTAATGCCTTAACTTCTGCAGATCATCAGCAGAAAACCTCCATTTGTTCTCTGCACGTGTGGGTGGCACCCTGGGAGCTGTTTTCCTGCGGGCAGCTCCTGTGGGAGCTGGCACCTGGCAGGACACGGGGAGTGTGCCAGTGATCAACCCTTCTGGAATCTTCTGGGCAAGGACCTTGAGGCCTGCAGGGACACAGAGCATCTGTTATTCCAGCTGGATGGGTCAGGAGGGATCAGGCATGAGGGATTGATGGAGATGGAGATCCAGAAAGTTTGGATGGAGAGATGTGGGCAGTGGGAGAGGGGGGAATTCTGTCCCTGTGCCCTGCTCAGGTGAGATCCCACATGGAATCCAGCTCTGGGAATAACAGGAGGATGTGGAGCTGCTGGAGATGGTCCAGAGGAGGCCCTGGAGCTGCTCTCAGAAGTGGGAATGTTTCCCTGGAGAGGAGAAGGATCCAGGGAGAGCTCAGAGCCCCTTGCAGAGCCTGAAGGGGCTCCAGGAGAGCTGGAGAGGGACTGGGGACAAGGGACAGAGGGACAGGACACAGGGAATGGCTTCCACAGCCAGAGGGCAGGGATGGATGGGATCTTGGCAATTAGGAATTGCTGGCTGGGCTGGAATTGCCAGAGCAGCTGTGGCTGCCCCTGGATCCCTGGAATGTCAAAGGCCAGGCTGGACATCGGGGCTGGGAGAAACCTGGGATAATGGAAGAGTTGGAACTGGATGATCCTTCAACCCAAACCATCCTGTGCTTCCACAGCCCAGATCTTCCCCATCTCCAGCTCCCACAAGTTGCTCCCCACTCTCCTGTTCCCCAGAAGGGTCTCAGGGAACTCTCCCAGCCCCACCTACCCCCAGATAACATGAAGAGGTTCTCGAAGCCCCTCTCACACATGGTGGTGGCCGCCTGGCTCGCCAAGCGCTCGTCGTTGTCGTACACGATGATGATTTTTCCATGGGCATTTTTCTGCCATGGGAACTGTTAAGGAGTCACTGCTGAATTTGAGAGGATATTGAAACATTTTAGGAAGAAAAAGACAATTGGGGAGGGATTAGGGAGGGAAAGACTCCATACTTGGCTTGCAAGCACAAAGCAGGAATGTTCTCCTTGTGGAATTCTCAGTGGCTGAGGCTTGCCAGACACAGCTTAATTCCCACTGGATCCAGCATTGCTTGAAGATTGGCAATGGCAACAGCCCCCTTGTTTACAACCTCCCCTCAGAATCAACAGCCTGGGAATGATCAACCTAATCCTATTTAATAATCCTCTGTCTGTCCCCAATCCCATCAAGGTGCTGACAGGAAGCTGAAGGATTTGATGGATGCATCCCTGGAGCAGCAGGAGAGCAGTGCCCAAGCCTGGCTTGGCCTTCCAGCAGCCAAAATCCTGGGAAATGCCAAATCCAGGCAGCTCCCACAGGAGTCAGGAGGAGCCTCGAGGAAGCAGAACCCAGCATCTGATGGAGGCAGTGGAGCTGAAACTCCACCTCCTGTCCCACCTTTTTTGAGACCCCTAATTTTGCTTGGATAAGCTCCAACTGATTTTGGGAGCCCCCACCAACAACCCCCCGTGTTTCCATGGAAAGGATACATATTCCAGAATATTATTTGTATATGGATTCATGGTTCTGGACAATGTTGCAATGGGGTAGGAATAAGCTGCAGAAGGGAAAAAAAAAAAAAAGGGGGAAAAATCATCCAGAGGTTGAACATGGGATACAACAGCCTTGAGAACCCACTGAGTACAGGATTAACATCAGCTCAGGAAGCTCATCCCTTCCCAGGAAGGAGGGATGTGCTGGATGAGCACTGAGAACACCCAGTGATGTCCCAGCTGGGGGACAAAACCCAGCTGGAATGTGGCCCAGAGCTGAAATCCATGCCCAGGTGCCCGTGGGATTGTGGCTGCTTGTTGGAAACTGAGAATTTGAGACTTTCTGTGCTGACAGGCACTGACCCCCAGCAGAACACTGAGGCCATGGAGAAAGCTTCCAAAATTAAATGACAGAACTGGGATCATGGGTGTGTAGTTTGAATAGAAGTGTGTGATACCACACGGTGGAAAACTTAGAATTTAAGGTTTTAGAATATAGTAATATATATAAAGCAAGATGGAGGTTTTAGGGCAGAGGTTTCTTTCTTTTTCACCTTCTTCTTCATGGGTCTAGGTGGGATTTTGTAATTGGATAGAAAAATCTGCATTGTGGACCACAGGTGGCTGGTTATTG
Organism: Rhabdornis inornatus; assembly: GCA_013397075.1. Lineage (NCBI taxonomy): Eukaryota > Metazoa > Chordata > Aves > Passeriformes > Rhabdornithidae > Rhabdornis > Rhabdornis inornatus. The sequence continues at coordinate 62,042 of VWZS01000718.1, read as the reverse complement.
GGTTAAAAGTAAAAATAATTTCGGTGCCTTTTCTTAATTGGACAATTTGCCTTTAAAAGGCCTTGTAGAGAGAGAGAGATATGGCTCCATTTTTACTTTGTTAGCCTGAAGTGCTGTAGCACTCACTGTAACACAGATAAGAATTAATAAACATCTGAGTCTGAACTAGAAATACCATCTCAAGAATTTAAACCTGACTCTGGCAAAAAGAAAAGAAAAATGAAAATAAAAATGAAGACACGATGGCTGCTCACCTCCCACGATGTGGCACTGCTCGTAGGCGTCGCGGTCCCGCACGTCCAGCAGCAGGAAGGGGCAGTCAGGGTAAGGCCTCTCCTTGGCCTGGGTGTCCTCTTTCTTTGGAGAATCCTTCTCCATGTCCAGCTCCCCAACCCCACTGATCACACTGCAAAGGGAACTGCAGGTTAAGGAATGCTCTGGTGTCTCTGCACCAGCTCCAAGGTTGGGAAGAGCTGGGATAAAGATTCCTCTTGCAGCACCAACCTGGGATCTCTTCACGTGGTGGGTTTGGAATTATTCTCAATCCCAGAATGGTTTGGGTGGAAGGGACCTAAAGGATCTCATTCCACCCTCTGCCATGGGCAGGGACACTTCCCACTGTCCCAGGCTGCTCCAAGCCTTGTCCAACCTTAGACACTTCCAGGGATCCAGGGGCAGCCACAGCTCCTTTGGGAATTCTATTCCAGCCCCTCCCCACCCAGGAATTCCTTCCCAATATCCCTGTGTCACTTCGAGGCCATTCCCTGTGTCCTGTCCCTCCATATCCATACAAAAACATCACCAACAGGAATGCACATGACTGAGCTGACCAGAGCACGGTGTTATCTATCCCCAAAATTCTGGAATGTGGAATCCCACAAACACATTTCCTTGTCAGACCATCATCAGGTGACAATGTTGGCTTGCTGCCTCCACCCAAACACATTCCAACAGGAAGTCCTGCCAATCCCCTCCCTCTCACCTCCAAACCCAGGCTTTAAGGAGAAATACAGGATAAAAGCACTTAGCAGCAATTTAAAAACCAGCAGCTGGGCTCAAAGATTCATCTGCTAAGGATAAGACAGGATGAAAATGATGTTATTGTGAGGCACCTCTGCAGTGTGGAGCGATGGGATTCCCCAGCTCCTGAGTTGTTCAGGAACAGGACTGGGCTGGGTGTCCCCTCAGGGCTCCCTTTGCCATTTGTCCCCGAGGCATCGTCACCTGCAGCATCGGCATCTGGGGAGAGAAAAGGGCACCAGGAGGTAAACAAGCAGGTTTTAAGGGCAGTTTCTATTCCTGGAAAGAAAAGTGTGACAGCTTTATCTTCATCCTCTTAACGAGGAGAATTTACCCAGAGCCTCCTATTTAAAATAATAAAGAGCCAATAGATTTTTTTAGGGCTTGAGATCTCATTTGAAGAAGTCAAGAAAACAGAATTTTTGATGTGGGTTATGTTACTACAACAAGTCTGCCAGCACGAGGCTTTTCCTACTTGGAAATTCTTCTTTTTTTTAGGAGGGTTTTTATTCCTAGCCTGGAATTACAGGTGAAATTTTATTTTTCCTAATAATATTTCCCCATAATACACATTCCCAGCTCTGCCACTTCACCCCCCTTGGCAGTGACCCCCGGCTCTTCTCTCTTTCCCCTTTGTCACCTGGCAGCTTGTGCAGCTCCTCGTTTGTCACTTCTAAAGTTTCACTGGACAGAGAGGCGACCTGGAGAACCTGCAGGGCACAAAACCACTGAGACACTGATCCCCACATCCACAGCAGGGAGCAGCTCAAGGAAAACAATCCAGGGAAAAAAAAATCCCAAGTCTGCAGAATCCAACATCCCCAAGTTTAACCTTCCCTTTCCTTCTCTCCTGAAAAGACAATTTGGGATTTTTTTTTCTAGTTTGAAGCAGTTTTCTTGAACCAGCACCCCCCAGCTCTTTGTTTCCTGATCAATTTTTACTTTTTTTTTTAAATACTATGATGCACTGCTTTTAAATAAAATAATGATCAGAAAGCCTTGAAATCCCAACTGCCCACCTTCTGCAGTTAAACCTGGGGACAAGGAGGGCTTCAGGCTGTGACTGCTCGACAGAAAATTCAGATTTAGTGCTGTTTTACACAGCCTTTCTCTCTTGCAAGATGCTTGAAGATCCTTTCAAGTTAATAGACAAATAAAATAAGGAATAAATTTCAAAGATGGAGTCACCACAAACTTTAATTTTTAATTAAAGGCATTTGGCCACTGTGGAAATGAATGATTTGCTTTTATTAAAGGCAGGAAGAAGCCAAGACAGAATAATTACAACTAAAGCTAAGTAATTCCAGAGGAATTTTTATTCCAAGGAAAAATGCTGCTCCTGGAAGATTTTGGAGGGTAGAGAGGGATCTGTACGTACCAATTGAGCAAAAGTTGTCACCTTCAGCCTTTTAAACAGCTCATCCTTTTTATACCTGTAATCTTCAAAAACAAAACAAAGAGGACAAGGTCAATTTCCAGTTCATTCCCAGTTTTTTTAGATACCAGCTCATGGCTTAATCCCAGCTTTTCTCTGAGATTCTTCTGCAGCCAGGCAGCATTTCAGGTTTGTGCTGAAGGATGAGAGCAGCAAACCCGAAGACTTTGTGAAATGCCAGTTATAAAGAGAGAGTTTAATTAATACCAGTTATAAAAAGAGGGTTTAATTAATACCAGTTATAAAGAGAGATTCTAATTAATACCAGTTATAAAGAGAGATCTTGTGCAGATATGATGAAGTGGAAGAGGCAGATTTAGTTGCTTTTAGACTCAAATATGAATTTATGTTTTCCATGGTGCTGGGGCAGGCAGCAGTTCAGGAATTTTCCCCTTTCCCTGCTGTTCTTTGGAGCCCATTGGAGTCACAAAGCTCCTTAAACCAAAAGATTAATTTATCCTAATTTTTAATTTGTGCAAATTACAGCAGAATCAGAGCATGGGGCATCCTGTCTTTGCAAATACCAAGCTAAACACTCAGGTTTCATCTTAATTTAAAAAATTCAAGATTTTATACTTTATCTGGCAATTAAATTCTGATTTCTTTGATACTGATCTCTCAAGGAAGGGATAGCTGACACAAGAAACTGGACTAATTGAGTCTTAATAGGTAATTAACACAAGAAACTGGACTAATTGAATCTTAATCCTGAAGAGAGCTTAGGGAGGAAGAAAACTGAGCAGGGCTGTTGGCAAAGATCCAGAGCAGAGATTCCCAGAGCCAAGAGATGGGAGCCTGATCCCATCCAGATCCTGGAGATGTAGAGGAAGGGAAAAACCTCCTGGAATGAAAAAAAAGGTGTGAGGAGGAGGGAAGAGAAGCCAGGATGGTATCAGCAGGAACATCTTGCTATGGAATAACCTCTCCTGGGAAGCAATGGCAGCTTTGTCCTTCGGGAAATGCAGGTCCCTCTCCAGCTGTTCAGCTCCTAGGGCTAACAATGGAGCACAGGATCTTTGGTAAATCCACTCAGTTCAAGGATTCTAAATCCTCTAAAACCATCTGCTGAATGCTCCATGAGCTTAGGGGAGATGAGGGAGAAGGGGGAAGGGTTCCCATGCATGTTCCTGCAGCCACCACACAAAAAAATTTCCCTGTGGGATTTACTTATGGAAATTCTCAAGCTGAGCTGTGTTTAGAGAGCCACAGGAATGCTGGAGGCCAAGACATTCAGAGCTCCCAAATTCAACATCCTACCCGAAATCATCTTGATTAGGCTGCAAAACAAGCAACTCACAAGTTGTCCTAGGGAAAAAAAGGAGCCCTTCCAAAATCTCCACTGCACATCCAATCCACAGGGCTGAAAGCACAGGAGGTGCAGAAACCGGATTGGAGGATGAGGAGGTGCAGAATCTGAATTTCAGGATGTTGATTAACTGGGAAATGACCCTCGTGGCTCTTGCAGAACCACCTGGTTTCAAGCTGAGGTTGTTAAATCCTCCTTTAACTCCAAAAAACCCCAGCAACAATTATCTCCTGTAATTATTTCCCTTTTCATCTGCTCAAGGATTAAAATTGCCCAGTCAAGGCCAAAAAAGAGCCTTTCTGTCATGGCAAATAAACTTCATTTCCAAGGAGAAATAAAAGCAGCAAAGCTTGAGAAGTGCTGGATGGATAAAAACACCAGAGAAGCAGAACTGCTGGCAAAGAATGCAGCTCCTGGATGGCTCCTTCCCACCTCAAACAAGGACTTTTTATCCCAAAAAAAGCCTCTTTGCCCTAGGTCTTGCCTTTGTCACCCAAAATGCCTTCCCAGAGAGCTCAGAATTGCTGCTTCCAGCTCCAAAATCAACCCCACGTACCCGGTCCGGTCCTGGCGGATCCGTTGGAATTTTCTGACATGGTTTTGCTTGGAATGATTCTGTTTTCCAAGGATGGGCTTTGGAGAGGAGGGAAACAAGACCAGAGAGAAGGAAGAGACCTCCTGTGTGTCCTCAAGTCAATCCTCCAAAGGATGGATCATGGTGGGTGCAGCTCTTTAATTTTTGATGGCGTGGATTTAAATCTCTCAGGTTACATAAGGGACAGAGAGGTGCCTGTGCTGGGGATTTAAATCTGCATCCAAAGGGTGTCATCTATCCCTGAGAAACCAAGGGGGACGAGTTCCTCCACTCCCTGGGAACACAACGTGGCCATTCAGCCTGGAGAGAATGAGAAAGTTCCTCCCTCCAAATAAAGAAAAAAAAGAGGAACAAATAAAAGAACTGCATGGAACAGATCCGTGGTGAGATTGGAAACCCACCCGAGGCACAAAAAAAAAAAAAAAAGATTTTCAGCAGAAATAAAAAGCAAGGCAGTGTCCAGCACTGAAATCTCAGTCAACAGAGCATTTTGGAAAGCTCAAGGTCATCCCTCTTTTCATTTTCATCCCCAAAGACCTGCAGTGTTTGGGAAAAAAAAACAAACAAAAGCCAACAAACAAACCACAAACAAAGGCCTGTTCTGAACAAATAAATTCCCGTGACCTCCCTCACAAAGTGGGGCTGAGAACTAAACCTGAACGTTTCAAATCCTAATTAATCCTCATTAATGGAGGTTTCAGTTCAATTCAGGTTTGGTTGGTTTTTTTTTTCGTCTCCATAAATGGAGCTTTGAGGTTGAAGAGTTTTCCTGGCTCCTTATGTGAGAATAGTCTGGGAATAAAGTCATAAATCATTGGTTTTATTGGGAAAATTTATTTGAAAAGCCTGGTTTGGGTGAGAAAATAGAGAAATAAAAATAATTTAGGGCTTTATTAACCTGAACAACCTAAACTCTTCAAAATAGCAGCGTTTAGTGCTGGTGAAATCAATGGAAACACAAGGAATGAGCTTGGTTTTTTTCCTGTCTTGGAGAATTGATAGGAATTTAAATTCATAGGAATTTAAATTATATAAAGATAAAAGACAAATTGATAAGAATTTAAATTATATCAAGATAAAAGAGCTCAAGTTGTGACCTAAAAGCAAAATAACGTCTCAGAAATGATCCATTAATCTTCCCAGATGAGTCTAGCCTGGATTTCTTAGCTCAGAGAACTTCCAATAACAAAATCCAATAACAAAACTGCACAAAGAAGGATCTGGAAGATTTCCTGCTTGGATTCTTAAATTAAATCTGTGGAGATTTCCAATGAAAACCTCTTGGAATTCATCTCCTGCTCTCTGAGTTTTGAACCAACCCATCCTGCTCCTCCCCAGGTACTCACTTCTTTTGATCTCTTCCAATTTTTCCATGTATTTTGACAAACTATTTCCTGTAACAACAACAACAAAAATCAATTTATGGCAACTATTTATTTAAATAAGTCCATGGACAGAAATTCCAAGATCAGTAATTTCTATGGGAACCACCACAACAGAGCCTGACCCAGTTTAAACCTATTTAACCCTCAAATTCTTCTTTAAAAACGAAGAGTAGCAAAAAAATGAAAATGTTTTAAAACAATAAAGACTTTAAACATGTGGTCACCTACACACAGAGCATTTAATCTCAATTTTCAGGGGGGTGCACAGTGGTGTGTGAAGACAAATACACATAAATACATTAAAAATATATATAAATACACATAAATCTGTATAACTTGTGCTTATTTAAATTTCAGCTTTGAGAGAAAATTGTAAATGGGAAATTTTTATAAACTGCAAACATTTGGTCAGACAAATCATAACCACAATAAGGATTCTGCAGTGATGGGATAAAATAGCTCAGGGCAGAGGTAATTAAGACATTAATTATATTTTTCTGTCATCCTATTTTGGGTGGTTTTACCTCAGAATTTCACTTACCAGTATCCAGACGAGTTTTGATATGTTGATACTTGGGATTGGAGGGGATGCGCCGGGTGAGAAACTATTTCAAAATGAAAAAGATGAGAAGCCAAAATTTTAAAAATGAAACTAAAAAAGAAGAAAAATGAACAGAAAATGCGACTTGAAGGGGTTTAAGAGACAGGAAAACGAGAAATTCTTGAATCCCTATCTCCTATTAAACCCCGCCGATTTCAAGCCTCAAAAGGAGAATTTCTCCGGTTTTCTCTCCACACGGAGCTCTCCCGGCTCCGGGGGCTGCATGAACCATTCCCCCGCCTCTCCCCCGTGTCTCCCCTCATCGCCCCGAGGATGCTGAGAAGGAAAGGTCCCCCCATGGCACCTGAGGGTCGCCGAATCCCCCCCGAGCCGACATCTCCCCTCACGGCCGCTCGCCCGCTCCGCCCGTCCCTCACGCGCGGCCGCGCTCCCGCCTCCCGCCCACCCCTCAAC